>BLSH010134973.1:222455-262193 GCA_018402905.1 Glandirana rugosa
CGTCATTACTTCTTCCACTGTGTTCAGCCCCGTCATTACTTCTTCCACTGTGTTCAGCCCCGTCATTAGCCCCAACTTGTGTCACCTTCTTCATTACTGCCCCCACTTGAGTCACCTTCTTCATTACTGCCCCCACTTGTGTCACCTTCTTCATTACTGCCCCCACTTGTGTCACCTTCTTCATTACTGCCCTGACTTGTGTCACCTTCTTCATTACTGCCCCCCACTTGTGTCACCTTCTTCATTACTGCCCCCACTTGTGTCACCTTTTTCCTTACTGCCCCCCACTTGTGTCACCTTCTTCTTTATTACTGTCCCCTCAGTTGTTGTTCCTCTGTGTCAACTTCATATCCCCCACTTGTCAGCCTCATGTATTACTCTGACAGTAATTTATTATTGCCTCCACTTGTCGGCCTCTTTTTATTGCCCCCCCCCACTTTTTAGCCTCTTTTTATATTGCCGCCAGGCCCCCACTTTGTTAGCCTTATTTATTACTACTGTCTCCAGTGGTCACCTTCTAGACTTTGCTCCCCCTGGTCCAGTCCACTCCAGGTGGTGGTGGGGGGGGGGGAGGGGGCCCTCCTCAGACAGTCGGGAGGCTCAGGCTCGAGGAGACTGAAGAGAAGATGTGTCAGAGTCGGGCTGCGCTGCGGCCGGGCAGCCGTGGGATCTAAGCCAGCCAGAGAGCCAGGCCAGCATTACAGAATGCCGTCGCCCGCCGGCCGGGAGGCAGGTGGGTGAAGAAGACTGGAGGAGACTCTCTCTGCCTGCTCTCTCTGGGTGCCACGGCGGCTGGCGGAGAAGGAGAGGAGGTGGAGGGGAGGAGCACTGGGTACACAGGCCTCGCTCCTGTCTGCCTTGCCCTCGCTCTGCGAATGTGACGTCACTGGTTGCTAGATGCCAAGCGGGGCGGCCCTAGCAACCAGTCTGGAAATCTGCTATTAAGGTGGTGGCTGACTGGCTGTGTGTCCTTATTTCATTCCGGGACATTGTATTGTCCCGGAATGAAGGTGCCCGGGACACAAATATGAATTGCGGGATAGTCCCGGGCAATCCGGGACACGTGGGCACCCTAGTTTATATATGTGTGTGTGTGTGTACATGTATGTATGCACATTCTATGTATGTGCTTTTAATCCTGACCCCCTATGTGTACAATCACTCATTTTTTTTTCCCCCGCTTGTTCATAGTACCAGCAAAAAAAATGCTGTTCCTCTGAAAGCAATCCATGCTCAGGCATTTGACAGCTGGTAAAGAGGCAATCTGTTGCCTCCTGACCGCCTGTTTTAACCCTCTAAATGCATCACCACTATGCTGCAACTGTGTGCATTGTGGAGTGGTTGCAGTGCATCCTCATTCACCTAGGGGTAACCTTCAAGGGAGCCCTGACTGTAAACAGATTGAGAAACTCCGGAATAGAGGAACCTATCTCTCCATTTTCCTCCTGCAGCCGCTGAATGCCTGCGGGAGGGAGTGGAGGAGAAGTGTGGGGGGAAATGGAGAGATTGGTTCCTTTTATATGCAACCACACAATTGCGACCGGGCCCTGGCGTTCCGCCATCGCGCTCAGAGGAAAGGGCCCTGTCAGGGGGGCCCTTCATGGTTTCTTGCATCGGGGCCCTGAGGATTCTAGTTACGCCACTATGTTTGGCTTTGTTGGCCGATTACTTGACTCATGTCAGTACGCTAGACAAAACTGCCGTTGCCCAATTTGGACAAAAGTTGGACGTTCAGTTGGTCAAGATAAATTATATAAGGGGTTTGGGACTTTAAATGACACACGTGGTGGGGAGCAAATACAAGATGGTAACAAATATTCTTTTATTAAAGGATAAAGGTAACATAATCGTAATAGGGTATGAATTGTATATAGGTAATCAAAAACAGGAAAAAACCACAACATGATTGGTACAGTAAATTAGTAACAGTATGGGTAAATTCATATATGTACACTAACATATAAATTGATATAAATATATAAATAAATTCATATATGTACACAAACAAAGATTCCCCGATCAATTGAATATGTAAGCAGTTTTACTACACAGATAGTGATCTGTATAATCCATGGCCTCTCAGTGCCCCCTGAAGCGGGGAAAACCCGATTATATTGGTAAAAATCATAATATTGGGTAATTGTTGGTAGATAATTGACAGCTCTACGCGTTTCGTGATATTTTCATCACTCATCAGGAGCAAGCAAGGGTTAATCTAAAAAAATTATGAAAAATAATTACTGGTAGATATTGTAGGGGTCAAACAAAAATTAGGCACCCCGCCATCCCGAGGATGGACATTAATGACTGCACCTACCATGTCCATGCAGCGGCAGGGCACCACAGGGGCGCAAAAAGCGCCCAGGAACGACAGGTCCAGGGGCTGAAGCAGGAGCCGGGGCCCCCGACAGACAAACATCCAGCGCACGGAGTGGGCACCCCCAGCCCATGGTCTAGCACAGTTCATGACGCTATTCACCTCTCCACACCAGGTCCTTTACACTTCCTTTTCACTTCACAGGCACCATGGGCTGGGGGTGCCCACTCCGTGTGCTGGATGTTTGTCTGTCGGGGGCCCCGGCTCCTGCTCCTGCTTCAGCCCCTGGACCTGTCGTTCCTGGGCGCTTTTTGCGCCCCTGTGGTGCCCTGCCGCTGCATGGACATGGTAGGTGGAGTCATTAATGTCCATCCTGGGGATGGCGGGGTGCCTAATTTTTGTTTGACCCCTACAATATCGACCAGTAATTATTTTTCATAATTTTTTTAGATTAACCCTTGCTTGCTCCTGATGAGTGATGAAAATATCACGAAACGCGTAGAGCTGTCAATTATCTACCAACAATTACCCGGTATTATGATTTTTACCAATATAATCGGGTGTTCCCCGCTTCAGGGGGCACTGAGAGGCCATGGATTATACAGATCACTATCTGTGTAGTAAAACTGCTTACATATTCAATTGATCGGGGAATCTTTGTTTGTGTACATATATGAATTTATTTATATATTTATATCAATTTATATGTTAGTGTACATATATGAATTTACCCATACTGTTACTAATTTACTGTACCAATCATGTTGTGGTTTTTTCCTGTTTTTGATTAACTATATACAATTCATACCCTATTACGATTATGTTACCTTTATCCTTTAATAAAAGAATATTTGTTACCATCTTGTATTTGATCCCCACCACGTGTGTCATTTAAAGTCCCAAACCCCTTATATAATTTATCTAGTACCAGGGATGGAGGCGCATGACTCTACCACATCATGGCCTCATATAAAGTCCTATTCCCCTCAAACCTCCCTCTTTCTTCCTACGTTCAGTTGGTCAACAATCTGCGCGTGTGTATGAGGCTTTAGTCTGCTGACAGTCTAAACAAGTACTAAATTCACTTACAGAAAGTAAACAAAAACGTATCATTCCTGACCAGTGGCGGCCGCTCCATTAGGGGCGCAGAGGCGCCGCCCCCCTAATCCATTTGCCCAGCCCCTAATCTACATGCAGGGCACCGGATGCATGGATTTCAATGAGGTTTTTTTTTTAATTACATGATTAGAGCATAAGGCTCTAATTGGCTTCAAAAAAGGGTGGGCTCGGGGCACAGAGCACTGCACCTGAGCCCACCCAGTTGTGTGACATTAGCAAATTAACATTCGCTAATGTTTTCCTGCTTCTCCTCCTGGCCAATCAGGAAGCAGATCCTGTGACCTGATTGGTCAGGGACTCTTAGGACTCCCAATCGGGTCTCAGGTTCCACTTCTTGTTTGGCAGGCAAGAGAAGCAACACCTGTTCGGTCGGGAGCCTGGAGCTCCTGACTAAGCCAAATCCTCCTTCATTTATGTCTCACATGCTCTCCCTCCCAGACACTGTAGATCACAGATCTGCCTGTCAGTGACTGCATGCCAGCTCTTCTGTCAGATAAAAAGACTATGCGCATCCAGGATCAGAGCATTTCCCATTGTCTTCCACAATTACATATTACAGTTATCACCAGCTCTGTGTCTAATTTTTACAAAGTTATTCCTACTGAAAGAAATATAACCCATTGAAGTTTTACAGGAATGACAACCCTCTTGGTATTAAAACCCTGTGGGGCTGTTCATAAGAAAAATCTGCAAAGCTTTTTATCCTGTTAAACTGCATGTACATGTTCCGTGCAAGTGGGGGCAAAAAATGAATACTGTTTAGCTATTTTTTTGCTAGCTTGAATGTCATATTTCTTATGGAATAGACTGAATCAGGAAAGGCTGCTTTATGGCCACTAAATGGAGCTAACAATCATAGTAAATAAAGAATTACTGTCTAATAACATTAGCTCCATCTAGTGGCCAAAATGCCAAATTTTCCTGATTCACTCTATAATGAATTTTCAACCTGCAGAGAAAATAGCGTAATGACATTTGTTTTTGTTCCATTTCTCACAGAATACATGTGGTTTCACAGGATGAACAGCTCTGCAATTTCAAAAAAAAATTACAACCCCAAATATCTTTTTGTCACCCATGCAATTTTGTAGTAGAGATTTGTAGCAGCTATAAGGTCCCTCTTAAGGTCCTGAGTTGTGTTGTGATGTGCGGTAAAGTGCTCTAATTACTTTGTGTTGTCGCAGTGCATGATAACATACAAAACAGTGTGGTATGTATGCAATTTGCAGCCCATTCATTTTAAATGCAACCCAGCGCACCTAGCCAGCACACTACAGTGTGTGTCTTAGCACCCCACAATGCACGGCCGTGGCCATATGTTCAGGTGCTGAGTTATAAAAATACTGCAAGTTTGTTAAGGCCTGCATTGGGCTGCATTGGCAGTGCATTCAAAATAAATAAACTGCCCTACCACAACACATATTAACTTAATTTGTTTCTTTTATAAAATGTTGTTTTCTCCTTCACTGATGGGCACTGATGAGGCTGCACTAATAGGCACTGATGGTCACTGATCAGGTGGCACTGATGGGCACTGATGAGGAGGCACTAATTTGTAGAATTAATGAGCAATGATAGTTGGCACTAATATGCAGCACTGATGGGCATCGATGGGCTACACTGATATGCAGCACTGATGGGCACTGATAGGCGGCACTGATGGATGGCACTGATAGGCACTAATAGATGGCACTGATGGGCACTAATAGATGGCACTGATAGGCAGCACTGATGAGGAGGTACTGACAGTGATTACTGATGGGCACTGATTGGCATCTGTCAAGGGTACTGACAGGCCTCACTGATTGACACTTTGATGGGCACTGGTTAGCACTTTAGTGGGCACTGACTGGCATATTAATGAGCACTTACTGGCAGCTGGTGGGCAGTGATTGGCAGCTGTGGTGGGCACCTCTGATGGGGGGCTGCACTGATAATTAATGCTCTGATTATCAGTGCTAACCCCTCCCTCCCGCCAATGGGCTCTCCCTGTCAGCATGAACCGAGGAAAGCCATTTACCGGCACATACTGGTTCACACTGTGATTGGCCACCGCTGGTCACGTGGTAAAGAGCCTCCGTCAGAGGCTCTTTACCATGATTGACGATGCAGTGTGTCAGAGTGATACTCCAATCCACCGATCGCTGCGATGCGCGCCCGCACGGGGACGCGATCGCGGGTTATCCTGCTGGACGTCATATGACGCCCAGTCAGGATAACTGAATCACTTACCGCCCATCATTTTGCTATAGGCCGGACGGGAAGTGGTTAAGGATCTAGCTCCTGGGTTTGGTGCGCATTTTGTGAGTGGGCATTGTAGGGAAATGTACCCAGCCTGTTAGGGCTGACAGTGTTAACAGTAGAGAAAGATTCCTGATGAGGAGGGAGAGAGTTGGGGTTGTGACTCCTGTGGACATCTTCCTGATTCACATTCTGCCCTCTTTCCGCTGTCAGTCTGGTGAAGCATAGCTCCATTCACAAACCGCCTACAGTACATGTTCATCAGTGCCACTGTATTCAGGCAGCTGCGGATGCCATGGCTGTCTAATACAGTGTCAAGCAGTGAAGTTTTCGCCATCCACCTTGTTTAATGCGGATGGGAGAAATGATTACTTTAATTATGCAGAATGAAATAAAACCGAGCCATGAAAAGCTAAGTGACAGCTTTTTACCCTTCGCAGGTCACATAATATCCCTTGCTTCCCAAGAAGAATCATGAATCTCTGTTCACTAAATGATGAAGTGCATATAGCAACTATAAAAACTGCAGCACCAATAAGAAAAACACATGTCCTAGAAATGTTTGAAATCATATAAGCCTCTGCTTCCTTCCCCCATTATGTCTCATATTCCAACAATTCATGTTTCTAGTTGTTGGATTTACAAGGACCTCCGTTGCATATTGAAGACTTAAAGCAGTGTTAAACCCAAAAGCAAACATTTATTATATTGCAGTTTACTGATTCTTAGATGTGATGGCTGCATTCGTTTTCTTTTTTAAGCTTTCTTCCTTCTTGTTTCATCTGGCGATCTGGAAAGTAAGTCTGCTCTCACTAATACTGTAGGTGTGTTACTGGCCAGATCACCAGATGTAAGCAGAGGAAAAAAAGAAAAAAAGCCAAAGAAAAGAAAACTGTAGCAGCCACCATATTCTTCTGGTTCTGGATTTAATACTGCTTTAAGGTAATTCCAGTAGGAACAAAAAAAGTGACTACATTATAATTTGTTTTTCATGCATGTGGGAAAAATGGAAAAATGAATATTAAAATAAAAATGGCAAGCAAAACTCCTGTATAGTACAATTTCAATTAAAATGCATTGGGAATGAAATATTCATTATCTTTGGTGTAGTTGCAGATTAACCCCTTCCCGCCCCCGCTATAGCCGAAAGATGGTTACAGCGCAGGCCTGAGTTGCGAGGAGGGTGTCCATGGATGTCTTCCCGAGCATGCGCTGTCAGCGTGTCCCTGTGGGACTCGCGCAGCGTGCTCTGTAATCACCGAGTCTATGACACTCGGCTGATCACAGATCGGAGTAAGGCCCCTTTCACATGGCCGTGTCCATGTGCGGGGTCGGCTTTGCTCAGCAGAGATCGCTCCGCTGATCCCCGCTGAGCCGATGGATGACAGATCCGTCTCCGCTCTCCTGTATGGGAAATCGGATGACAACGGACCGTCTGTCTGTTGTCATCTGATCCGATCCCCAGACAGATGGAAAAATAGGGTTTCCATCCGTCGGACTTTACGGGATAGGAGCGGATTGGAGAGTGGCAGATGTCAGAGGACATGTCACCGCTGACATCCGCCGCTCCATAGAGCTGCATGGAGCATCCGTTCAGGCCCGCCTGAGAAACGGACAGGAGGACCTGAATGGAACGGGCATGTGAAAGGGGCCTAAGGGGCCGATGTCGGCCCCTTAACATGTGATCAGCTGTCAGCCAATGACATCTGATCATGTGATATAAACAGAAGATCGTGATCAGTATTTTTTTCCCCTCACGCTGTTAGTGTGAGGGGGAAAAAAAGCTGATCACCAGCTTCTGTCAGAGGGACATTAGTCCCTCACACAGAGCCCACCAGTGCCACCTGCCAGTGCCTCCTATCAGTACTCACCAGTGCCACCTACCAGTGCCCACAGTACCACCTACCAGTACCCACAGTGCCACCTACCTTTGCTCACCAGTGCCATCTATCAATGCCCACCAGTGCTGCCAATTTATGCCCATCAGTGCCACCTCATCAGTGCCACCGACCAATGCTGCCTATCAGTGTCATCTACCAGTGCCTACCAGTGCCCCCATCAGGGGGGTGCAGGCAGTACTGTTGTAAGGGGCCCCAGTGTCTCAAGGGGCCCTTACAACAAAGACTTTAGCTGTCTTTAACATTGGAATCTGTGGGGGGGGGGACACCCAGTTTGGGGACACACGCTCTCCGGAACCATAGCTGATAAAAATACCAAACTTGGGTCACAGAGAGAGGCCCCCCTGGACAACAACTGGTCCACGTTTGCAACCTCCAGCGCCTATGGTTCAGCTGTACCGGGTCCTCAAAGTGACCAATCATTGACCGGCAATTGTCAGGTGAATTTTGGACTTAACATTGTCGTTAACAACTTATCGTTGGAGTCTAGGGGACACCGCGTTTGGGGACACCATTCTCCCGAACCATAGCCAATAAAAATACCAAACTTGGGTCACAGGGAGAGCCCCCTGGATAACAACTGGTCCAAGTTTGGGACCTCCAGCACCTATGATTCGGCTTTGCCAGGTCTCCATAGTGACCGGCCATTGACTGGCAATTGTCAGGTAAATTTTGGACTTAACATTGGAGTCTATGGGAGGGGGGCACCCGGTTTGGGGACACCATTCTCCCGAAACATAGGCGATAATAATACCAAACTTGGGTCACATGGAGAGGGCCCCCGGGCCACAACTGGTCCAAGTTTGGGACCTCCAGCACCTATGGTTCGGTGTGAGGTCTTATTGCAAGCATCGGGTGAGGCTGTGCTGCCTGTGCACTGTTTTTTTACCCCTTGGATCCCACACTAGCATGCATTGCACACCTTACTTCACTTGAATGGGTCATAGTAGGCGGGCTACACCTGGTAAGTGTGACGGGATGTATAATTCCTACTGTGGCTGCAACATGTATACACCCCTGGCCAGTTGGCGGATATGGTGGGATGACCAGTGGGCAGGCCCTGGGGAATGTTGGTGGTCAGATGGGGGACCCAGGTCTAAAGCTGTGTAAGGGGCCCCAAAATTTCTTATGGCTGCCCTGCCAGTGCTACCTATCAGTGCTGCTTATCAGTGCCACCTATCAGTGCCCATCAGTGCCAACAATAAGTATCACCCATCAGTGCCGCCCATCAGTGCCGCCTCATTAGTGCTTATCAGTGCTACCTATCAGTGCCCATTGGTGCCGCCTTATCAATGCCTTTCAGTGTAGCCTATCAGTGCCCATCAGTGGAGCCTATCAGTGCCCATCAGTGCAGCCTATCGGTGCCCATCAGTGCAGCCTCATCAGCGCACATCAATGAAGGAGAAAAATTCAAAGTTTTATAACAAACTACGAAACAGTTTTTGTTTTTTTTTCAAAATTTTCGTTTCTTTTAGCAAAAAATAAAAAACCCAGTGGTGATTAAGGCCTCATGCACACAGGACATTAAAAAAACATTCTAAAAATGTCAGTAGCTTTGCAGCTTTTTTCAACATTTTGCACTAGCGTTTTTGAGCAGTAGCATTTTTTTTTTCAAAAAATCGCGATCAGCATTTATTGGTTGGTTTGCGCAAAAGTTGCAGCGTTTACAAACCACGAGAATTCATTTATGGCGTTTTTACTATTTTTTTTTTTTTTACTAGTAATGGCGGCGATCTTCGATTTTTATCGGGACAGCAGACATGTGGAACATTTTGACACTTTTTTTGGGACCACTGACATTTATACAGTGATCAGAAGTTTAAATATCCACTGGTTACTGTGTAAATGTCATTGGCAGTGAAGGGGTTAACCTGTAGGGGGCGATCTAGGAACCTGTGTTCCCTAGGCGTGTTCTAACTGTATGAGTTAGAATGACATCTGCAGAGTGTGGCAGGCACAATAGCCGCACACGAGCGAGCCGCCGTTTATAAATGGCGATTTGCAGGATCGTGCCACTCTGTAGCAGTAAATGTACGCGAGGCAGTCGGCAAGTGGTTAAGAAAAAAAAATGTTAATTTTGAAATTGATGGCGATAACATGTCTCAAAAAAGTTGGGATAGGGCAAGAGAAAGCAGGTAAAGTACAACCCCAATTCCAAAAAAAGTTGGGACAGGGCCATTTTTACCCTATGCAGCTTTTTTTACCAACACTCTGTACAACTTTTTGTTGCCCTGCCCCAACTTTTTTGAGACTTGTTGATACCATCAATTTCAAAATGACCTTTTTCTTAAAATGGCACATTTCTTTAATTTGATTGAAATGCAAGTAAAAAACCTTGAGGCTGTAGAACCACTTTAAATTATAGTTGGATGGCTTCTTAAAAAGCAGAAAGGCAAGGTAGTGGTTTATTTCTGGAGAATCAGTAGCGATTGGGTGAGATTTTCTTACTTGATTGACCCCTCAAAGCTAAAGCTGCTCTTATACATCACATCTGGCCACAATAACAAAATTTACCAACTGCTAAAATGTGTTATGACTACCTAGCCAATCTTGTTTAGACTAAAACCAGTCAAGTGGACTTTCACACCACAGATCGCACAGTAAACCGTTAAATCTTATTTTGATTGCAGACTGTGCATTTAGGGCGCACGGGCGCTGCCCCCCCATTCCTGCTGCCGTCCCCCTATCTATGCATGGATTCCTATGGCGGGGGTTGTTTTTTTTTTTCTTTCTTAAGAACCTGATTAGAGCCAGAGGCTTTAATAGGCTTCAAAACAGGGTGGGCTCGGGCGCAGAGCGTGCTCCCACCCAAGAGAGAGAGAGAGATCCCACTCAATTGTGTGACCATAGCGAATTCATTTTTGCTATTTTCACAATAAAGTCCCTTTAGTCCAATCAGGAGGCAGGTTGGCAAGACTTGTTTCCCGACTGCCCACAGCCCCGCACACAGGAGGAGACTGCCCGCAGCCCCGCACACAGGAGGAGACTGCCCACAGCCCTGCACACAGGAGGAGACTGCCCCCAGCCCCGCACACAGGAGACACCACCACAGCATGGTAAGTGCAGGACCTCCCACGGGGGGCCCTGGATGCTGTCAGTGCCACACTGCCGTAGGGGGAGTGCTGGTTGTTTGACGCCCCCCCCTCTTACAACCCACCAGCTGCCACTGCTTTCAAGTACCTGTCAGCACCTGGATCACCTACTGGTGGCACTGTGGTTTCCTAGGTGGAGTGTTGTAGTTCCAGTGTCCACCAGCGTGTGTCTACAAGCAGCCAGCATACCCTAGTAATCAGTCTCCAACCGGTGCTGGCTGCTGAGAGGGTATTTAGTTCCTCCTCGGAGGTAACTGATTCCTGTCTGATCCTGTCTGTCTTGTACCTGTACCTTGTATCCTGATCCCTCATATCTGCTCCCCTTGTGTCTAATACCAGTCTTGGTTCCCTCCTTCCATGTTTTACCGTGATCTGCATTCCCCATTTTGTATATATAGTATGCAATTAGGCTGTTATTTAGGTTGCTTGTTAGGTATTTTTGTCAATTAGTTAGTTGTATTTTCACATTTGCTATGTATTTTTGGTTGCTGGTGTTTGGATGGGTTTTGTTTCTCTGTTAATAAACTTGCTTAAATCATATATAGTCTGGTCTCAATTCCCTGTGTGTGTAGCTACGCAGATGTGGACAACAACTCTGCAGTCAATATCCCCAACAACCTTCTTCCTTGTGTAGTGACAGGTAGGTGAACATCTTTGACAAACTGCATTACTCTCACTGGACTCCATGCTCCTGCTTAGGTTACCTTGTGGATAATCCCACTCTGGGTGGTTACAAGGGGTTAAAGGACACAAAATTTTGGCAAGGCCTTTAAATTAGTCTTTCTTCAGATGGGTCAGTGCCACAGTTTTTTTTACACCTTTTTATTTTTTTGGAACAGGAGTTGCACTGTGCCAATCAAAATAATTGAGGTTCTTGCACCTATATCTTAGACATATGTAAGGGGCATAAAACTTAGATCCTGAGTTTATATATTTGCATCAAGCTTTTAGACCTGTGCAAAGACCACTTTGAGAAACACTTCTGTGCAAAATATAGAGTTTTTAATAGTATATTAGTTCCCACCAATCGGCTGAGTATGATTTTCATAGTTTGTTTATACAACCCCTGTAAGATCATGCCTATTCTCCTTGTTATGGTTATTATAAATTATACACTTGTCATGATGGCATCTCCTCAGGTTCCAGAAAAAGCTTTCATGTATAGATCATGATATATGTCAGGAGATTTAAGATTAAATAATCATTGAAAGAAAAATATTTTGGACTTTGTGGGGCACCATCCCAAACTGATCTAGTAATACTTACATGCTATCATGTCATTAAATAGGTCTCCCTCTGGTGCTGTGCAAGGAGTATCTCTGATATTGTGTAGAACCCCAGCATAACATCCCCAGCAGGACATAAGTAAATGACATCAGAGTGCCGTGCTATGAAATGCTGTTCTTTCATAATCTCCCCGGGAGGGATTGTATTCATTATAAGCAGTGTTTATTTTGGCGAGTTGCTGTTTTTGGACTTCAGATAAAACAGCTAAGACTCAAAAACTCCTCATGTTTATTTGTACATGAAAAAGGTTTGTCCACTCAAAACAGGTCTTTATGTTTTAGGTAGATTCTGGCAGGTTTAATCATGCACCACCTTCTTACATCTTCAGAGAACTCTGTCATCATGACCCTTGAAATCCTCCTCTTAACTACTTATTTTTTCTTACAGATATCCATGTATGAGGGATAAAGATTGTACCCCAACCAAGACTCTGAGGTCAACGTGGACATCTGAGAATTTTTCTAAATCTCTTGATAGGTACTTTGGGTGACTGCTCTTGTTTAGCCTATGTAGAAGGGAGGAGATGGACGTAGATGGTGTAGGCCAACCTATCTCAACCTTTTCAACACAGCGAGAGCCCTGAAATAGCGTTCTAGTCTCAGGGAGCCCCTGCTAAAAAGTGACTATATCTCCAAATCATGATACACTAGTGTGATGGTCAGTGGGAAGAATGCTCTTTTCACTTGTGGATATTGGGAAAAATAACCCCTTTACAAATAGCTAAAAAGATAAATGGTGTGAGTGGGAACTTATCTGAAAGGAACCCCTAGAAACCACTGGAGGAACCCTGGTTGAAAAACCTTGGTGTAGGCTTATCAAATAGCAAACTATAGGGCTAGTAGGGCTGCCATCAGAACAGTGGTTGTAGAGAGGCTGCCTTAAATCTGCCCTGATAGAGCTACTGGCCATCCAGAATTTGCATCCTCATCATACAGAGAAGTTTGCTATCAGTGGCCCACAAGATAAAACATGGCCACTACTAAAGCCTAGTAAACACTACCCATTTTTTTTTTTCATTCAACCCAGCTGAGGAGCTCAGAAGGAGATCTTGTACTAACTATTTGATTTTAGTACCTGATCTCCCTGCTGAGCTACTGTGTACTGACATGGGGAAGCCCCCCCCCCCGCTAGAACACACTGGTCAGCGGTCTGAGAGTGCTGATTGGATGCTGATCGGCATTCGGCAGACCCTTCTCGTCATGTCCCTTCAACAAAAGCCAGATGGCTTCTGTCGAACTGGTTGCTGTACACATGGGCCAAATGTCGGGCAGTTTCTATTGAACTGACCAATAACGCCTGACATTCAACCCGCCCGGGTTTAAGGCGTAGGATAGGTTGAGGTTGAAAATGACCAGATGGGGTGACTTTATTATCCCACTTTAAATTAATTATCGGCTTTGAGTGGATTCACTCTACCTTGAGGCTCCATTCACATTTGGCGTTTTGGGATCTTGGACAGAATCCCAAAATTCCAAATGTGAACGAAGCCTTAACGTTTATGTAAAAGACATACAAAGGCAGCTTGAGAGAGGCAACTGTGTTTTATTAGTTAACATATCTGAAATACAAATCCAAGGCAAACAGAGATAAGAAATGTTGCAGAGAGAATATCTTTTACAGTTTCTGAGGGTTTTGTCCAAGCTGTGTTCTTGCCTCAGGTACTTTTGGAAAAAAAATTGAGGAAAAGCCAATGAAACGTGCTGTTTTAGTGGCTCACTGGGACCTCTTTAGTGTGCTGTGTCTTTTGGAGTGATGTCACGGCAGGTTCTCATCAGACAACAGATTCACAGACCAACCTTTAGATTGCTATGATTAATTCCTGAACTTCACCAGTAATACATTTGTTGCAGGACTTTACAGAAACATTCCACTAATCACTTTATCAGAAATACAATATATGTAGAGAATCAATAACTATTTGGTGACAAAATGTATTTCTTATGGCGTCCCTATGGCTTTTACTGCTGAGCACATTTGCAGCAATTTTAATTTGTGTTCCTTTGTATGGCAACAGCTACCCATGATATGGCTTAACCCATAAGCTCTAAACTAAGAAAAAGTTATTCAGTGAATGAACTTAACTAGAAGGGTCTGGACATATGAAGACAAGGGCAATTTACCAAAGTAAAGTGGAGCAAGGGCAAAGTGATGGTGTCTCTGTAAACCCTTGTTACTGACTTTGCCAATGTTACCTCGCCATTCTTGCTTCTGCTGCAGCGGGCAACTTAATCTCTAGTATCTGCTGGTCTCGGAAGCTAAGGCGATGTCACTCTCTCTGTTATAAGACAGTCCAGAGGCCTAGAGATTGACTAATAGACCCGAGCACTGTCACAGGGGAGGGAGACTGTCACAAGCTCCCCCAAACCCAGAAAAAACAGGTATTGTCACCAGCTGTAATGAAAAGTTATAAGGGAGTGTTGGCTAGTTAAGTATAACTGGATTGGGGGGGGGGGGGCGCATTTACAAAGACAACAAATGGTCAAATTGATAGTGTCTCTTTAAAGCATAGTATAGGTTTGCTTCACTTTAGTAGCTTATCTCCATAATTTATAAAGGCATCTTGCTGCCAATGTGTATAGTCACTGTTCATCCAAACTGGGTAAAGGGGAGTAATCTATAATTAATGATATTTAACAGCTTTTCATTTTAAAACCAGATCCTGCTTTGTAACTGATTAAAGTTCTCTTTTGACTATAGAAGAAACAACACTTTAGAAACATTGTTACATATAACTTTAGCAATCCAAGGCTACCATTACTTTTATAAAAACAATTACTAACATACTTTACCATCCAACATTTTAAGGGCTGGTGTACACATGCATTTCTTTACATCAGAACTGCTTTTTTTTTTTTACCAATACAATTCAATGGGAATGCAAAAGAAGCTTAAAACAGGTCAGAGGCAGCTCAGAAGGAATACAGACTGAATGCACCTAAAAACATGTTGCACTTGCCTTAAAATCTAAAATCATGACAATTTATAGCTCTGCCTGTTTCAACAAATACCCCCCATTGCCAACCAAACTTCAACAAACCAAACCTTTTACTGGTAAACTCCACTTTTTAATGCTCAGAGTTTCTGGATTTTTTTTTCAATGGTAACATCTGTGAGCACTGAAATATTGTCACAGGATAGTATCTACAATTTATTGCATGTGCCTGGACTATGTCTACATGAATTGTATCACTTGTCAACTCTTATTGTGTATGTAATACATTATTATTTAACTTGACAGATGGGCCTTTTAGACATATTAGTGTGCTAGCGCCCAAATGGGAAACCTATAGCCACCATAATACTTTGTTTACCACTGCAGTGTACTTTGAATTCTGTAAAAGGAATTAAACAAAAAGGTTTCTGCACTAATGTATGTATATGCTATACAGGCGGACCCCGGGTTACAAACAAGATAGGGACTGTAGGTTTGTTCTTAAGTTGAATTTGTAAGTCAAAACAGGTAAATTTGTTAAGTGTAGCTTCAGCCAAAAAAAATATTTTTAAGCTTTTTGGATAGCATAGGGAAGGGTTAACGCCCCTGCAATGTTTGTTTTGCTGTCTAAGTTTCTGTTCAGAAGATTTCACCTCACGTCCTGTGCCAATGATACTTGGATTTTGAAAATTTTGGGTTGTTGTGGAAGCAAGGATTGGTGATAAAGCATCAGTGGAGACCCCTTTATCCCATAATAACTCTTACAGGAGTGAATTTCCCTTCCTAGGGGGAGATTTCCTCTCACTTCCTGTTGTCTCCCTGTAAGTAGGAGTCGTTTGTAAGTCAGATGTTTGTAACTAGGGGACCGCCTGTATTGTAAAATTCAAGTATAGTAGTGGAAAAAGGCCAAAGAAGAAATCCCAGAAGAAAAATTAGTTTCATAAAGTTTTACAGGTAAGGAAATCTGTATAGGATACAGTGACAGTCTATAAGTCAGAGCGGATTCATTTATATGGAATCTTTATCTCCAACACTTCCTTTGATAAGAGGAATTTGCTCCTAGCTAATGTAAAGAGTTTTCAAACATTTTTTACAGCTTACTGTCAGAAGAAAGACTGGCCAGGTTATCCCAACTGGAGTTATGCTTTAAATTGTGTTTCCATCTTTGCAGCCAAATTTAAGAACCCGTATATTTATTATGTATTCCAATTCACACAACGTACTTAAAAATAATAATAAAAAAATGTTTTACCTTTCTAGTTGGTTGTTTGGGCAGGATTATAGACAGAAGTCTGTAGCTAGCTTGTATTGTTCAGAATAACTTGTATTGTGCTCATAGGTAAGCGCAGCCTATTGCATTAGGGTGTGCACCCCAAAGCTCAAACACACATGCGTGTGTGTGTGTGTATAACAAACATTTTAAAATGTATTAAAACATGGACGGTGCCAGTAGAGCAGAGGTTGATGTCAGTAGGACAGTGGATGTGTCAGTGGGGCGGTGGATTTTGTCAGTGCGGCGGTGGTGAACGGTGTTAGTAGTTTTTTATTTTTATTATTTTTTAAATATCTTTTCCATTTGTAGTTTTAAAATTATTTTTAAAATACGTGTTTTTTTTACACTTTTTTAGAAGCCCTGTTGGGGGACCCTGGTGAAATATCAGGGGTATAAACAGACCCCTGATGTCTCACTTTTGAGACAGAGAAAGAGACTGAGGACAGAGATTCCCCAGTCTCTCTCTGTATTGAACAGGGAATGATTGGGAAGTGCTCTAAGCTGAGTGGCTTCTTGTTCATTCACAAACGGAAGAATAATAAACACAGTTTGCAATGCTTCAGTTATGAATGAGCACAGTGAGTCGGTACCCATCAATCCCTGTGATCATTCAGAAAAGGAAGGGGCTACTAAATTACATATTTACTGGCCCCTTCCCCTGCTCACCATCCTGAAACATCCTCATGTGTGCCCGCAGCAGCCGGTGGGAGAGGAGAGCAGGGAAGCCATCTTGGGTTGGGGATACAGGGCGGGCCCGGGCAACAAGAGGAATCTGCAGTGCATGGTGTGATTAGGGTGTGCACATGTATGAATGTTCTTATTTAGCAAAACATTTCAAGGACAGACTGGAGTAAAAGTGCACTAACATACAGCGCAGAACCCAAGCCTTGAAATCGCTAAAGCTGGCCATACATGTATATTTGCCTGTGCTAAACTAGAGAAATTCATAAATTCCCCCGTAAATGTTAAAATGGCGCCCGCTTCTCAATATTGTATTCTGACAGTTGCAGCACCCACAGCACTGTCCAGTCAGATTTTTTGCACCTGGCTCCTTACATTTCCTAACCAAACTGTGTCAAGCTGGGCATGTCCACCCATAGTTTGAATTTTGGCAGATTCCTGTGAATACAAGCCACACATGGCCAGTTTGACCCCTAAGTAGTTTACAACCAATAATAGAGATCTGCCAGCACACTACAGACAAGCTTAATTATGGTTAACATAACACTCCAGCCTCTTTCTAAACATCACATAAAATGTAAGAGCCAATCAGATTTTTTTTTCAGTTTTGAAGTTTTAGGAAAGAATAAGTTAAAAAGGTAAACATGATTTTTTTTTTTTTTTTTACAGTAATGATGTGTGAATGAGAACACATTACAAATTTACAAACCGATAGAGAAAGTTTCACAAGAGAATGCAAGAAACTAGAAGTGGAGTTTTACTCCAGTTTATTGGTTTCCTGCATTGAATAATACACTAGATGGCACTAAATAAAAACCAAAAACCTTTGCCATCTACAGGCAACATAATGTAAACATAAAACTTATTTGCATTATCTGTACCACATGAAGAATTATGCATCTTATAGGGCACCAGCTAATCTAACACGCTGTAATACATATTAAATAGTTTTCCTAGTAGGTTAGATGAAAGGGGACATCCTATCCATTTTATGTGTGAAATCTGGCCCTGTAAATGCTACATTCAGTAGAACACAACTCAGAAGAGAGTTTTACATTGCAGAATAAGCAATTCTCTATACCAAAGGCTTTGTCAATCCTCCTCTGGTTTTTTTTTTTTAAATGCAGAACTTTTTAAAAAAATATGTCTACAAGTGGCCTGCAGAATGAAATGTGCACAAATCACTAGTGAATATAGGAAAAGAGCAGTTATATATTGTGCCAATGACCTAGTGGCCTAATAGCCACTGTATCCTTCCACGTGTACCCTAAAATGCAGCTATCAATACTTATATATAGGGTTGCCACCTGTCCAGGACTCACCTGGACAGTCCAGGTTTTGAGTCATGTGCCTGGGTTTTAGTCCACCTGAAACGTGGAGACAATATTCAGGCAGGAATGTGGCTCGGACCAGGACCTGACGGGAGGGTAAGGGGCACTATTTGCGCCACATTACTATTCTCTTTGAACTTCCCAAAGGTGTCCCAGCTCTGCTACAATCCTATAGTGTATGCTAAACAAAAAAAAAAATTTGCTGCACGCCACTAAAGTGTTCGGGTTTGACTTGAAGAAAAAGTGGCAAACCTACTCATGTACACTTTGCTAGATATAACTGAAAGTGGTTCCTCAGTCATCTTTTGAAAAATTAAAAGTTAGCAGCTACAAAAACTTTAGCTGTTGACTTTTAATACACAGACACCCACCTGTCCCAGGATCCAGCATGGTCATCACCCATCTAGTTTCTTCACCGGGCTTTGGTTGCTGGCACCAGCATACTACCATGGGCAGCCGGTTGTAATTACTTGCAGCCTCACATCTGAATGGTCCCGCAGCTTTCTGGGACCTGTGATGTGACAGGGAAGGAGGGGGGCTGAACCTCCACTTGGATCGCTGCACCGATCTGAATGGAAGTGGGAGTGGGTCAAAACCAGATACCGGCTCCCTCCAAAAAAAAAAAAAATGATGTGCCACATGTGGCGGGGGAGGGGGAGGAGGAAAAGCGTAACTTTCCCTTTTGGTTGAAGTTCCGCTTTACTCACTGTTCTGTTCGGCATACTTAGAAGTTAGCAAAGTGTCTGTGAGCTGTAAAACACAAAGTTGTATACTGTACATAGCAAGGTATGAGTATTGTGCAAGTGCTGATTACAACTGGGTGCTGCCATATTACCTAATCCACTGCAGGCAGCAAGAACAAGACCTAAAATCAATGGTCTTTCTCTTAATCGCTTTTAACAAAAACATAAGCTTTTTTCTGTCTTAAAATAAAGCTGGCCATACATGGATTGAAATTCGGCTAGTTCAGCAGGAAACGGCCGAATTTCAATCCATTTATGGCTGTTCCCGTGCATGAGAAGTCGATCTATTGACTAACTTTTCATGAACGGGACTGCTGGAAAAACTCTGCTCGATCAGTGCATGCAGCCAATAGTCTGCAGTGCTTATCAGAGTATTCTGACAGTGGCGTAATGCTGTCGGAATAAAAACTCAGTGGGGAGGATTTCTCCATCCATCTAAGAAGAGTGGATGGGGGAATCAGCTGTTTTTTTCATTCGGCCAGCCTGTCTGAATGTAAAAAAAAAACCAAAACGGTCATTTATGACTAGCTTAAAGTGTTACTAAACCCAGTGATATGAAAATACTTCATCTGAACCCCCCACGGTGCCCACAGCTTATACATTTTTTACATTAAAATACTGCCACTATATACCTTTTTGGCTAATCTGTATACCATGGTCAGTGATACACTGCACAGTTTGTCCAGAGCTGTGTGTTCAGGTAGGAGGAGATTTTCACTACAGCCTGTATTATACATGCCCACATGAGTGATGTCAATATCATGTGACCAGGCTTTCTCTGAGAACAAGGAAATGTTCTCTTCAGCATAAAAGACACAACTGAGCATGTGCAGGTTGACTACCTTGCCTGTGTTAGCTTACCTTCCCCAGATAGTGCAGGGAGGGAAGAATCTATGCATACAGGATAAAACAGCCTTTTTACACAATGCAGAGGATTAACCCCTTAAGTTCCACAGTGAGTATAACAAGCATGCTACGCTGTAAATACAGACTGATTTTACTGTTGTGGGTTTAGTAACACTTTAAGACTCCACTTTTGTTAAAAAAAATCCAGACGAGTTTAATACAATGTGAAGGTTTTTGCAAACACCACTGTTCATTTCTATCTCTTTCAGTTCAGAATGCAGTAACAGACCACTGCTGAGTGCGGGGGTCTGCCTGCCTCAATCAGACCTAGCGCTGGAATATGAATATGGAACACTGCATCCCTAGCACCACTGTACAGGCGACCAAATAATAATCAAAGGTGTATTTACCAACTATAGAGCTGCGGATGCCTGCAAGTGTCCCTCAAATTCTGGGCAGACTTGTAGGATAAGAGTGAGTCAGTCACATGGACAGAGAAAAACATTTCTAGGGGTGGTCTGCACATAAACTGGGTACAGAATAACCCACAGTAAGTTGCTGGCATTATTGCAAGGAAGCAACATTTGAATTAAAAAAAAAAAAAACATAGCGATCTTTAGGTTGAAATAGATTTTTATAACATTAAATTGAAAAAATGGCTGGTGTAGCAATCATTTATATCAGCTTTTCAAAGAAAATTTAGTTTTCCCTGAAGGCTTTCTACTTAAAGCCCTGCTAAAAGGATCTGGTCACTCTAGTTCATTACTACATAAAGTAACCAACATACCAGTCCACAGACACGAGATGATCATTGCATTTTCTGACTGATTTCAACAACTGTATGGCTTGCAGCAAACACCCACTGGGTGCAGCCATTTTCAATAATTATCTGAAATATTCAGGCTAAGTGCAGTGTGGAAAGCATGGAGAGGGTGCACTTAAAATAAAAATAACTCCTACATCTACAAACACTAATCTTGCTTTACTCTTGGTTCACACCTATGCCTTTTTAGTGTGTTTTTGCAGAAAAGCATTACAGTCCATTTAACATGGTTCACATCTGTGTGTTTTGATCCTGTGCATTTCTTGGAAAGGGTCAGGGATCTTTTTTTACCCGCAACAGATTGCGTTTTGCATGTAGTAGACCTCAATGGAAACGCACCAAATACGCAATGTTGCATTTTTGATGTGCTTTATGTTTTTTGGGTTTTTTTTGTTGCTAATAGGTTAGTAAGACAGTTCTGTTCATGGAGTGCAACTTTGATGTGATTTTACACTCTCCAGCACTCAAGTCGCATCAAAGTCACACTCCATGGACAGATCTTTCCTAATGGCTAAAAAACCCTGTAAAACGTGTGTTCCAAAATGCTCCTGAAAAACGCATAAACCGCAACCTGCATAGATGTGAACCTAGGCTTAGGTGTTAGACCTAAATCCAGTGTAAGTCTAGAAAGTCCAGGTTCTGCATACAGCCTACCATAGACATAAATGGCCAGTGCATGTGTAGACACAAGTATAGCTTATGGGCATATGCATATACTCCTGTTTGTGATAGCATTTGTTAACGTATGCTATACTCATGTTTGTGATAGCATTTGTTAACGTATGCTATACTCATGTTTGTGATAGCATTTGTTAATGTATGCTATACTCATATTTGTGATAGCATTTGTTAACGTATGCTATACTCATGTTTGTGATAGCATCTGTTAACGTATGTTATACTCAGGTTTGTGATAGCATTTGTTAACGTATGCTATACTCATGTTTGTGATAGCATTTGTTAACGTATACTATACTCATGTTTTTGATAGCATTTGTTAACGTATGCTATACTCATGTTTGTGATAGCATCTGTTAACGTATGATATACTCATGTTTGTGATGGCATGTGTTAACATATGATATACTCATGTTTGTGATAGCATTTGTTAACGTATGCTATACTCATGTTTGTGATAGCGTTTATACCCATGTAAAACCAGGCACAGCCATTCATGTCTATGGATGTCTGTATGCAGAACCTGGACTTTCTGAGAAGGGGAGAATTTATGTTGAATGAGATGCCAATGTGCAAGAGGCCTTACAGACTTGCTTATTCCACCAAAAAAAAAGTTCTTGCTTCTTATAAACAAACCAAAGGAATGATTTCCAATTGAAAAGGATGTGAGGACATATAGTAGATGCTGTAGTGCAGAGGTCTCCAAACTTTATAAAACAAAGGGCCAGTTGATTGGCCTTCAGACTTTAGGAGGGCCGGAATGAAAGTTTTCCTGGCATCAGTAGAAATAAACATCAACACATTCGGTATTAGGGGGAGGAATAGTGCCCCACTGTTGGTATCATAGGGAGGAATAGTGCCCCATTATTACTGGCAGTGGGAAAAATTGTGTCAGATGTCAGAATAGTGCCCCAAGGGCCAGATAAAGGTAAGCAAAGGGCTGCATCTGGCCCCCTGTTTGGAGACCACTGCTGTAGTGGTTACTTACTGATCAGATGATGCATAATTTCACATAAAGGCAGTTTCAGTTCTACTCCTAAAATGAGATTGCCCCAATCTGTTACCCCATTTCACTTTGACACAACCTGCAGTGACACCGCTGGGCCCTGCTAGACACACATGGCACATGTACAACCTATCCGCCAATTGGTCACCACAGGGGAGTTCTGGGGAATCCATATGGCTCAGTTTTGATAATGCATTGTAGTAATGGTAAAGATGCAGGTTTACTGAAGTCTCGAAATTCTTCAAAACAGTGGCGCATAAAAAACAGCATTTAAAAAATATAACTGAGAGTTGAAAATATCTCTCTCCACCGAATAGCCTTGTCAGCCGGGAAAGGGAATGCAATACGTTGCATAGAAGTAGGTCAGTGTCCCTTCCACTTCTGAAAAGCTTAAAACAAAATTCCCGTGGAGATTTTCCTATAATACAATAAACATACTGTGTGTAATAGTTATACATAAGATCTACATATATATATATTTATATAGAATATTTATAAATATATTTATAGAGGTGTACAGGTAGAGGCACGTGGTGGATAGAATTAAAAGAGCCTGGCTTGTTTTTTAAGCTCGTTTCTTTTCCATAGTGCCAGGCGGTCAAATTCGGCTATAGTCATTCCAAACACCTGATAAAACTCTTCCGCTGACAGGTGGCGCTGTGAAACAAAACGGAGATAATATTACAAGTGATAGCAAAATAAAAGAGAAGAAAGATTTGATACTTGTTACTGACAGTTCAGAATGTATGACTATGGCCTCATACACACGGGCGTATCTTTAAAAATAAAGGACAAAAAATTGGCGGTTTTCGGCGTTATGCATCGGCGTTAGTGAGCGTCGGCGTCAATAGGCGTTCTTAAAAAAAAATCATCCCTCTGCTATTTTTCAACCTAAAAACGTCGGCGTCAAAAAATGCCGGTACAATATTAGCTGGCGTTTGTTGGCGTTTTGTGGCGTCGGCGTCAAAAAATGCCAAAACGTTACAGCCTCAGAACGCGATGGCCGTGGGTTCTACTCTCAGCTCACTAACGCCGACGCCATTTACAGCTCAAAAACGCTGACGTTTTTATGGGGCCATTGACTAACATGGAGAGCTGCATAAAACGCCAGAAAACGTTGGCGTAAAAAAAAACGTCCGTGTGTATGAGGCCTTAAAACAGCTGCAATAAAGCTTCTAACAATTCACTTTAAATGGGGGGTATGTCATTACAGTCTCATCTCAATACAGGTTTCCTTTAATTGCAGTTTTATGTAATACTGTTGTGATGGCAAATAAATGGGGCCCATGCAGGGGACACCTAAACAGATGATGATGGTCATACATCCCTACAGACCCTGTTGGTACAGACCCTATCTCCAGCCCTTACATGGAGAGGGAGCTCCTGAAAAAAGTGCACTACCTTTATAAAGGTGATGACAGCCCACTACAGCAATTCCTGTACTTGTTTTTTTAAGTGGAAAATTTGCTTTTACTTGTACAGCATGTTTATCATTGACCTTTTAGGTGTTTTGGAAAAGGTTAATCAATAAAAATGTGCTGAAAGCATTCTGATAAATCACTTACTTCCAAGCGAGTCCGGTCGGCATCTTTAGGCAGTCTATTCCTCCCTCTAGTGGTTACCATGAGTAATTCGTAAGGATAGATCTGTTAGAAAACAAAAGATCCAATAGCCAGTGGTACAATATTGCTGAGTTACAAAGAAAACCTCTTATGCAATGAATATTTTTTTTGGAAATAAGTTTCACTTTGAAAGAATGCCTTGCTGACTTCAGAGATAAATGCTGGCCAGTTATGGGTTGGCTGTGGCAGCCTGGAGTGGGACAAGCTGTGATCTGAAGTCGTTAGTCGTAGTTATTTATTTGCTGAAAGACCCTATTTTAAAAAAGTAACCTTTTTTTTTTTTAAAGTGGTAGTAAACCGCAGTTGGTGAAAAAAATTCCTGCAAGGCAGTGTCATAATGTGCTAGTATGCATCGCAAAAGAGACTTACCTTAAAACAAAGCCAGCTGTGCTGTCACTGCCGAGAGGGTTTCCATCTTCACCAGGTTCACGTCCTCCGGCTACATGAGTGGCTGGGGGCGCAATGATGTCACTGCCGTGCGTGCACACAGGAGCTGCCGTTTACGGCATGGGCTCTGAAGGTCCGGCATACAGTCAAGCTGACGTCACCGGCTACATGCACTCTGAATGTCTCCTAAACAGTGCAGGTTTAGGAGATATTCACAGTACCTACAGGTAAACCTTATTACAGGCTTACCTGTAAATATAAGTGGTATAACAGAGTACTCCAGGCAGATATTAAACACACAGAATAATAATAATATATACATTCATATACATTCATTATTGCATTAATAAATACATTTTTTAAAATGCAAGAGGCATTACTATCTGAATCGGTCTTGGTAATAGCCTCTTGTAATCCCCTGTACAGCAAAGCCCACAGAAATACATATCAATTGGTAAGTAAAACAGCTACCTTTATGCATTTCATCACCATATTAATGTGGTTGTATACCGAAAAAAAAAAAAAAAAACACCTGTAAGGCAAAGGCATAATGAGCTAGTATGCACCGCATACTAGCTCATTATGAAATACCTTAGAACGAAGATCCCACAGGGCTGACCGGTCCCTGCAGAGGGAGCGGACATCTTCGCAGTGTGGATACTTCCGGGTTCGCGGCTCCAGCACCGTGAGTGGCCGGAGCCGTGAGACATCACTCCTGCGCATGCGCAGGAGCCCGTCTTTCCGGCGGACTTTCCGGCAGGGTCCGGCGCTATACGCATGCGCCGTGATGTCAGCGCCTGCATTGCAAGTGGAATATCTCCTAAACCGTACAGGTTTAGGGATATTCATTTTACCTACAGGTAAGCCTTATTATAGGCTTACCTGTAGGTAAAAATCACTTTTGGGGGTAGACAACCGCTTTAAGCTGTTTGCCTGGAATTCACCTTTAACCACTGGACCTCCGGAAGATTTACCTCCCTTCATGACCAGACCATTTTTGCGATACAGCACTGCATTATTTTAACTGACAATTGTGCAGTTATGCGACTCTGCACCCAAATAAAATGTATGTTCCTTTTTTCCCACAAATAGAGCAGACATTCGGACACTGACACTTTTTGGGGACCAGTGACACTAATACAGTGATCAGTGCTAAAAATATGCACTGTCACTGTACTAATGACACTGGTTGGGAAGGGGTTAACATCAGGGGTGATCAACGGGTTAACTGTATGCCTAGCCTGTGTTTTATTACAGTGTGGGAGGTACTTTTCTAGGGGGAAGACATGGATCCATGTTCCTGCTTTGTTTACATAGGCAGACCGCCATTCTGTGTCTCTGCTGGACCATCATTGGGTCAAGACATCAAGACATCAGGTACCCGATGCTGGGCTCCCCCTGTGTGTGATCACACGCACGCCCCCTACCTAGAAGGGCTGGATCATATATAACTATATATATATATATATATATATATATTTATATATAATTATATATACATACAGTATCTCACAAAAGTGAGTAAACCCCTCACATTTTTGTAAATATTTTATTATATCTTTTCATGTGACAACACTGAAGAAATGACACTTTGCTACAATGTAAAGTAGTGAGTGTACAGCTTGTATAACAGTGTAAATTTGCTGTCCCCTCAAAATAACTCAACACACAGCCATTATTGTCAAAACGACTGGCAACAAAAGTGAGTACACCCCTAAGTGAAAATGTCCAAATCGGGCCCAAAGTGTCAATATTTTGTGTGGCCACTATTATTTTCCAGCACTGCCCTAATCCTCTTGGGCATGGAGTTCACCAGAACTTCACAGGTTGCCACTGGAGTCCTCTTCCACTCCTCCATGACGACATCACAGAACTGGTGGATGTTAGAGACCTTGCGCTCCCCCACCTTCCGTTTGAGGATGCCCCATAGATGCTTAATAGGGTTTAGTTCTGGAGACTTGCTTGGCCAGTCCATCACCTTTATCCTCAGCTTCTTTAGCAAGGCAGTGGTCATCTTGGAGTTGTGTTTGGGGTCGTTATCATGTTGGAATACTGCCCTGTGGCCCAGTCTCCGAAGAGAGGGTATCATGCTTTGCTTCAGTATGTCACAGTACATGTTGGCATTCATGGTTCCCTCAATGAACTGTAGCTTCCTAGTGCCGGCAGCACTCATGCAGCCCCAGACCACAACACTCCCACCACCATGCCTTGACTGTAGGCAAGACACACTTGTCTTTGTACTCCTCACCTGGTTACTGCCACACAAGCTTGACACCATCTGAACCAAATAAATTTATCATAGTCTCATCAGACCACAGGACATGGTTCCAGTAATCCATGTCCTTAGTCTGCTTGTCTTCAGCAAACTGTTTGCGGGCTTTCTTGTGCATCATCTTTAGAAGAGGCTTCCTTCTGGGACGACAGCCATGCAGACCAATTTGATGCAGTGTGCGGCGTATGGTCTGAGCACTGACAGGCTGACCTCCCACCCCTTCAACCTCTGCAGCAATGCTGGCAGCACTCATATGCCTATTTCCCAAAGACCACCTCTGGATATAATGCTGAGCACGTGCACCCAATTCTTTGGTCGACCATGGCGAGGCCTGTTCTGAGTGGAACCTGTTCTGTTAAACTGCTGTATGGTCTTGGCCACCATTCTGCAGATCAGTTTCAGGGTCTTGGCAATCTTCTTATAGCCTAGGCCATCTTTATGTAGAGCAACAATTCTTTTTTTCAGATCCTCAGAGAGTTCTTTGCCATGAGGTGCCATGTTGAACTTCCAGTGACCAGTATGAGAGAGTGAGAGTGATAACACCAAACTTAACACACCTGCTCCCCATTCACACCTGAGACCTTGTAACACTAATGAGTCACATGACAACGGGAAGGGAGAGTGGCTAATTGGGCCCAATTTGGACATTTTCACTTAGGGGTGTACTCACTTTTGATGCCAGCGGTTTAGATATTAATGACTGTGTATTGGGTTATTTTGAGGGGGCAGCAAATTTACACTGTTATACAAGCTGTACATTAACTACTTTACATTGTTGCAAAGTGTCATTTCTTCAGTGTTGTCACATGAAAAGATAAAATAAAATATTTACAAAAATGTGAGGGGTGTACTCACTTTTGTGAGATACTGTATATATATACACAGGTGCCACCCTGTAGCAGTAAAACTGCTATAGGGCAGACCTGAACTGGTTAATAGACTTTTTGCTAAATTTGCACTGAACACCCAAGTATTTTGCAATTTACAGTTTATACACAAATCAATAACTGACTATAAGGCTCAGTTCACACTGCTGTAGCCCCCAAAGTCATTCAACTTCCAATGAGACTTTGCGTTTCAACTTGCTTGCAAGTTGATGCGACTTCAATGCAACTTTCATGTTCATGTTTTGTGACTTTGGCAAATAATAACAATACAGAGTGACACATATTACTGAACTTACAAATTCCTGTAACGTTGAAGCCAAAGTCGATAAAGACAAAGATAAGACAAATTACTTCTTGAGATTTTAGAATTTTAACATTGCAGTCTTTGACACTCAAGTCCCAAGGAAGGTGCAAAATAGTAGTGCAGGAACTATTTTTTTGTGGCTGCGACTTGTGTCTCATGAAAATAAGACAGCGCCCATTAAAATAAATGTGTTTTGACTTGTCATGCGACTTTCTGTGTCACATGTTGCAGCAATTCACATGAGAAGTTGCAGCAGTATGAAACCATGGCTAAAGCAATTTTTTTAATAGAAGAGTCTAAGAAAAACCTAAGAACAAAAACCACAAGTTGCTTTTAATGCATTTATTAGCCATAAAACAATTCTCTTTGCATCCTTTCAATGGGTTATTAAAGCTCGTATGAACTTTCTGTTAAAATCAGCTAAACATGTCAGGTACATAAAAAAAAGGTGTGCAAAATCTTATAGTTTGTTTCTTTTAATCAGCTACAGCCTGGGTAGAAAAGCCTGTCCCCTGCCAGCATGCTGCAGGGTGGGACCCTTGATCTCTGTGGGGAAGAGATCTACATGCAGATACATCCCTACTGAGTCAGAGCCAGAGTTCTTCCATCAGTGGGGAGCACAAGCTATGCTGATTGCAAAGTTATGGGTCTGACAGACCTCTGTGGGCAGGCCTTGTGTAACAAAGTAAGGTTGTTTTCTGGCTAACAACATACACTGTCTGTCTTAGGCAGCAATTCATAGATATAAAATAGAAGATCGGTTCATTTAAAAGAGCACCATTGAATATTTAGGTGTTTAAGCTACACTGGGTGTAATGAACTATTGGGTGGTGAAACTACGACTAGTTTATATAAAATATGTATTAATGACAGTCTTTTAGGTTGTATAGTGCCTTGAAAAAGTATTCATACCCCTTGAAATTTTGCACATTTTGTCATGTGACAACCAAAAAAATAAATGTATTTTATTGTGATTTTATGTGATAGACCAACACAAAGTAGCACATAATTCTGAAGTAGAAGGAAAATGATAAATGGTTGTCAAAATTTTTTACAAGTGTAGCACCCTCTACTTAGGTAGGTGCTAGAGGTAGGGTTTTTGTGGGAGCAGGTATATTTAGGCAGGCCTAGCTGGAACCTAGGCCTGTTTGTTTTGATCTGTGTGGACTGGGAGTGGCCCAGAGTAGCAGCTGGTGACTCACATAGCATCACATGGCACTTCCCTCTTGCTTCTAGAGGATTCTAGAAGAGGAGGGGAAGAGAGGTGGGGCTGTAGAAGAACTGGAGATGGAGCACTAGGTTGTCGGGGCCTTGGAGGGTGCTCCCCAGTCTGGGGGGGGTGACCTTGGGCCTGGAGTTCGGGTGCAGTATGGAGCCCTTCTGGAAAGCAAGGAGGATCTGGTCAGGAGGCACAGAGAGGAACCAAAGAGGACAACAGGATCCGGGCAAGTCTTGGGAGGACTGGGGAGGCAAGCCTGAGAGGACTGGGAGTGTGCAGTCTGGGATGGGTGCAGAGCCAGCAGCAAGGACTGTGAAGTCACAGGCAGTGGAGTTGGGCAGCTGCAGCCAGGAGGGCTGGCAGGGCCTGAAGAGGACTGACTGGGAGCAGTAGTCCACCATAGGACAGCTAGCACTATAGACTTATTACTATTTTTGCTACATTAAAGGAACCCACGGTCCCTGCCTGCAAAAGGTGGTTGCTGAGGCCTGACTCAATTAGTGTTGGTCAGTAAACATGTGCTAGCTGTGCCTGAAGTCAAGTGTTGTGCAGGAGAGAGAGAGGGTAACAGTCTGCAAGCAAGAGATGTGCTGGAGGAAACTGGAGTAACCAAGTGTATATAGTTGTCCCAACTGATTGATATACAATCAACCAATTGCTTGTTCTACTGGGCATCCCATATATTCATATCCCCATCCAAGTTCAAATCCCTCAATAAAAATACAAAAACAAGCACATGGGCTGTTCATTGTTTCCAAGGTGACTTGGAAGTGAATGCCGGGCTGGGCAGGGTGGCAGGTGGACCATAACTTTCAGCAGCTCCTACGGGGGTATCGCTACACAAATAAATATCTGAAAAGTGTGGTGTGCATTTGTATTCAGCCCACTTTACTCTGATACCCCTAACTAAAATCTAGTAGAACTAATTGCCTTCAGAAGTAACCTAATTAGTAAATAGTCCGCCTGTGTGTAAATACAGATGTTCTGTGAAGCCCTCAGAGGTTTGTTAGAGAACCTTAATGAACAAATGGCTTCATGAAGGCCAAGGAACACATCAGACAGGTCAGGGATAAAGTTGTGGAGAGGTTTAAAGCAGGGTTAGGTTATAAAAAAATATTTCAAGCTATGAACATCTCACGGAGCACTGTTCAATCCAAAATGGAAAGAGTCTGGCACAATGCAAACCTACAAAGACATGGCCGTCCACCTAAGCTGACAGGCCGGGCAAGGAGAGCATTAATCAGATAAGCAGCCAAGAGGTCCATGATAATTCTGGAGGAGCTGCAGAGATCCACAGCTTAGGTGGGAGAATCTGTCCAGAGGACAGCTATTAGTCATGCTCACCACAAATCTGGCCCTTATGGAAGAGTGCCAAGAAGAAAGCCATAAGAACTCCCATTTACAGTTTGCGTGGGGGACACAGCAAACATGTGAAAGAAGGTGTCATGGTCAGGTGAGACCAAAATTGACCTTTTTGGTCTAAAAGCAAAATACTATGTGTGGCGGAAAACTAACACTGCACATCAACCTGAACACACCATCCTCACCGTGAAAAATGGTGGTGGCAGCATCATGTTGTGGGGGTGCTTTTCTTCAACAAGGACAGAGAAGCTGGTCAGAGTTGATGGGAAGATGGATGGAGCCAAATACAGGACAACAACCCTAAACATACAGCCAGAGCTACAATGGAATGGTTTAGATCAAAGCATATTCATGTGTCAAAATGGTCCAGTCAAAGTCCAGACTTAAATCCAATTGAGAATCTGTGACAAGACTTGGAAATTGCTGTTCACATACACTCTCCGTCCAATCTGACAGAGCTTGAGCTATTTTGCAAAGAAGAATGGGCAAAAATGTCCTCTCTAGATGTGCAAAGCTGGTAGAGACATCCCCAAAAAGATTTGCAGCTGTAATAGCAGTGAAAGGGGGTTCTACAAAGTATTGACTCGGGAGGCTGAATACAAAAGCACGCCACACTTTTCAGATATTTATTTGTAAAAAATTTAGAAAACCATTTATCATTTTCCTTCCACTTCACAGTTATGTGCCACTTTGTGTTGGTCTATCACATAAAATCCCAATAAAATACATTTACATTTTTGGTTATAACATGACAAAATGTAGAAAATTTCAAGGGGTATGAATACTTTTTCAAGGCACTGTACATACGCTTTCAATTGAAGTAAATGAACAACACATCTTGGAGAGTTTCTAGACTTTAAAGTGGATGTAAACCCGATAAAAATTTTTTTTACTGACACTACTACCCTGTACAGCAGAGGGTATCATGTCATCTGTGCCCAGTCTTGCCATGAAAAGGTAATCCAGCTCTGAGTAATCCCCTTATCCCCTAAATAGGAGATGGTTCTTCCCATGCTGTGTGAGTGACAGGTCATTTCCTTATCTCATGCAGGAGCATACAGAGTTTCTCACCCCCCCTCCCCTTTCTTCTCCAGCTCTCCCAGGCTGCTCCACGCCTCAGCATGATTGGACATGCTGAAGTCATGTGGTGTATTTACTTGGTTTTGACTGGATGATACTGATCATTGGGCATTAACCATGAAATCAGCAGAAGTTCATTATAAGAAATGCTGTGGAAATCTATATCCTAGCATCTCCTCTCCTCTCAACTCCACTACAGCTTGTGACATGCGCAGGAGTCACAGGGGGGCCATGACTACTTCTGGCTAGAACGCGCTCTGTGTCACCTGTGCGCGCACTTCTAGTATAAGAAGCGCTGCCAGCCCATGGGGAGTGTAGAGGTGGGCTGGAGTCTAATGACGTCACAGCTCTGCCCACAGAGCACCACAGCATAGACCCGCCCATTCCAGAGATTTGCGGGGCTCCGTGCAGGAAAGGGGGTGACATCTGGGAGATAGGATTGCTGTCTGAAGCGATATACAGATAAATACTACAGTATCATGGCAACAGTTCATATTCAAGTGTGGTGGGTTTATATGCACTTTAAACTAGTATTTTGTGACATGTGTGTGCTGCTTTTACTAAGAGAAGAGATGAGTTTTATTCCCTGCTTTGCAGGGACACAAAATTCATCCCTTTCCCCTGTCAGAACAGAGATCTGCCTTGTATACATAGGCAGATCTCAGTTCTATGTGTTTTACCAACAATCGCAGATTAATCACAGTAGAAATGGCCCGCCGGCAGCACACACACGTCTAATCTGCTATAGGGCGGTTCAAAATTGGATAAAATAGAACCATAGGCAAATCATTTTTTTTTTAATTTTGGAAAGAGAAAGGGAGGGTTATACCCTTGTCAGTTGTTTTTTTTTTTTGCCCTCTGTGTCCCATTGGGGAAAATTCCATTCATTTCCTGTCCCATAGCCAAAACCCCATGGTTTCATCAGGCTCACCAGAATTAGTATCCCCATTGCAAGATTTCCCCTCTATTCCTGTTCTGGTGGTGACAACCCAAAATTTGGGATTTTCTTTCACTCTCTGTGATACTGGTTAAAGTTAGCCCAATTTTTTTATATAATGTGAAAGATGATATTACGCAGAGTAAACAGATACCTAACATGTCATGCTTTAAAATTGCGCACACTAGTGGAATGGCGACAAACTACGGTACTTAAAAATCTCCATAGGTGACTCTTTAAACAGTTTTACAGGTCACCAGTTTAGAGTTAGGCCCCTTTTACACGGCCGTGTCCATGTGCGGGGTTCATTTTGTTCAGGGGGGATCGCTCAACTGAGCAGGTGGATGACAGATCCGTCTCCGCTCACTGTGCAGAGACAGATCTGTCAGAGCTTCGCTCTCCTCTATGGGAAATCGGATGACAACAGACTGTCTGTTCGTTGTCATCCGATCAGATCCCCAGACGGATGGAAAAATAGGTTTTCCATCCGTTGGACTTTATGGTGCAGGATCGGATCAAACAGCGGCTGGTGTCAGCGGACATGTCACCACTAACATCTGTCACTGAGCGATCAGCGTGACATCTATCATAGGAGCCGCTGGTCTAGGACTCGGAGGCAGGACCTTTATACAGTGTTGCCGAATGATTCCCAACAAAGCTCTATGACAGTGAGGGAGATCACTGCTGTGTGTGATTCATGTGGGTACTGGCATGCTGCATTGCTGGGTACTGACAGGCTGCATTGCTGGGCACTGACAGGCTGAATTGCTGGGTACTGGGCTGGCAAGCTGCATTGCTGGGTACTGGCAGGCTGCATTGCTGGGTACTGGGTTGGCAAGCTGCATTGCAAGGTACTGACAGGCTGCATTGCTGGGTACTGGCAGGCTGCATTGCTGGACACTGACAGGCTGCATTGCTGGGTACTGGCAGGCTGTATTGCTGGGCACTGACAGGCTTCATTGCTGGGTACTGGCAGGCTGCATTGCTGGGCACTGACAGGCTGCATTGCTGGGTACTAACAGGCTGCACTGCTGGGTACTGAGAGGCTGCATTGCTGGGTACTAGCAGACTGCATTGCTGGGCACTGATAGGCTGCATTGCTGGGTTCTGACAGGCTGCATTGCTGGGTACTGGCAGGCTGCATTGCTGGGTACTGGCAGGCTACATTGCTGGGCACTGGTAGGCTGCACTGATGCGCACTGGTAGGCTGCACTGCTGGGCACTGACAGGCTGCATTGATGGCACTGGCAGGCTACACTGATGGGCACTGGCAGCTGCACTGATGGGCACTGGCAGGCTGAATAGCTGGGCACTGGCAGCTGCACTGATGGGCACTGGCAGGCTGAATAGCTGGGCACTGGCAGGCTGCATTGATGGGTATTGGCAGGCTGCATTGCTGGGCACTGTTAGGCGGCATTGATGGGCACTGGAAGGCTGCATTGCTGGGTACTGGCAGGCTGCATTGCTGGGCACTGGCAGGCTGCATTGATGGGTACTGGCAGGCTGCATTGCTGGGCACTGGCAGGCTGCATTGCTGGGTACTGACAGGCTGCATTGCTGGGTACTGGCAGGCTGCATTGCTGGGTACTGGCAGGGTGCATTGCTGGGTACTGGCAGGCTGCATTTCTGGGTACTGACAGGCTCCATTGCTGGGCACTGGCAGGATGCATAGCTGGGCACTGGCAGGATGCATAGCTGGGCACTGGCAGGCTGCATAGCTGGGCACTGGCAGGTTGCATTGATGGACACTGGCAGGCTGCGTTGATGGGCACTGGTAGGCTGCATTGATGGATACTTGCAGGCTGCATTGCTGGGTACTGGCAGGCTGCATTGCTGGGTATTGGCGGGCTGCATTGCTGGGCACTGGCAGGCTGCATTGCTGGGCACTGACAGGCTTCATTGCTGGGTACTGGCAGGCTGCATTGCTGGGTACTGGCAGGGTGCATTGCTCGGTACTGGCAGGCTGCATTGCTGGGTACTGACAGGATGCATTGCTGGGTACTGGCAGGCTGCATTGCTGAGCACTGGCAGGCTGCATTGATGGACACTGGCAGGCTGCATTGATGGGCACTGATAAGTTGCATTGATGGGCACTGGTAGGCAGCATTGATGGGCACTGGTGAGGCTGCATTTGGTGGGCACTGGTAGGCTGCATTTGATGGGCACTGACGAGGCTGTATTTGATGGGCATTGGTGAGGCTGCATTGATCTCTTGTATCATGTCCACAGTCTCTGACCATCTTCTGTAGTATGTCTGCAGTCTCTGACCTTCCTCTATAGTATGTCTGCATTCTCTGACCATCTCTTGTATCATGTCTGCAGTCTCTGACCATCTCCTGTAGTATGTCTGCAGTCTCTGACCATCGTCTGTAGTATGTCTGCAGTCTCTGACCATCTTCTGTAGTATGTCTGCAGTGTGAAAGGGGCCTTACAGAGGGGGTCTAGTGCTAGAATTATTGTTCTCACTCTAACGATTGTGGTGATATTTCACATGTGTGGTTTGAACACCATTTACATATGTGGGCGTGACTTACAGATGCTTTCACTTCTGCACGTGAGCACGGAGGGATGAGGTGCTTTGAATTTCTTTTTTTCTTTGATCACTTTTATTGCTATTACAAGGAATGTAAACATCCCTTGTAATAGAAATAAGCATGACATGTCCTCTTTATTGGGAGATCTGGGGTCTCATTCACTTTTAGAAGCAAAAAAACAAAAAGACTTTAAAAAAAAAAATCCTGTCTATCTGCCTGAGGATCGAAAGTGATGTTGGAGGTTGCTCCAGTCCTCCAAGGGCATAGAGTCGGTTGGGAGCCATCTTCCCCTCAAGCGACTTAATGCCTATCTATCGGAGGGGCACCTCTCCTGCCGTCCCTAAAAGTGATCCCATGGTGAATCCGCTGCCGGGATCACTTTTAACAGATGCCAAATCGCCCACAGAAAAAAAATGATACAGTGTTATGGCAGCTAGTAGCTGCTGCCATAATCCCGGTATTAAACACCAAGGTAATGATGTATATATACTGTGGGTGGTCGACAAGTGGTTAACTACATGCTCTTGGTGAAATGGAGCTGTCTGAAGATGAGCAGGCCTCAATTCTGGTCCCATGTAACATACTTATTCCCTTACACCTATATATACAGTATATACACTCACTGGCCACTTTATTAGGTACACCTTGCTAGTGCCGAGTTGGACTCCCTTATGCCTTCAGAACTTCCGAACTTCAGAATGGTGGATGTAAACCCGATTCATGAAATTTGAGCTGGGCACATATTTGCAGTGTTTTCTTATCTCTCTCCAAAGCACTTAGTCTGGTAGCTGTCTCTAGCTCTGTTATCAGCCTGATAAGCTGTCACACGTTCTCCCATGCGGGAGATAGAAGTGTGTGTCGGGGGAGGTTGCTATAAATAGATTAGCAGTCAGCTTGCCATCTAACAGCAGACTTCTGCACATTCCTTTCTTCCTTTGCCTATGGGGAGAGGGGGTGTGTGCCTTTTCACCAATCAGTTGTCTTGGCTGTATTCCAATAATCCACTCCCAGAGGTAACCAGGAATAGAAAAATATTAACAGAAGAGCACTTTCTAAAGGATATAAACAGATGAAGACAGCAGATATACATGTAAAAGTTATGTAGGGAGATGTGTTTCATCCCTGTGTATCATCTGAGGCTGTTCACTTCACTGGGTATAGGAGAGGGTTTACATCCACTTTAACTCTTCATGACATAAATTCAAAAAGGTGTTGGAAACAATCCTCAGAGATTTTGGTCCATAGTGACATGATAGCACCATGCAGCTGCTGCAGATTTGTTGGCAACACATTCATGATGCGAACCTCCCATTCCACCACATCCCAAAGGTTCTCTATTGGATTGAGATCTGTTGACTGTGGAGGCCATTGGAGTACAGTGAACTCCTTGTCATGTTCAAGAAACCAGTGGTGAGATGATTTGAGTTTTGTGACAGCGTGCATTATCTTGCTGGAAGTAGCCATCAGAAGATGGGTACACTGTAGTCATAAAGAGAAGGACATGGTCAGCAATAATACTCAGGTAGGTCATGTAGTTTAAACGATGCTCAATTAGTACTAAGGGGCCCAAAGTGTGCCAAGAAAATATCCTCCATGCCATTACACCACCATCACCAGCCTGAACCATTGATACAAGGCAGGATGGATCAATGCTTTCATGTTGTTTATGCCAAACTCTGACCCTACCATCTGAATGTTGCAGTTGAAATCGAGACTCATCAGACCAGGCAACATTTTTCCAATCTTCTATTGTCCAATTTTGGTGAGCCTGTGTGAATTGTAGCCTCAGTTTCCTGTTCTCAGATGACAGGAGTGGCACCTGGTGTGGTCTTTTGCTGCTGTAGCCCATCTGCTTCAAGGTTCGATGTGTTGTGTGTTTAGAAATGGTATTCTGCATACCTTGCTTGTAACGAGAGGTTATTTGAGTTACTGTTGTCTTTCTATCATCTCATCTGCTCATTCTCCTCTGACATCAACAAGGCATTTTCGGCCACACAACAGCTGCTCACTGGATATTTTCTCTTTTTTGGACCATTCTCTGTAAACCCTAGAGATGTTTGTGCGTGAAAATCCCAGTAGATCAGCAGTTTCTGAAATACTCAGACCAGCCCATCTGGCACCAACAACCATGTTCAAAGTCACTTAAATCCCCTTTCTTCCCAATTCTGATGCTTGGTTGAACTTCAGCAAGTCGTCTTCACCATGTCTAGATGCCTAAAAGAGTTGCTGCCATCTGATTGGCTGATTAGTATTGTGTTACCAAGCATTTGAACAGGTGTACCAAATAAAGTGGCTGGTATATACAGTATCTCATAAAAGTGAGTTACACCCCTCACAGTTTTGTAAATATTTTATTATATCTTTTCATGTGACAACACTGAAGAAAGGACACTTTTCTACAATGTAAAGTAGTGAGTGCACAGCTTGTATAACAGTGTAAATTTACTGTCCCCTCAAAATAACTCAACACACAGCCATTAACCACTTCAATACTGGGCACTTAAACCCCCTTCCTTCGCGGACCAATTTTCAGCTTTCAGCGCTGTTGCAGGTTGAATGACAACTGCGCGGTCATGCGACACTGTACCCATATGAAATTTTTATCATTTTTTTCACACAAATAGAGCTTTCTTTTGGTGGTATTTAATCACCCCTGGGTTTTTTATTTTTTGCGCTATAAATTAACAAATGACTGAAAATTTTCAAAAACGATGCATTTTTCTTTGTTTCTGTTATAAAATTTCGCAAATAAGTAATTTCTCTTCATAAATTTTGACCAAAAATGATACTGCTACATTTCTTTGGTAAAAATAACCCAAATTGGGGTTTATTTGGTGTTAGCGGACAGACAGATGTGACGGGGACTGTGACAGATGTGACGGGGACAGACAGATGTTTTGTGTATGGTGACAGATGTGACGGGGACATACAGCTGTTTTGGGGACTGTGACAGATGTGACGGGGACAGACAGATGTGTGGGGACTGTGACAGATGTTTTGGGGACATACAGATGTTTTGGGGACTGTGACAGATGTTTTGTGTATGGTGACAGATGTGATGGGGGAAATACAGATGTTTTTGGGACTGTTTTATGGGGACACTTATGTGTATGGGGACAGGGGTATCAGTGTGCTTGGTGCACTGTGTGGGGGGCGATCTGTGAGAGCTTTCTGCATGAAATCATCATCATGCAGAGAGCTGTCATATTGCTGCAGATTCCCCCCCCCCCCCGCACTGCGCTCTCACTGAGCTCGGCGGGGGGAGAACTGTCACAGACGTTCGTCTCTGTTTACAATGTGACGGCTGTGATTGGACACAGCCGTCACATGATCGGGAGGGCCAATAACTGCGCCCGTATCCTGAACTCTGCTTAGCTGGATCCTGTGATCATAATGATCACAGGATCCAGCAGCAGCGAGCCCCATGGCCGCGCTGCGAGCTCCCGTTCTGCAGGACGTGTATACATGTCCTGTCAGAACGGAGAAGCTCCCACCCGGCCGTATATGTACAGTGGCCGGGTGGGAGGTGGTTAATGTCTAAACCGCTGGCAACAAAAGTGAGTACACCCCTAAGTGAAAATGCCCAAATTGGGCCCAATTAGCCATTTCCCCTCCCCGGTGTCATGTGACTCATTAGTGTTACAAGGTCTCAGGTGTGAATGGGGAGCAGGTGTCTTAAATCTGGTGTTATCGCTCTCACTCTCTCATACTGGTCACTGGAAGTTCAACATGGCATCTCATGGCAAAGAACTCTCTCTGGATCTGAAAAAAAGAATTGTTGCTCTACATAAAGATTGCCTAGGCTATAAGAAGATTGCCAAGACCCTGAAACTGAGCTGCAGCACGGTGGGCAAGACCATACAGTGGTTTAACAGGACAGGTTCCACTCAGAACAGGCCTTGCCATGGTCGACCAAAGAAGTTGAATGCACGTGCTCAGCATCATATCCAGAGGTTATCTTTGGAAAATAGATGTATGAATGTTGCCAGCATTACTGCAGAGGTTGAAGGGGTGGGGGGTCAGCCTGTCAGGGCTCAGACCATACGCCGCACACTGCATCAAATTGGTCTGCATGGCTGTTGTCCCAGAAGGAAGCATCTTCTACAGATGATGCACAAGAAAGCCCACAGTTTGCTGAAGACAAGCAGACTAAGGACATTACTGGAACCATGTCCTGTGGTCCGATGAGACCAAGATAAACTTATTTGGTTCAGATGGTGTCAAGCGTGTGTGGTGGAAACCAGGTGAGGAGTACAAAACAGACAAGTGTGTCTTGTTTACAAGTATGGTGGTGGGAGTGTCATGGTCTGGGGCTGCATGAATGCTGCCGACACTGGGGAGCTACAGTTCTTGTTGGATAAAAAGATTTTAAGCAACAGACAGCATGGATTCATGAAAGACAGAAGTTGTCAAACAAACCTGATTTCTTTTTATGAGGAGGTAAGTAAAACCTTAGAAAACGTTTTAGGTTCATATGGTGCAGGTGTCGGTGGGGAGACAGATTCCAAAATGAATGGAGGAGTATTTTTCTTTAGTCCAAACAAACTGTTGAAGACAGAAAGTACTTAGGTACGACAGACAACGAATTTTAGAAAAATAGGTTGTTCTTGACATCGAGGGGTCACAGCCGTCGTAAGTACGTCGGGGTCTGGTACTGTGAGGGTGGTGGTATGAACATTTGTTCTGTGTGAACAGACAAAACATGAGGAGTGGACCAAAGGTGGTGTGTGCGAACTGTGGTAGACTTGGTTTATTCAAATAGAACCAGAGTAGCCTGGTGTCCTGTACCAAGGTCATTACAGGAATCAGACGAACAGAAGTCGTTTGACACCCGAAAGAACACGTAGTAGACATCTTCTACGAAGGA
>BLSH010134973.1:262274-279840 GCA_018402905.1 Glandirana rugosa
AATAATCAAACCAACGGGAAGAGACGTGAAAGAGGTCAAGGGGCTATAGGAAAAACTCTTGACCACGGGTTTTGAGTTGACGTATAAGGTCTACTCCAGAATGATTACTAAACATGTCCCCGTTTTATTACAGAGATAGAGACCTCAGGTATGGAAAGAATTATGTTCTTTCCTAAAACGAACGAAACCTTTGGCGTCGAACCGTAACGGTAATAATTCGAATACTAGATGGTTTTGGGGGTCTAGGAAAAGGTGATACCTAAGGGGGTCAACATGAGGGGGATCATACATGCTGGGCACCAGTTCTCAAAAAGGATATCGGGGAACTGGAGAAAGTGCAGAGAAGGGCAACCAAACTAATAAAGGGCATGGAGGAGCTCAGCTATGAGGAAAGATTAGAGGATCTGAATTTATTCTCTCTTGAGAGGAGGAGATTAAGGGGGGATATGATCAGCATGTACAAATATAGAAGTGGTCCATATAGTGAACTTGGTGTTGAGTTATTTATTTTAAGGTCATCACAAAGGATAAGGGGGCACTCTTTATGTCTAGAGGAATAAAGATTTCATCTCCAAATATGGAAAGGTTTCTTCACAGTAAGAGCTGTGAAAATGTGGAATAGACTCCCTCCAGAGGTGGTTTTGGCCAGCACGGTTGATTGCTTTAAAAAAGGCCTGGATTCTTTCCTTAATGTTAATAATATAACTGGGTACTAACATCTTTAGGTAAAGTTGATCCAGGGTGAATCCGATTGCCTCTAGGGGAATCAGGAAGGAATTTTTTTCCCCCGTTATAGCAAATTGGATCCATGCTTTGCTGGGGTTTTTTGCCTTCCTCTGGATCAACTGTGGGTGAAGTATTGTATATGGGATTATTTGGTTGTATGTGTATATGTGTATGTATATGTATATGTATATATATATATATTTTTTTTTGTTTTTTGGTTGAACTGGATGGACTTGTGTCTTTTTTCAACCTGACTAACTATGTAATTCATTGAGGGAACCATGAATGCCAACATGTACTGTGACATACTGAAGCAGAGCATGATCCCCCCCCCTTCGGAAACTGGGCCGCAGGGCAGTATTCCAACATGATAACGACCCCAAACACACCTCCAAGATGACCACTGCCTTGCTAAAGAAGCTGAGGGTAAAAGTGATAGAGTGGCCTAAACCCTATTGAGCATCTGTGGGGCATCCTCAAACGGAAGGTGGAGGAGCGCAAAGTCTCTAACATCCACCAACTCTGTGATGTCATCATGGAGGAGAGGAAGAGGACTCCAGTGGCAACCTGTGATGCTCTGGTGAACTCCATGCCCAAGAGGGTTAAGGCAATGCTGGGAAATAATGGTGGGCACACAAAATATTGACAGTTTGGGCCCAATTTGGACATTTTCACTTAGGGGTGTACTCACTTTTGTTGTCAGCAGTTTAGACATTAATGGCTGTGTGTTGAGTTATTTTGAGGGGACAGAAAATTTACACTATTATTCATTCACTACTTTACATTATAGCAAAGTTTAATTTCTTCAGTGTTGTCACATGAAAAGATAGAATAAAATATTTACAAAAATGTGAGGGGTGTACTCACGTTATATATATATATATATATATATATATATATATATATATATATATATATATATATACATATGGCTCTATGTTGAGACAGCTGTGTCAGTTTCAATGTCATATTATTACTGTTTGTGTGCTTTTTTTTTAAATTGTAAAACTCAATAAAAACTATCCGATTAATGAAAAAAAAGAAGCACAATAACGACATTGTTTCAGTAAGAGGCACAATGGGCAATAGAAATGGTGCAGGACTGAGAACCTGTGTCCTGGAACTGTTCTGAAATCCGAGCTCAAAGGTCAACTTTCAGACTGGATTAAACTAATGTGAGAGGATTTAACAAACCTCTAATGTTCTTACAATTCAATCTGAATTAATGCTGCTATCTTTGAATGTTTTCACATCTGATATGCAGAGCAGTACGACCTCATTGCTAAACTGGGGTTCAGCAAAGTAACTTACACAGAAAATAAACAAATTGCATTCCTAGGCAAATCTTTGCCGGGTTACAGGAAAGAAATTTGCTTGATTCCCCCATCATCACATACAGTGCTGATGCAGGAATCCCTCCTGCTGGGCCATTGTCTTCTCCTGGCAAGGGGGCAGGGGAAGCCGTCCCCGTTGGGAGAAGACAGTGATTATTGCTAGCGGTTATAGCAGCAGCTAGCGATAATCGAAGGTGAAACCTGGCATGCTGGTTGTACACAAGTTGATTGATCAATCAACTTGGTACATTCAGTCTGCCCATACATGGTTCGAATCTTTGCCGGTTCAGCAGGAACCAGCCGAGGTTCAAACCATGTATGGCCTGCCTTAGAACCTCTGTCAGTTTTTCTTAATGCATTGTGAAAGGCCCAAACTTCAGATGTACTCTTATGGTAAACCAACATGGAAAAAGTTGGGAGAACTTGTTTTTGGAATTATAACAAAAAAAGAAAAGCACACAGTGTAGCATTAGGTAAAATGTGTAAGATGTATTTTAATTATGCACTCGCAAATATCCTGCAAGAGCAATCAAATAAAAGCAATCAGGGACCTGACCCAGACTGAACATCTTCCATTTTGCCATCATGGACTGGAAGTGAGCATTCCCTATAGGAGGATAAGGAGAAAGGTCCTCTGGAATTTTCAGTGTACGCTGCTTTTCCTGCCACTGTACCATGTGCATATTTGTTTCATCTAGGTAGGTTGCATCAGGTATCCAGCCTGATCTTTATTAAGGGTATGTATAGCCAAACCTTTTTGTAGTTTTAGAGTAGGATAGGGTTAACCCCCCTGTCAGGTTATTTTTCTTCTGTCTCTGTGTCTTTGGGGAAATTTCACTTCCTGTCCCAGAGGCCCAACAGGAAGTTAGAGGTATTCTCCCTAAAATGAGAATAATTGGTATCTCATTTACACTTGTGGTTGAACCATGTTTTTGCCACCTCTCAACAGCTTCCTCTTGAGCTGTAAAGGCAGCAGACGGGGATATACATATGCCACAGCCACAATGCTTTGCTTCACAGCCACGGTAAGAATCATCCACCCTGTCAAACTTAGGGGTTAGTAGTGCCCACTGAACATGACCCATTCACTTGAATGAGGCCATGGTGCAACTGTCATGCAACTGTGTGCAAGAGAGAAAACACAAACAAGGGAGCACCGACCTTGTGCCATACCATTAAAAAGTTTATTAAAATGTTAAAATAAAATACATATACTCACAAGCGGATCAGGTAACAAAGCATAAAAGTAGGAACACCTCCTATGAAGTGGAGGAGCAGCACCTCAGCAGAGGGACTGGATGGTGTCCATATGGCTAGGCTGACGCATTTCCAGGGCGAACTCTCTTCATCAGAGCCATCAGGGGCTCTGATGAAGAGGGTTCGCCCTGGAAACGTGTCAGCCTAGCCATACGGACACCGTCCAGTCCCTCTGCTGAGGTTACCTGCTCCGCTTGTGAGTATATGGATTTTATTTTAACATTTTAATAAACTTTTTAATGGTATGGCACAAGGTCGGTGCGCCCTTCTTGTTTGTGTTTTCTCTCTAGTACATTTGGATTCCCATGATCCTGAAGAGGGCAGCAAGACTAGTATGTGCTGAACAACCACCGTATTCATAGAGACTTCATGTGGTTCTGAGTGCCCCTGCTACACTGTGTGCCATCTGGTAGAGGTTGTTTGAGCGCAGGAGATTATTGGTTTTTCTACTGTGTGCAACAACCCATGGTGGCCCAGCTATTAGGGGCGCAGGGACACTGCCCCCCTAATTCCTGCGCCTAGCCTCTAATCCACATGCAGGGCGCTGGACGCATGGATGTCAATTTTTTTTTTTGAAGCACATGATTAGAGCCTGAGGCTCTAATTGGCTTAAAAAAGGGTGGGCTTGGAGCGCAGAACACTGTGCCCTGAGCCCACCCAGTTGTGTGACATTAGCAAATTAATATTCACTAATGTCTTCCTGCTTCTTGGGACTCCCACCCAATTGGGTCTCAGGACCCACTTCCTGTTTGGCCGGGAGGAGAAGCAACAGCCCCCGGCTCTTCCCTCTGCAAGTTGGAGCGAGGAGCAGCTGGTGGAGGGGCAACATCAGCCTCCTAAGGTAAAGCCACTGATTGCCGCAGTCCGTCTCCTGTCTGGGGGAGGCACTAATTGCTGCCTCCTGTCTCCCGCAGGTGGGGGGGCACTGATCACTGCTGTCCGTCTCCCGTGGGGGGGGGGACAAGTTTTTTTGCCACCCCCCCAAAAAATATTGAGCACCAGCCGCCACTGGCAATGGCTGGTGTCTGTTAAACACTCTCCAACCCGATCCAACGTAGATCGCCTTCAGGGGGCTAACACTAGTGTAAACTAGCCCTACAGTTTTTCTTGATACAGGCGTATCCACTAGAAGATATTCTTTTACCTCTACCTACCTGGGGACAAGTCTCAAATTTTTGAATTACATTTCTTTCTCCTAATGTTCACTAGTACAAATAAAAGGGTGAACCATAATAACTTGACAGATTGTCTAGTTTTTCACCACTCAACAAAAAAATGGTTCTGTCTATAAATACACTTTAAAGCTGAATTCTGGCCAAAAACAATATTCGGACATGTGCACTGTAAAAATAATATTCAGGATTACTGGAGTTGCTGGCTACAAATATTTAGCATAGGTGTTTTCAAGCTCCAAAAAACCCAGGACTAGTGCGTTCTGAAGCTCCACCGCTAGAGCTGTAAAAACGCAGATGCCGGTAAAAGATCAAAAACGCGGCTTAATGTTGTATACACAGCACTAGGCTTCATCAGACGTTTCTCTGTCTCTATTCAAAATCAATGGTTCCCTATGGGAGCCCATTGATTTGAATGGAAGTCGCACCAGAAGTCAGATCATCATGATGTGATCCAACCATACTACACAGGTTTTTAAAATATTTTATTAAATCAGCTCCAGCATCTTCTCCCTCTCCGGCTCTTCTCCCTCCTCCGGCGTCTTCTTTCTTCTGCTCTTTCTTTCTTCTGAGGGGTCTTCTGTCTTCTCCCTCTTTTGCCGCTGTCTTTTCCCTCTGTTCTTCTTTCGATGTTGAAGTAACGCGATCTCCCGCACTAATGCTGTCTCCGCGCTGTGTATTGACTTATATTGGCATGGGGCGGGGCCACTCTCTGATCTCATCCGGAGGCCCCATCCCCTTATGACCTCACAGACACATCATGCCTCGGGTGGTGACGTCATAAGAGGGCGGGGCCTCCAGATGACATCAGTGGGTGGCCCTATCCCATGCCAATATAAGTTAATGCACAGCGCGGAGACAGCATCATTGGAAGAAGAACAGAGGGAGAAGACAGCAGAAAAGAGCAAGAAGACAGAAGACCTGGCAAAAGAGCAGAAGAAAGAAGATGGCAGAGGAGGGAGAAGAGCCTGAGAGGGAGAAGACGCCGGAGCTGATTTAATGAAATACTTTAAAAACATTTCTGTGTAGTGTGTCTTTTTGTAAAATTTTTTTTAGGTGAATGGGTAGGGGTACAATGTACCCCATACTCATTCACATAGGGTGGGGGGGCGGGATCTGGGGGCCCCCTTGTTAAAGGGGGGCTTCCAGATTCCGATAAGCCCCCACCCACAGACCCCGACAACCATCGGCCAGGGTTGTTGGGAAGAGGCCCTTGTCCTCATCAACATGGGGACAAGGTGCTTTGGGGTGGGGGGGTGCAGGCCTCCCCCTGCCCCAAAGCATCCACCCCACCCCATGTTGAGGGCATGCAGCCTGGTATGGTCCAGGAGGGGGAGGGCTATCGTTAATCCCCTCCCTTTCCTGACCTGGTATGGATTTTGGGGGAACCCCACGCAATTTTTTTTTCATTTTTGCGGGGGGTTCCCCTTCAAGATCCTCAGCACACAAATCGCACCGCAAGTCGGATCATCATGATCCGACTTCTGGTGCGACTGCTATTCAAATCAATGGGAACCATTGATTTTGAATAGAGGCAGAGAAGCTAGTGCGACTTAACACGCATTGATGCCAATGCAAAACGCTGATAAAATTGCGTTTTTAACCCCGCTTTTTCCCTGGCGTCGGTACAAGCTTTACACCTCGTTTTTCATAATGCCCGTGTGTATGAGGCCTAATAGTACTATAACAGAACTATAGTAAGCTCCGGCACTGAGATTTACATTTTTGGCTTCGGTATGCCTCTAATAGTGAGTCACTTTCAGTATGCAAGGTATTCTGTGAATGGAAAAGTATCGAATGATTGTCATGATCTCCCCTCATCAAATCACAGAACACAAGGTGCTGAGTGAGTGACCTGCTATCAGAGCTGTACTCCAGCTGGAAGTGTAAATGTCAGTGATGGAGGTTTGATACTCACTATACTATAAGGGGTGAAAGTTAGAGTTTTACAGACGCTGCAGTCTACACACATGGCACACAATTCACCAGCTCTAATTTATTTTTACAGTGCCCATATTCATGCATTGTATTTTGCCAGAGTTCAGCTAATGCTATCCACAACAACACTGTGCTCCTCTGTCTTTTTCCTAGGATTATTTTAACCAAGCTTGAAGACACTCTTGTTACTGTTTCTGTCATGATTATGAAGGGACTGAGTCACATTCACCAAAATGCGACAGTAACGCCACTGCTCTGCAGGTGCAGGAAGCTCTGGTATAAAAGTACCAAAAAAGCATTTATTGGGGTTCTGGATTCTAAGTGAATTCTCTGATTAACTGAATGGAAGTCTTAACCTATCAACTACAAAGATAAAATGTACAGATTGTCTGCAGCGTAATTTGACGTGGGTGGTTGAAACGGTATTGATTTCCATTAAGGATATAGTGAAAGTCCTTGGAACTATGGTTGATGCACATTAAAAAGCAGATTCCCCTGATGTCACATAACCTGCCATAGTAACAGCTCTCCTATTCACAAAGCAATTGTGGGTCTTCTCACCTTGTACTCTGCAATACAGAAAAGAAAAGATACACAGGTTAAAAAAATGCTGATACTTTTTAGTGCTGAACGTTATTTGTAATGGCAAAATATAAAATCCTTTAATATCCTTTCTTCTGTATAAACATAGTTTGCCAAACTATATACGGTTTAGTTATTTTTATTATATTATATTTTCATGTTCACCTTGTAATAAGTAATAAGAGAGGCATGATATCCATTTAATGCTATGAGGTACATATTTGTTCAAAGATACCCTTTATTTCTGAGTATAAATGAAAAAAAATTAAAATTAGCTATAATATAGAAAACATTTAAAAATGTTGATTGTGTCTAAGGCCATACACGGTTCGAATCTTGGCCGGTTCAGCAGGAACAGGCTGAGATTCGAACCATTAAAGGGAAGGCTGAATGTACTAAGTCAATTGATTTATCAACCAACCTGCTGGATTACCTTGCGATTATCGCTAGCGGCTGCAATAGCCGCTAGCAATAATCACTGTCTTCTCCCGGGGGCGGCTTCCTCCGCCTGCCCCCCTGCCGAGAGAAAACAATTGCTGATTACTGTCAGCACTGTCTGTGTTGATGAGGGAATCATGCAAATTTCTTTCCTGCAAACCGTGGTTGCAGGAAAAAAAATTGCACCATGGTTTGACATCAATGCGTGTTTAAGTCGCCCTGCCTAAGCAGTACCCTGAAATATTTAGTTTTTGTCCCCTTTTCAAAGGAAATTTACCCCAGGACTCAATAATCTCAATAATGTTGTTATGTTCTGGTACTTCTTTCTATACTGTATTATACGGTTTTATATCTGTATGGTTTATAACCTTAATAAAAAAACGATTGAAAAATAAATTTGCCCCAGGAATAAGTGAACAAGGTTATGCTCTACTCACGTGCAAAGTAAAATGTCACCTCATTTACTAAGCTCTAGGGACAATTCCATTGTAAAGTGAACAGCCTATTTGCCTTTAGTAAATCAACACTACTGATTTAGAACAAGTAGCCAGATACAGAGTGCTGTGTCACGGCCTTCATTTAGGTTTTGGGTCACTAACTAGCTGTGTGAGGGCTTAATAGTATTTTCACATAGAAAAGGCTATTGTAAAGTCACCAATAATAACATGAGGCGGCAGGGGCATATCATGAAATCAGTGGGCCCGTGTGCAAGATGAAAAGTGGGCCCTAGGCATAGAAAAAAAAAGCGCACCCCTGCAAAATGTGGGCATGGCTTAAATTGCACAAAATATTTGGCGTGGCTTAAAGGGGTGTGGTTTAATAGAGTCTGAGGTGACTTACATAGCGCAGAACAATTTTATTTTTTAATAATTTTTTATGGTTTATTTTTGTACTATTTTTTTTGTCAGTAGGTCAGTGGACGGTGTCAGCAGTTTTTTGTTTTTATTATTTTATCTATTTTTTTTACAATTTTGTCAGTAGGGGCGATGTCAGTCGTTTTTTTTATTTTATATTTTTTTATCATTTTTTTACAATTTAATTTTTTAATATTTATTGCAGTTTTTTTTAAATCAGCCCTGTTGGGGGGCTTTGGTGACATATGAGGGGTCTAAACAGATCCCTGACATCTCCCCTTTGAGACACAGAAAGGGACTGAGGACACAGATCCCCCAGTCCCTTTCTCAGCATCCTTAGCATTGAAGATGAATGGACAGGAGACAGCGGCTCCCGTCCATTCATAAACTGAAGCAGAGTAACTAACACACAGGTTACTCTGCTTAGTTATCACAGGACACAGGAGCGATCGGTAGCGAACGCTCTCTATGTCCAGTTCAGACACATATTACATATTTACCAGCCCCTTCCTCTGCTTTCCATCCTGACACATCCCTCCCGCAGCCGGTGGGAGAGGAGGGAAGCCGCCTGCGGGGGACGAGGGGGGTGGAGGAGGAGCACACAGCAGGCTGGAGGAGGAGGACACGGGGCCGGAGAAGAAGGTGGGGGCGGAAGAGAACACACGGGGCTGGAGGAGGAGGAAGACATGGGGGACAGTCAGGGATGATCGGTGCGGCAGGGGGACAGTTGCTCACACTGATCTCCCTGCATAGTTTTTCATCAGCTGCTTCTCCTACTCTCCCTCCCGCGACTGTCAGCTGAAATGCCATATAGGGAGATCGGTGCTCACTGTCCCCCCGCCGCACCAATCATCTCCGGCTGTCAAGGGACAATCATCTATGTGTGCAGGGTAGGTTACAGTGCCCCCCTCGGGGACCCATGGGCAGTGAACACCCTGCACTCATGGATGATACTCCACTGTGAGGGGGTATAGGACTATAAAGCGATAAAAATGTGTGAGGCTTCTATTGGGCTTTAAGTCTTTTTCTTTACCATTGCTAGCCATTTTTAGACATTAGAAAAATGATAACATGAAAAATTGTTATATGTAAACTGATGTTCATAATTTTTTTTTTCTAGTAATAAGTAAACGTACCTCTCATTCCCCAGTTCACTGCATTGGCACTATCATAGTGGAAGAGTTCCGTGCTTGGCGGCTGTAAGAAATACCATAGGATGATTAGGAATAGGGTATGCAGAACAAACACGCATGGACCATTTTTAGGGTCAATACACACTGGGCTTAAAAAATATCAGTTCCCTTGGCTCATATAGAATGTTTTTGTACAGGCGTTTAGCGTTTTTTTTTTCTGCCAGAAAAACCTCTCAAAAATGCAAACCAGAAGGGTTTTTTTTTGCTTCTAAACGCTGAGCTTAAAATATGCCTCTAAACATCCTAATGTGCTTGGATACATAGGACAACATTGAGCTGCTTCTACAAAAAAACACTAAACTCCTGTAGAAGTCTAGAAAGATAGCCTAGTGCTGTATGGGTCAATTGACTTACTGCCACACCACTAAATACATGTACAAAACATAGAGAAAACAGCCCCATTGGGACTTTTAAAGCAGATTTTGAGATAGTAATAAAAGTAAAATATGATAAGATCAGTAAAACTATTACAAACAATAAAATTGTGTTTATAGTCACATAATTTAGATTAGATTTAAAAGGCAATTGTAGACAACAGTACATTAGGTAAACAAATACCCTATAGCTTATACATCTGAAATGCTAGGTTGGTCTTGTATGGTATATGACCATACAAGTTTGGTTTATATACCATACAAGACCATCCTAGTGTTCCAGACGTATAAGCTATAGGGTATTTTTTTTAACCTAATGTACTGTTGTCTACAATTGCCTTTTAAATCTATTGTGATGTGACTGTGATCACAATTTTGTTTTAAACTCCTGTAGAAGCAGCGATTTTTAATCCATCCAATCAACTTGCCAGAATTAAAATCTATCTAAACATCATTAAATCTATTGAATGATGGTATCAATACTGCTATGACCACCAAGTTGTGTTTTTTAGTACATTTCTTCATTTTAAAAACAAAAAAATTGGCCTTAAAAGAGAAGTAAAGGAAAAAAAAATGTCCCTATTCAAACTTACCTAGGTGGATGCAGTATCGGTCCGATGGTGCATCTGTCCTCCGGCGCCTCTACACTGAAAACCAAGCGATCGAACACTGCTGATCACTCAGTTTTCACAGCTCCGTGAGCAGAGAGCTGTAGACTGTCAGTCACAGCTCTCTGCTCTGCTCCCTCCTCGCTCACTGGAGCACTGGGCTATGGAGGGCCAGGGAGCGGCTGGCTCAGGCTCTCAGCAGCTCGCCAAGAGACTGAGACGGGTGTCAGTCCAAGCACCTGGCGGATGCCAACTCCGTGGTCGTGATGATGGACAACAGTGACGTCAGCAGAGAATGGACTTGAGCCCACTCTTTGCTGAAAACGGGTCACAGGAGTGCAAAACGAATTGCATTCCTGTGATCCATAGAAGTACAGTGAAACAAGCTTTGCCTATACTTCTCCTTTAATTAACCTGGGACCTTTAGAAATGGGTTGGTGTGCCATTCACACTGTGTCTCTGTTATGGAAGCAAAGGGTGTAAATTAAAAAAAACATTATTTAAAGCGTAACTCGACTTTTGTTGAGAAAAAAACACATTGCCCTCTGGGGGATCTAAGTACATTGCACGGATTATAACAAACGTTTTTGCAGATTCCTACCTTTTTTTATTCTGACAAAATCACTGTTCCTCTGTGCCTCTCTGCTGAGTGGGTCTAATGGTAGTGGTTTCATAATTATCAGTTAACTGTGGCAGCAGCAGAGCACTAATAAGGAAATCTGCTGGGCATGCATCCCTTTAGACGTGTTCCTATTGAAAGTATCTCACCAAAAATGATGTTTTTGTTGCAGGGGATGCCTGAAATCTGACTTGTATCACAAAAGCAGGAAATTAGGTTTCTGGGGAGTGGTCAGTACACATTCTGTGTACAGAACGACTCCAGACAGCCATATTGCATGGCATTTATAGAAAATTACAGTGGCTGTAAATTGAAAAGGAAGGGTAATTTTTAATCTTAGATTGTAAGCTCTAACAAGCTGGGCCCCCCTGATTCCTACTGTATTACAGTGTATTGTATCTGTACTGTCTACCCTCAAGTTGTAAAGCGCTGTGTAAACTGGTGGCACTATATAAATCCTGTATAATAATAATAACATTCAATTACAATATGACTTGTATTGCAATTGTGCATGCTATATTATTTTTTCTTTATTTGCTATTTTTTTTCCCCACCAAAGTGGAGTTACCCTTTAATCTGTCAAATGATGCATTGTAATGAAACGTTAGCCACCTCACCAAATTAAGTAGTGGATGGCACTTCCATACCATAGACACAGACAGGTCTAACAGAAATGCACATTCAGCCACCCCATGTCTGGTAGACAATGGATAACTGCAATGTACAGAAGCTGCATGGGAATAACCATACTATCTTCTCCACCTGTGCAGATACAGTTGCCTACATTTAGCAACCCTGTAAAGTAACTGCAATCTTAACATTATTCCTAATTGCTCCTAGATATTTTTTTCTAAGCTTTAAGCCCCATGCATACAGGTAGAATGTTAGGAGACATCGGAACTCAAAATCATTGATCTTATGGATAGTCTCTATGTAATCACTAGTGAGAATTTCAGCCTGCTGGCATTTGTTGAGCATGGCCTTGGACACAAGTAAACAATTCCCATAGTTCTAATTTTCCATATAGTCCTTTTACCGTACCCTGTGAAGACCATTTCTTCTGTATGCTGGGAGTGAGGCAGACTTGTTGATTAGAGGATCTACAAAATACACAAAAAAATATATATTTTAAATGTACAAGTTCCCTTGAGGAGCTATGAGGAAATATTAGAGGAACTGAATGTATTCTCTCTTGAGAAGAGGAGATTAAGGGGGGGTATAATAAACATGTATAAATACATAAGGTGTCCATATAGAACTTGGTGTAGAGTTATCCACTTTAAGGTCATCACAGAGGACAAGGGGGCACTCTTTACGTCTAGGGGAAAAGAGATTTAATCTCCAAATACAGAAGAGCTGGATTCTTTCCTATATAGCTGGATACTAAGATTTACAGGTAAAGTTGATCCCGGGAATATCCAATTGCCTTTTGGGGGATCAGGAAGGAATTTTTTCCTCTGCTGAAGCAAATTGGACCATGCCTTATTGGGGTTTTTTGCCTTCCTCTGGATAAACTGTGGGTATAGGATTGTATCATTTTTTCCCCTTTTTATTGGTGAAACTAGATGGACTTGTGTCTTTTTTCAACCAGACTAACTATGTAAGTTAATGTCAGGAAATATTACATGTCTTTCTTCTGGAAATATGTACGACATAGTCCAGGTAAAATATCTATGAAGTCTAAAAGACGTGCAAATGTTATTTCCTTGAACAAAAAAAATGTGTCAACTGGATGATGTTACCAATCATTATGACCGGTAACTGTAGGTCTGACTTGTTAACCCCATTTAAAAAGTTGATAGTTTGGACTAGAAAAGTTCAGACAAATCTGTTGTTCCTAATGGAACCGTGCTTCATAACTGTAAATAACTTTGAAGAATAGAAGAGTGTTTCGACTTTCATACAAAAGTAGCTTAGTGCAAAGGGATTAATGCATAGGTGTACTTACCACTGTCAGCCAGGTAACACTTGTTGGGAGCTGTTAAATAAAAAAAAAAACATGAAGCCAGATTTTCTTTATGGGGATCAACAGTTTCTTGCGAGTTCTACAGAAGTGGTAAAACTGAAATAAACTCAAATGTCTCTATATCTCCAAATTTCAGGAAACTTACATGCTATCAGACCTATATGTTAATGTTGATTTAGAGATGGATGTTGTACTTGTGTACCTTTTTGTTAACCTCTAATAAAAATGAATAGAAATGAAAAAGATTGTAGTGTTGCAAATAGAGCTTGCCAAGTCAGACTTGAACAACTCTATTACAGTTATCCATTAACCTGCGTGGGCTCCACGTTCTAAACATCACCTGAGCAATGGAATCAATTATTTGATAAGCTCCCAGAGTTAAAGCCTAACTCCAGGTTTTAGTGAATTTTGAAAAAGCTCATTTGGACCAAACAAGCCTATTAAAGTTTACTGAAACCTGGAGTTGGCTTTAAGAATCTTGCTCATAGGGAAGATGTGCAGCTTTTTTAAACCCAGGATCATTACAAAAATATGAGCTGTGATCTCATATTAATGGTTCTGAAATGTCCTCCTCCAGAACCAATACAACTGCGTGGCAGAAAGTGACTATACAATGGCAGGTCTTCAGTATGTAATACAAATTATTTGGGGAAAGCCTTATAGCAGGGGTGCTCAATCTTTTGAAGGGCGAGGGCCACTAAAGTAATGTGGTAACCGGTCATGGGCAACAATTAACTGTGGGGATTTATTGCCCCCCAAACTGCAAATGTAAACTTACTGTCCTGAACCCCCTAGAAGGTTCCTTTCACATTGATGCGCCATGGTTAACCCACACCGTGGGTGCAGCGCAGTGCACCTGCAGCTTTCCTGCGAGTTAGCTGTGCTTTGCCATAGACTTCTATTACATCTTGCGGGTTTGGTACACTTTCTGAAGGAGCACCAAAACTCCTGCATTCAGGAGTATTGGTGCACTTTCAGAGAGTGCATCAAACCCGCAGGATATCATTGAAGTCTATGGCTCAGTGCAGCTATCCCACAGAAAAGGTACTCTGCATTGCGCCTACGAATCAGTGTGAAGGCAGCCTAATAACCCTCTTTTATCAGTGCTAATATGCCCAAACAACGTATTTGATGTTTAATACACTGACCTTTTAGGTCTGCTAGAAAGGGCCCAGACAATGTGCACTTGGTATCACTGCATCTGGGACAGGCACCGGCAGAGACAGAGGAAGCATCAGCTTATGTGGCTCCTGCCCTCTCCGTGGCCGTCTGCTTCCTCCTCTGCCAGCATCGGATCCATGCACTCTGATGATCTGGGATGGCGGGTACGCAGCCTATTCATTGTGATCTGGGCCTGCCGACCTGCCATCCCAAAGCATGGGCATGCACTTCCCTTGTTCGAGGTCACAGGCCACGAGAGGCCTCTGCGGGCCACTGGTTGAACACCCCTGCTTTGTAACTTATGGTTTGGACTGGTATGTGGTAGAAGTGGCACACAAGTGTATCTAAGACCATGGGGTTGGTTTACGGCAAAATAGGTTATTTATTTACAAGGGAAATTGTACTTTGCCAAAGAATAGTGAATGTGGTGAAATTTCACTTTGCAAAGAATACCCAATCACATGCAAGGGAAACAAATATAGCATTTTTGCTTGCACATTCACTAAGCTCTGGGGAAAATTCCCTTGCAAAGTGAACATTCTATTTGCCTTTAGTAAATCAACTCCCATGTGTGGGCTGATGTAAGAACTTGTAGTCATTGCAGATATAGTTTTGCTTAGTTAGTCCCTAGCCTGTACATTTGGAGCCTAATTTACAGAGAATATACATCCTTTCAATCTCAGGCAATATATGTGGCATGCATGTGTATCCTGGCTCAACCCTACGTGCATATGAATATTCTAAAGTATAAAGCAGGCCACAGATGTTACAATCTGATTACAAAGCTACAGATTTACCAAAATTATATAAGGTAAATAGCTACCTAGACAACCCATCTGATTTGTATTCAGTTAGGCAGGCATTTACACTCCTTAGTTGTTGGCAAATCTAAAAGAGATTGTACACTCATATTGTACAGTGTACTCAAGAAGCAAATAAAAAGGACAAGAGGAGGGTTAGCCTTGTCCCAAAACAAAAAGATCTTTGCATTTTAAATTTTCTTAGATGCATTATCACTGTTCTTCTAGAACTATAATTATAATTGTATTTATTTAATATCTACTGACATAGTATCTGGCTTCTGTATCTTTTGAGTGGGGGTCTCCTTTAATCTTATAGCAAGCCAGGTGACTTAGTACATTACTCCTTCAAACATAAAAGATGAAAAAAGTGAAATGTGGCAGTGGCAATCTCAAATTTTATCCCATAAAATGTTCTCTTAATATACAGCATATTAAGAAAACATTTTATAGGGTAAAATCAGAGTACTGCAGTGCTACTTTTCTTTTAGGTTTGAAGCATTAATGTAGTAAGACACATGGCTGATAAATACATACCTCATATTAACTGTTAATCATGAAAACCTTGCAGACTACTGACAGCATTCTCTGGACCTGGTGCCATATTTGCTCTGAAGGACTGCTGAGGCTTGATCTGCCTCTGCCTGCCACTACAGACATGGCATGCAGTATGGAAAAACTACCCCCCCCCCCCCACATTCAACCCAGTTGCACTATTGAATTTCTGCATATATGTCTGGCAACAACAGGTAGGAGGGGTGATTTTTTTTTTGGAAAAAAATTGTTTGTACATCATATAGTTGGCACCACTGCCCATGGCTTCCATTAGGGCAAATACACCCATTTAGGTTGCTACCAAGTTTATGGGTTCAGCGTTAGTGTGGGTGGAGGTTAGGGACACACTTTGGAGAAGTATTAAAGGACAATTAGTGTAAGGATTTGTTAAGTGCTAAGGGACAGGCTAAGGTCCAAGTTTTTGAAGGGCTGATTAAAGTGTTGATGCCTGGTTTAAGGGTTTGGCATGTTTCTGCTGGTTCTTACTTGCTCTATTTCTGATGCATGTGGCAGAAAAAGTAACCTCTAGGCATATCAGACAGAAATCCATTGACTTGAAGCAACATTGCAATACCCCCAGCCATATAAAGTGCCAGTTCTGACACTTATGCAGGCTGTGGAAATGGGTCACTATGGAGGGAAAAACTGTGAAACAATCATGTTTTTAAGACATGCAAGATTTCGTCTTTGTTCCAGACACACTAATCATTCTGAAAGTGATTCCTGCAACTGAACATTGATTATCTCTGTATTCAGAAAAGTTATCCTGAATGTATTTGGCTACATTCCAATTCCCTGGGTGGTCCTTGTGTGTCAGTAACATACATAACTCTATAGGACTCCATTTCATTTAGAAGAAGGGGTCTGAGTGAAGTTTCCTCCACTAGTATTGTCCCTAGGCACCTTTACATATGCTAGGAATGCTTTAATGTGCATCTTGGTTGACACTTACATCCATTAAGAGAAGCATCGTAACCAGCAGTGTGTAGAGCCTCTTTGCTGCCCGCTGAACTGCGTGGCGGTGTCCAGGGGTCGGCATAGGACCGCGCCTTCATCTCCTCCTTTAGGATCAGTCTTCCAATGCTGCCCTGGAGCTAAAATATAACATTCAATTTAATTTCAAATACTGTCCTGAGATGCATTAGCCGCAAACTGTTACTGGAATCAATCTATATGGGAAATACAATATAAAGAACAAAACTCACTAAAACAAGTATATACTATTTTCTCCTATTCCACTTCTCTTTCCATTTAAATTTCCCCTTTATAGACCATGTATATGACAACCCCTCTATGGCAGTGTCAAGTCGCACAGATTTCAGCAATAATATAATACCTAGCTTGTACACATAAGGATATTAGTTTACTTTGGTGTGTTTTCTTTCTGTCAGATGACTACCTCAAAATAAAACACTCCATTCACACTTAATAAAAAGGGTCTTAAACCACATACTGAAGAATTCATAATTGGTGTTGTAGACACCCTTTGCAATTTGGTCAGGGAGCAGCACAGAATGTGACAGTGCTTATGTCCAATTCATATACCTGTCACCAGAGACAAGTACATGAATCTGTCTGTGTCCGACAAAAATGATGACGGAGAAAATCTTAGACAGTGACCGACACTGTCTAAGATTTCCTTAACGACGGGCACAGGTTACACCTAGGAGGAAGGAGTCACGTCTGTGTCTGTCTAAGTACATGAACAGAGACCACTGTCCATATACTTAACCTGTATTCGTGACAGTGTAAGACACGACGAGGGACTGGTTTAACGTTTCCCACAGATGTTGTGGTTAATACTTAAGAAGTCATACACCAAATTCTGGGAAAAATAATTCACACTTACCTCACAAAATAAAACTCCATCAGTAGACTGTCTTTCTTTTGTGTGGTTTCATTTGATTATAGGAATACACATGTTCGATCCATAATATAATAACGACTTTAGACACGCTGAACTGTGACGGTATCTCCCCAACAGTATAT
>BLSH010134973.1:279850-354718 GCA_018402905.1 Glandirana rugosa
CCCCCCTCTTACACCTCCGTGTAGGTTCCTCAGGACACATCACGATCTCTAAATATTTCTCAAGTGTCAGTTGTCGGAAAGTTCTATATAGGTTTCATCTTTAAATTATGACATATTACTACTCTGAATTCCCTCTAATAAACGTTTCATCCCTTAAATTGACTATGCCGAGAAATACCTAATTACCACATATTGTGGGTTATAAGGAACATAAAATTCTTCTTGGGTATACCATCCCCATCCCTTATCCGAACACTAAAAAAACACCATTGGAATCCATGCGTCCGGTTCCCCACATGGATTAGGGGGGCGGCGCTCTACATTATAGGCCGCCACTGCTTCCATCACTTCATCACAAGCCTATTCCCTACCCCTACCATATGGGTTCTTCTTAAAATACAAGGAATATTGGGTGTTATACACCATTAATCCATAAAGAGCCGTATCAGTTAAATTCCCTACTTTGCAAATAATCTCCCTTAAGTCTCATCATTATACAGTATTAAATTTCTACTTTGGATATATCTTGAAAGGCTGTTGACTGTGAACTCTTTATAAATCTCTAGCACTACACAGGACTCCTTGGATGTGCCTCCACATTCTCCCCCCAGGGAGACATTTCATTGTGTTTTAAATATTTTGATCTCCCACACCTCCTACCTTCCTGATGAAGTGCTTTACTCCACGAAACATAATAATTCTGAATCCCCTTAACAATTCCTATTTTGATACCAGGAACAACGCTCACTAAGCCCTTGGTTAGTGAATCAAGAATGGTATATATTGTTGATTATCGTGGACCCTCTTTAATTGGAGGAGATTAACCGCTATTGTTGGTGTGTGTGTATATATATATATATATATATATATATATGTACACAGTTGTGCTCATAAGTTTACACACCCTGGCAGAATTTATGATTTCATGGCCATTTTTCAGAGAATATGAATAACACAAAAACATTTCTTTCACTCATGGTTGGTGTTTGACTGAAGCCATTTATTCTCAATCAATTGTTTTACTCTTTTTAAATCATAATGACAACAGAAACTACCCAAATGACCCTGATCAAAAGTTTACATACCCTGGTGATTTTGGCCTGATAACATGCACCCAAGTTGACACAAAGTGGTTTGAATGGCTATTAAAGGTAACCATCCTCACCTGTGATCTGTTTGCTTGTAATTAGTGTGTGTGTATAAAAGGTCAATGAGTTTCTGGACTCCTGACAGACCCTTTTATCTGTCATCCAGTGCTGCACTGACGTTTCTGCATTCTGAGTCATGGGGAAAGCAAAAGAATTGTCAAATTATCTGCGGGAAAAGGTGGTTGAACTGCATAAAACAGGAAAGGGTTATAAAAAGATATCCAAGGAATTGAGAATGCCAATCAGCAGTGTTCAAACTCTAATCAAGAAGTGAAAATTGAGGGGTTCTGTTGAAACCAAACCACGGTCAGGTAGACCAACTAACATTTCAGCCACAACTGCCAGGAAAATTGTTTGGGATGCAAAAGAAAACCCACAAATAACTTCAGGTGAAATACAGGACTCTCTGAAAATATGCGGTGTCGCTGTTTCAAGATGCACAATAAGGAGGCACTTTTGATCAGGGTCATTTGGGTAGTTTCTGTTGTCATTATGATTTAAAAAGAGTTGATTGATAATAAATGGCTTCAGCCAAACACTAACCATGAGTGAGAGAAATGTTTTTGTGTTATTATTCATATTCTCTGAAAAATGGCCAAAAAATCATAAATTCTGCCAGGGTATGTAAACTTATAAGCACAACTGTATATATACTATATTTTTAAAAGTACCGGGACGCCTGCTTTTACACACACATGAACTTTAATGGCGTCCCAGTAGTCTGTAGGATTCAATATTGAGATAGCCCACCCTTTGCAGCTATAACAGCTTCAACTCTTCTGGGAAGGCTGTCCACAAAGTTTAGGAGTGTGTCTATGGGAATGTTTGACTATTCTTCCAGAAGCGCATTGGTGAGGTCAGGCACTGATGTTGGAGAGAAGGTCTGGCTCACAGTCTCCACTCTAATTCATCCCAAAGGTGTTCTATCTGGTTGAGGTGGACTCTGTGCAGGCCAATCCAGTTCCTCCACCCCAAATGCGTTCATCCATGTATTTATGGACTTCTTGACTGCACCAGTGCACAGACATTTTGGAACAGGAAGGGGCCATCCCCAAACTGTTCCCACAAAGCTGGGAACATGAAATTGTCCAAAATGTCTTGATATGTTGACACCTTAAGAGTTCCCTTTACTGGAACTAGGGGGCCAAGCCCAACCCCTAAAAAACAACCACACACCATAACCCCCCCTCCACCAAATGACGAATAATAAACTTGGTATATTTTAACTATATTATTAACTATATTATTTGTGTATTTCCATTGGTACCCAAAAAGTCCATCATCTTGTTTACAATTTCTTTTTATTATTTTCATAGCAATTTTTTAAACAACAATTACATTTACACATCATTAAGCAGGTTTTGTATATTTTGTTATTCTATGTTTAGGGATAGCTATTCTATAAAGGATGCCTCTACTCCTTACTATATTTTCTGTAAGTTATTTTATTATCCCTCTATATTCTCAGTCTTATATCACATGAACATTATTTATATCTATACTGTATTTCCATTAATCCTCATTTCTCCTACCGAACCTATATCCTGTGCGACCCTTAATTATAGATTAAAGTCCATCATTTTGTTATTTTTTACAAAAAATGCATTTCATCCAGTTTGATCAGTGGTAGTTTTAAAATAATCATTATTATGGTCAATAACAAGTACAGAAGTGTGTCCTGACCCCAGAGCTCTATTGGTTGTCATGGTGCTGGCAGCTGGCCTTCCCACACCATGTCAATGCATGATGCTGATCCAGGGCAAACTGCATCCTGTAATCATGTTATCCCAGGGGTGACCAACTGGCACCATAGGATGCTGCAGTACCCTGGTTGAGAAACCATGTTCCAGTTTTTGCTCCTTTGTCAAATCAGGTTGATAGGTGACAATACTGTTTTGCCTAACTGCAGTAGAAAAAGTGATATCACCAACCTAATTATGCTGTCTGATGGGGGATGCCTGAATCACAAGACTGGCTACCCAGAGTTTCAAATCCTTTGGCAGACAGATTAAATATTCCCATGGTGTCCTGAATCTCAGTAGAAGTAAGTAGACTATTGCAACTTTGTTGTCGTTGGCTTACCTTTACACGGGCTACCAACCCTTCAATCAATCATGAATGCTGCTGCCAGGCTTATCCACCTTACAAACTGTTCAGTGCCCTTCATCCCTCTCTTCCAAACCCTCCACTGGCTTTTGCTAGCCTAATTAATACAATTCTAAATATTAACAGCAACGTACAAAGTTGTCCACAACCCTGCTCCCAGCCACATCACCAAATCAACCTTTTCCCAAAATCACCCAAACTGGCCTCTCCCATCATCTGGAACCCCCTACCCTAATCTGCCTGGAAATCTTGAACTCTGTCTGCCTATAGGTGAGTCATGAAAACCCATGTCTTCAAGAAAGTCTATCCTCCTATCACCTAAAAACTGTACCTCTACATTCTCCATAAGCTCACCCGTCACAGTCATTACCTTTTTATATCATCTGCCTCTCCCATTTTGATTGTAAGCTCCTAACTCCTAACTTTTAACTCTGTTGTTGTCTTTATTTTGAAAATTGCTGAGCAAACTGTTGGTACTAAATAAATCTTGTATTATTATACTAATAACAATGTGGGACAGAAGGTGGTAAAGATCTGCTATAGCGTGTGCTGAATCTTTGTAATAGATATAGTTGACTTGCAGGAAATTCTCTTCTTAACATAACTACAGTCTCACCTTGAATGCAGACCTGTTCATATTTGAAAATACCTTCTCATCTACTCAGACAGTGCATTACAACACAGCTTTGGTGTTGATCTTTGTTTAAAGAAGGCAAAGTGGATAAAATAGAGAGCATCTCCATGGGAATAAAGAACAAATAAAGACTTCTTTTACGCTGACTACAGTGCAAAATACTGGAATTCTTCCTTTTAACTCTGAAGGTACCTTGTGCATGCTGCGATCAAAACCATCTTCCTCTCCTCCTGAAGAGAATCTCCGCGCTCGAGGCACTGCGGAACCAAAGACTTGGTGTCAGTAAAGCCTTTATTGTTGTCTTGTTTTTGCATGATACAGAACAATAGTATGAGAGGGTTGAGCAGTGACTCGCAGGCATTGTCGAGAAGACAAAAGCTCCAGGCAGTCCCAGTCACAACAAAGGATAGTAATAGTTTGTTCCATTGATTGCAGTGGGGTTTTGATTTTTTTTAAATTTTACATGGTGTTATGACACAGAAGGGAAAATAGTTGGTTCCCAGACCTACATATTTACCTCCATACATAATTTAAAGAAGACGTCTGCAAAGCAGCATTACCATACTATTTATACAAACTCAATGCAATTGCAAAAAGAAAACCCCCGATTTACTATTCAGGAGTTTATCATGTCCCCCAAACAGCCAGGCACATGTGGTAGAATTGAAAACAAATTAGAACCTCACTGGGAACAGGCATAACATTTTTAAAATGGAAAGTATGGGGTTAGGAAAAAAATATATTCATACTCACCTAGGTGGATGTAGCATCGATCCAGGTTGGATCCGGTTCTGCACTAAAAACTGAGCAATCAAACACTGCTGACCGTTCAATTCTGCACCCTCAGTAGAGAGCTGTGATCAGAGGCGTAACTAGAACCTTCAGGGCCCCGGTGCAAGAAATTATGAAGGGCCCCCATGACCCCTGGCCAGGGCCCTTCCCTCTTCCCACTGATCCTGGGGCCTTTACTCCTATTGTGGGTCCCTTTATTATGGTGCCGCAGTGGGACCCTTTCACAAGTTCTGCAGCAGGCCCCAGGGAGGCCAGGGAAGCACACAGGGACCCTGGGAACAGCAGAAGACAAGTAAACTGGATAGAGGAAAATGGAGGAGATTGGGTCCTCTAAATGCCACCCCCACCATCCCTCCTATTCAGGTGTACAAGGGAGGCACACGGGCCCCCTGGATCATGGGGCCCGGTTGCAATTGCAACCCCTGCAACCCCTATCGTTACGCCCCTGGCTGTGATTGTCAGTCACTGGCTCTCTGCTCTGCCCCTCCTGCGTTCACTGGAGTACTGAGTTGTGGAGGTAGCAGGAGTGGCGGTTTAGTGTCCCAGTGGCTCACTGAGAGACTGAGCCAACTGCCAGTCCAAGCATCTGGGTGAATCCCAACTAAATTTGGAATTGATCCAGATCCTAGAGTGATGTCACCCAACAGCAAGCTTTAGCCCACTATTGGCTGAAAACGGGTCACATGAGTGCAGAACTGACTGCACTCCTCTAATCCATAAGAGAAAAAGGGCCAAAATAGCTTTAGCCATACCTCTCCTTTAATGTTGTTAGACTATAGTAGATCAAACAATAGAAATACAGAGAGGAGTGCAAAAAATGGAAGACAAGATCATTTTAATTGTTGGTAATTCGATCAGAAAAACAGCTCTTTTGCATAGAGCTCTACTTCTTCCCAGAAACTGTTGTAATCTCTGACAGCGGTCTCCAAAATGCAGTCTGCCAGCTGGAGGTGGCCCTATGCTTGCCTTTATATGCTTAACACTAACAATGAGACACCATTCCTTACACAGACACCAACAATGAGACACTATTGATCCCACTGATACCAACGCTGGGGCGAATCATCCCACTGACATGAATTATGTGGAACTATTCCTCCCAATGACACCAATGATGGGGCACTATTCCTTTTCCTAAGGATAACTGGCGTTATGTACTTTTTTTACTCTCCGATCACCAAGCCTGAGGTCCACTGGCCAAAGTCTGGCCCCCTAAATTCTTAGGAACAATAAACTGGCCCACGGTACCGCTGATTGATGAGGAGAGTTTAATACTGGTTCTAATCAAAATTAAATTAGATCTGTGAGGTCACTGTTTTCCTCGAGTCCATCCAAATGTATCCTGTGTTGAGCCCTGATCAAAGGGGATTGGTGTTTCCCCCGAAATGCATTGGATGTTTTTATGACCTATTTACCAACAATTAAAATTATCTTGGATTTTAATACTAATGAACCTGGCACTTCTTTCTATATTTCTGTGGTTAGAGCTACTGTCGGGTGCCCACTGTCATAGGTCTTTGCATGCACTAGTTTGAAAGTTCCCAGACCCTCTTTAAATATGGCTTTCTGAAGACTATAGTAGATGGTAGGCCGGCTTTTCTCCCATTTCAAGAAAGAGATGTTTAAGTAGCTTTGGACTGAGTAGGGAAGTTTTAGCCTCTTCCTATTTTTTATTGCTGTCAGTGTCCCTGTTAGAGACATATATCTCCACCATTTGCTCTGGTGACCTTTACCATCATGGGAGAAACGGATGTGAATCAAATATGTTAAAGTTATCACCAGAACAGAAAGTAAAGGGGAAATATTCCAGGAGGGCAAGGACACATATTCAGTGGCAACTGTCAGAGATGGGGGTTCACCTGATTTTGGGGAGATTTTCACTTACTTCCTGTTGTGATTCAGAGGGCCAGGTGTGAGAGGAAATCCCCACAAAAGGGACACAGACAGCAAAAAAAACCCAATGAAGTTCTAACCATACAACCAAAATCTAACAATGCACTCCTATTCTTCCTTTTTCTTACCTAGGCTATTCTTTCTTTTTTCTTTTCCTTTTTGGATTTTTGTCTCTCATTTATCTTTTCCTTTTTACCCTATAGCCTGACCCTAGCTCTTACCTCTTACCGAGAATGGGAAGAGGGAGCTAATATGATACTATGAGGAAAATGTAAGAGATGTTTGGGGGGTTACAATACCCCTTTGTGTGGAAAGATTGCTTAACGTTTGCAGAGGGCATAGTAGTTATATGCAATGTGCTAGCTTTTCGAACCACCACCAAGGGTGCCTTCCAGAATGCTCCCTCTATTCCTGTGCTCTACAAGTTAGAACTATGTTGAGGACTGTGCTAGGAGGGGAACAATACGTGACAACCATAAAGCGGACCGGAACAGGGATTACGGCTACTAGTTCTCTTTTTGTTTTGAGGAATAAGTTGATAATATGTGTACAGGAAAAAAATGACTTTGTATTCTGAACTGATATATCTTATACCTTGGAAATTTTTTTTTCAATAAAAATCATTGAACCAGAAGCTCTAACCATACTCAATCCAAAAAAAGGTTTGATTTGGGGTTACATTTTGAAATGTAATGTTTTGACACTTTCAACTACAGTAAATATGTTTAAATTATTTTTATTAAAATGTGAGATAAAGACAAGGTAACAAAAAACTACAAAACATATATACCTTTGTAGCTCAGAATTGTAAACTTTTGTAATACCAAAGGCTAATCTGTATCTGCCCCCCTAGGTCCTAATATTATTACAGTGGAGGCATACATTGCATATCCTAGAGCCCATCACATTTTACTAGCTTATCCTCCTTGACATCCAAGGTGCACCCACAGGTTCTTATGTTCTCCATTGAGCACCTTTGCTAGCACATGGAGTTTCATTATTACCTTGGGGCAAGGCAAGGGCATATTTGAACTGACCCTATACTTCTCTCTGAAAGCCATCTGTATAATACTGATTTCTATTCTACATCACTAAGATGTTGCAGTGAAATATTGCTTACTTTTTGGTGAGTACATCCAATACTCGGGCTCAGACTGGTAATAAGGATCAGGACTGTATGGAGGGAGGTACTTGGAGGACTGTACAAGGTCTTCACTTGTTTTACTTTTTGTTGCTTCACCGGGATCATCTGGAAAAAGATACAAACAAACTGAAGTGTCTGAATAGCTTTCGGTGCTCCAGCAGGTGATACAGGCTCGGCAAAGTTATAATGAGATACCTCATTCATTCTCAATATTGACCTCTGTTTCTCCCTAAACCAATAACGCTGTCCGAAAATGCAATAACACTTTCCCAATCCTGCTTCCAAAACAAATTATCTTCTACAACCTGTCAAATCTAATAATGCTTTGCCTTCCTACATAATCTTTCTAACTATGATCACAGGTCATAATAAAGAAAAATACCCCTTTAGGCATAATAGTAGTACTATACAGTCACATTTAGAATATTGCTTCTGCAGCAAATTCCCTTCTAATTATAAAATAGATCACTCTACTGCTCCTGGTGAAAAGACACAGATGACGGATTATAATTACATAAATAAACCACTGACATACCTCTTACATTATATGCTCACTGGGATTTAATTATATTAACGTTATAGGTTTAATGGGATTTAATTATGATGCCTTGGAATTAATGCTTTAGTTTATATTACTGTTAAAACAGTTATAATGCATGTAAGGCCTCATATAAAGTGCCGGTCCACCCAAAATTGATGTCTTAGTTATAGGTGGAGTCTGATGGGCTGAGCCAATGCCTTACTTCTCTATGTATATGTCATAGTTGCTCCAGCAATAAGATCTCTCTACCATAATTCCCCACTTCTGTTCTGTTTTTGTCCACCTGGGAGTTTGCAGGTCAGAAAAATCAGGGACAACTCAGAAGTCCATATCTGCATCTGGTTCTAGGTTAGAGACTTTAAGAGCCCATCTATAGGGAGTGGTAGGCCTTACCACTGTTTTAACAGAAACATGTACAAAGAACTGCAATGTGCTTTACAAATGTACTTAGCACTCTACTTAGTTTGGGTCTACCAAACGTGAAATGCGTATAATATGGATGTAACAGTGGAAAAAGTGTAAAAATCATGGTCTGCCTTCCAATCACAGTGTACTGAGTTAAGTGAAGACAACTCCATGGGACAATATAGGTTCTACTGAATCTAATAAAATGCAGTTGGCAGTGAGGAGTATTACTGCAGTGTCTAGTGGGAGTGCAGACAGTGATATCTGCTTGTGATCCCATACTTCCAGGTAGCGGGCGCAAATGCGTGCCCTCGCCGGCTTGCTCCTGCTGTGATTATGCACAGTGGGAGCCAATCAGCAGGTACCTAAGACTCAATGTCCGCTGGCACCCGCTGATCATTCGTTAAAGGGGCAGAACTGCAGTCTGCCTATGTAAACAAGGGACATTGCCATTCTTTCAGAAGGGAGGGCATGGATCCTGTGTTCCTACAAAGTAGGGACCAGGATCCATGTCTTCCCTTAGTAAAATCACATCCCACTCAGTACACAAACACTGGCTAGGCACACAGTTAAAGTGGTTGTCAACCTGTGACAACCACTTAAACCTACAGGTAAGCCTAGAATAAGGCTTACCTGTAGGTGCCCTGCATATCTCCCAAACCTGCACGGTTCTGGAGATATGCAGTGTTCTGCATGTGCCAACGTCATTTCGGCACATGCACAGTGAAGAAACGGCCTCCGTGCCATTTCTCCACTGACAATGTGCCATGACTGGCAGCATGCACATGGGAGTGACGTCACGCGACTCTGGCCAGTCACATAGCTGGAGTCGCGGCCCCGGAAGGAAGAGGGGCTGAAGATGGATGCCGCCAGCACAGGGGACAGCGCTGGATTCGCAGGCTTCGTCTGCAGGTAAGTGGCGCATAATGGGTTACTATGCGATGCATAGTAGCCCATTATGCTTCTAATTTACAGGTGTATGTAGAGGAAGTAAACCCCATCAGGGTTTACTTCTTCTTTAACCCTTTGATCGCCCCTGCTGTTAACCCCTTCCCAGCCAGTGTCATTAGTACAGTGTCCGTTCATCTTTTTAGCACAGATCACTGTAGTAATTTCACTGGATCTCAAAAAAGTGTCAAAAGTGTCAGTGTCCGATTTGTCCGCCGCAATATCGCAGTCCCGCTATAAGTTTCTGATCGCCGCCATTACTAGTAAAAAGAATAAATAAAATCTCCATAAATATATCCCATAGTTTGTAGACGCTATAATTTTTGCACAAACCAATTAATATATGTAACAGAATACATATTGGCCTAAATTGATGAAAAGAATAGATTTTCTACATTTTTTTGGATAGGTTTTATGGCAGAAATTAAAAAATATTTTTTTTTCCAAAATTAGCGTTTTTTTTTTGTTTATAGCGCAAATATTAAAAAATGTAGAGGTGATCAAACACCACCAAAAGAAAGCTCTATTTGTAGGGAAAAAAGTACATACATTTTATTTGGGTACAGTGTCACATGACCGTGCAATTGTCAGTTAAAGTAATGCAGTGCCGTATCGCAAAAAATGGCCTGGTCATAAAGGGGGGTAAATATTCTGGAGCTGAAGTGGTTACCCAGATAGCAAGGATAACTTGCCACAGATTTGTGGCATTGTTGAATTATAACTGTTAACTTGCTACACATTTTCACTGGCAAGTTGTACATTTGCTGAGAACTTGAAACACATAGCTTAGCATTTCATTTTCAAACTTGCACCACAATTGCTTGCTATCTGGTTAAACTAACCATTTCCTTTTATCATATTCATTATGTTAGAATGATTCATTTTTCGGAATTTGTTTTGTATATTTAGATTTGTTTCATATATTCTCCATTTTTTAATTGAATTTGAATATGAATATTCTATTGTTTCATTTTCTATTCTGTTTTATTCTATCCTATTCCATTTTTTCTGTTCTATTCTATCGAGTAGGAATCATAATCTTATTTCACTTTTTTTTACCTTACTGTATTCATTGCAATATGTTTCCATTTTGAATCCTTTTTTAAATTAATTTTTAAATTTGAATTCAAATTCATTTTCAAATTCAAATTCATCTTTGAATTTGAATAATTTGTTTCATTATAATTTATCTGTAATAAGCGTATTGTGGAGTTTTCATAGTTGAATAGCTTCAGACTACATAAGGTTAGTTTCCCATTTCTCTTCATCCTTCAAAGTTGCAAGACTCTTTATTTAGACACACACACACAAACACACATGTTGATTTAATATAATGGGAGAGAGCAAAATCCGGTGCAACTCTGCATAGAAATTAATCAGCTTCCAGGTTTTATTTTCAAAGCTTAATAGAACAAGCTGAAACTAGAAGTTGATTGGCCAACACATACAGCTGCACCAGATTATGCACTCTCCAGTTTTAGTAAATCAACCCCACCGATCTATCGAGCTCTTGGCTGGGAAGATATATTGCTTAGTTTATATATTATGGGACCGGCATATTAGAAAGTCTGCAGGATTATTTACTCATTTAGGCTACTTTCACACTGGAGCATTTTACAGACGCTATTTAGCTAAAAATAGCGTCTGTAAAGTGCCTTAAAAGTCCACCCCCCAATCCACAACAATGTGAAAGCCCTGAGTGCTTTCACACTGGGGCGGTGCGCTAGCAGGACGTTACAAAAAGTCCTGCAAGCAGCATCTTTGGGGAGGTGAGGGGAGCTCCTCTACCTCCCCTGCCATTGAAATGAATGGCAAGCGCTGCCGAAGCAGCTGCACACCGCCTCGGTAGCGCTGAGCGCCGGAACTTTTAACCCCTTTTTAACCCCTTGTGGGGGGGTTAAAAGCGTGGCGCTCCCGCCCGCATAGCGGAGCCCTATCGCTGGTAAAACTCCGCTAAAAAGTAGCGTGGTTTTACCGCGACTGCGGCTACCGCTTCAATGTGAGAGTAGCCTTAGGGTCCTTTCACACGAGCGGATCCCGTTTTTACGGGCTCCGCTGCTCAGTGGGGATCCATCCGTTGATCCCCGCCAAGCCGGCGGATGACAGGACTGTCTTTGCACTCCATGCAGAAACGGACCTGTCAGAGCTCCGTTCTCCTCTATGGGGGATCAGATTTACACAGACCGTCTCTCCGTGTTCATCCGATCTGCCAGACGGATGGAAAATAGGGTTTCCCTCCGTCTGTGTTTAGCGGATCGGAGCGTATCAGATGTCAGTGGACATGTTACCGCTGACATCCGTAGCTCCATAGAGGACAATGGAGCGTCCGTTCAGGTCCGTGCGTGTGAAAGGACCCTTATGCTTACTTGCTTGTGTGCTCTGCCCTCTTTGGCTCAGCACACCGTTTCTGGCCTGGCTCTTAAAGCCCAATTGAACTTTCAGTTAAAATCAACTAAATACATTTTAGATGCATCAAAAAGGTGTGCAAAGCCTAACAGTTTGTTTTCTTTAAAAATCAGCCCCATTTTGAAGTAGAAAACCCAGCAGCTGTAAAGTGGGACTTCTGTTCTCTGTGGGGAAGCAGTGGTCCCTTTGTAGAGGTCTGAATGGAGAAAGGACACCAGCACACCAAGCATTCCTCAGAAGGGTCCAAAACTTTATTACAAATGACTTGCCTGATGAAGGGGCCCTGTGTGGCTCCGAAATGTTGCCGTATGTGTACCATGTGACCATGTAAATAAAGTTTTGGAACCTTCTGAGGAATCCTTGGGGTGCTGGTGTCATTTCTTCATCCAGATTGTCGGTGTCTTCCAGCCTGTCCTTATTTCAGCACCCAACATTATTACAGCCATTTCCACGAATGTGTGCATAGGGAATATTGCGATTTGACTTTGTAGAGGTCTGACTGATTCAGAGAGCTATAGGCCTTAATCAGTGGGGGGGGGGGGTGCTGGACCTCCACAATGAGATCATTGCTTCCCCCCAGAGAGCAAAGGGTCCAACTCTACAGGGGACATGAATTTCTAGTCAAGTTGTGGCTGTTTTAGGATGAAAAGAATGCTGAGACTGTGAACACCTTTTGTTCTGATGTGCCTGGCTTTAGAGAACACTTTCTTAGCCTAAGTAATTCTGTATGAGGCTTAACCTAATACGATTCAGCATAACTATGTATATGTACACATACAAATGATGTAGAAGAACACATAAAATTAGATACTTTTAGTAATTTAATAAGGTAAAGAGAAAAGAGCAGCAACCCATGGTCACCAATTACAACACTTTCCACTTTTCATTGCCTTATTGAATAAACTTGATGAATATGTACATAGACTTATGTGACATGTGTTAACTAGAAACATGTCAATGGAGATATGAATTACACAGAAAAAGAAAATGCTGAGTAAGTGGTTTCAGTTTGCAAGGGTCAGCACATCTGTAAGTAAGCAGCTGGACAGGAGCCACACTTTCCAGAAAAAAAAGGAATAAAGCTCTTACTTACACCATGACACAGAGCCGGTTGGGCATTAGACAAAGGAGAAAAGGAAGAGAAGACACATAGTAATGCAGATTTTAGTTATCAGTAATCACCATTTTATTTATTTATCTTTGTAACACTACTGCTGTTATATACTATATCACTATGAACAAACTAAAAAAATACACTACTTACTATTTATATCATTTCTACATGCTGGAAGTACCAAACCACAGCACACTGCAAGGCAATCGACATTTCACAAGCTTAGACAGACATTTTTTCTTCTTTTACAGGTTATAACACAATGAGAATGAGGATTAACCTAGACCACATGCTCATTTGCCGCAGAAGCATGCTGCCTCCATAAGGTGGAAAGGCTAAAAAGGAAGACTAAGAACTAACATGGCTTAAACATAAACTGCACTAAGCAATATTGTATCTAAACTGGCTACACAAGATAACCCCAGTGCAATTTCAGAAAAAAAGCAGGCCTATTGTACACTTGCCCACATGTAGCAGAATTAAAAATGTTGGGGCCTGTGTATAGTCACACCCCATCTTCAACAGATTATACATACACAGTTTATAGGAAATCAACTTAATTCCCATGGGAATTTTTGGGCAACGTGTATTACAATTATTTAAAAAAAAAATCTCTCTTTATTATATCCAATAAAACTCATTAAAAAAAAGTATAAAGTAACGGCGGATATATACAAAGTGCTTATGCATTCCACATGAATATTGCAAACTAGGGACAATTATTCTATCATCATCATACGTGTCTTCAATCATTAGATCCTCAATAATGGGAGGCACCTAACATGTTTTTATTGCTTTTCCTCAGGGGTTGATGGACGGATCATATAAATTGCACTACAAACCATACGAAGAGCATCAGCCGATTGTATTAAAAACAAATGCACAAATTGACTCCTCGTTTCACAACGCCAGCAGGTCACAAGAACCTGCCCAATTGATGAGACATATGCACCTTGAAGTCACAGGAGCAAGATAACTCCAGCTTGCAAATCTCCATCAGTTCAGCCTGAAGAGACCCCTCGTTTCACACTGCTAGCCGGTCACAAGAACCCACCCAAAAGAAGAGGTATATGCACAGTGCTGACCTCTACACTACTGTTTTGACAAGGGCTGGACTGATGGAGACTTAACACAAACTGAAGTTATTGTGCTTGTGTGGTCTCAGAGTGCATATGTCTCTTCTATTGGGAAGGTTCTTGTGACCAACTGGTGTTGTGCAACAAGCACTCTCCTCATACTTTTGTTTTTAATACAATCTGTTGATGCTCTTTGTATGGTTTGTAGTGCAATTTATACAATCCACCCATCAACCCCTGAGGAAGAACAATTGAAATGTGTCGGGTGCATCTCATTATCGGGGATCTAATAAATGAAGACATATGATAATAATATAATAATTGTCCCCAGTTTGGGATATTTGTGTATCCATGTGGAATTCATAAGCACTTTGTATTTATCAGCTGTTACTTTGTACTTTTTATTGGATATTATATAGATATATGATTATATGAGAATAATTGTAATACATGTTGCCTAAAAAGGATGATTTTTTGCCAAATTAGGAATGTTGGCACAGAGTTGTGAGATCTACTAGATCGAGAGAAAAAAAAGTATTTTAAGTCTAATTTTTGATATGTTTAATAATCAGCATGTACTGTAAACTTGTAATAACTGCTAGCAAAGTCCTGCTGAGCTCAATAACATTCTATAAGCACAGTGCAGTTTACCTCCCCAGGGTACTGGGGACCCGCCCAAAAATCCAATGTGATTACAAAGTTTCTGCAATGTAGTATTTCTATGGGTTAGGCGTGCCGCTATGCCCTCCAGGTAACAGTGTTCTATTAGCTGCTCAGTTATCAAGCACTGCATTGTACGGGAAAGGGAGTAAGCATGCACACCATGATGAAAGCATCAACATCACTTTCGTTTGTTAGCAGTCAATATAGATTTACTATTTTTCGCGTCTTTTTTAATTGAAATGTAATTACCTTTTTTTTTTTTTTTTACAGAAAGTCCAGAAAAACAGGAAATCTGTTTAAGAACCCTTGATAACACAGAGAGAATCTGTCATCACACAGCTGTGGATTTTATGCTGATGAAATGTGTTATTGCAGCATAACACAACCTTTTGATTTTACTACTGTGATGCAGTCAGGTTACAGTGCACAGAATTCAATCTGGGTTCCTTTTTTATTTGTTAACTTTCTATTTGCTGTACCAAACAGTTAAAACACTCTAAGCAGCATGTTGGAGGGCCAGACCTCTGCTCAACACTGGTTTGTAGGGACTACTATTGAGTGAAATGCGTCTCTGGGGGGGTTCTTTGTTATGGCTTTTATAATAGACAGCAACTCTATTTCTTCCTTTCAAGTGATATATTAAAAAAAAACTCTTTATGTATTGTTTTCAGTTTTAGATGTATACACTATGGTTGTGCTTGCTCACAATGCAAGTCTATTAGACAACTAACTAATTGAAAACAATTCCCTCCCTGTGTGGTTTATATCTTATCTCAACAGTTGTTTTAAGTGGACTTTAACGCCTGGGAGGTGGCGTGGCTTCTGTATTATGTGACAGCAGTGATTGGCTCTCACAGCGATCACATAATTGGGAGTCCATCCCACTGAACCGTGATCAAAAGCCATGACCGAGAGCTGTTGGTCAGCGTGCTGGGAGTGCCCAGTGACTGTGCTCCCAGTACACAATCACACCACCATGGACGCATATGTATGGCAGCAGGTCGTAAAAGCCTTACTTGCTGCCAATGAAGCCAAATCAACTACAGAGCTCCTTTTAGCGGTTATTCTACAAATTTAATTTCTGTGACTGCAAATTAGTTCGCAAAGCAACAGTAGCACAGAGGTCCACTGTTGCCTATTAGGAGGTTGTATGAGGTGGAAACCATCTATGTTACCACCAGGAGGGGCCCCGATCACAAGCAGGGTTAATTTTTTTTCTTAAATCCCCTTTATAGAGGCAATTTAGCCTAATAAAGCTAAAGCATGCAACCCACACTAAACATGCAAATTCTACAGAGTAGAATGCAAGCAATAAACATAAATCAATTATACAACACCAGTCACTATTCACTGTAGTTCACACAACAGGGTGCAGCATGCTACAGGATTGAACAGTACCATGCCGTTTATAGATGGGTGGTTTCCGGTAAATGTTACTCTCTGCAGCGGCTGTGAGGATAAAGGAAGAGGAAAAGGGAGAACGAGAGAGGAAAAAGACAGGAGGAAAAGTGAAGGAGGGAGTGTTCAGAGAGGAGAGGAAGTACAGGAGACAACGATCACACAAGACAGAGTCATGACGTGAGAGAGGTGACAAGCAGACGTGAGTGCCAGAAAGAAAAAAAAAAAAAACAGAAATTAGGTGAGATGAAGTTGTGAGTCAAAATTGTAATATAAACTAGTCGTACAGCTTGGGGACAAATTAGAGAGTGATGTGTACTGTGAAATACTGTGGCGTTGTGAGGTTACCAGTGCTGAGTATTTGTGGGAAGTGGTACTGCGTGGTACGGGGGGAACATACAGGTAACACACACAACAAATCTGCACCGATTTCATTTTTACAACACTACATTCGTACTTATGAGTGCAACAAAATATCTGATACAATATGCGCAATTGGCCATATCAGATGTGGATATACGGTAACCTAGGTTACTAATTCTCAAATATGGTCCTCGTTAGCCACCAATTACTAGCAGTGCATGTTTTCCAGACCTTTGAGTTTCAACACAGGTATGATAACTTAGTTACGATATTAAGATTATTTCACCTATAATTGTGTGAGGAGATCTGAAAAAACAGGAACTGTTGGTGTACTCTGAGGACTTCTTCTGGGGAGCAGTTGCCTAGACATCAAGCTTCCTTGCTTCATGTAGATAAAAATGGAGCAGCGCTTATAAAGTACATAAATATACCAACATGCAAAGATTATATATCATCAAAGATCTCTAAAATGTAAAATATGATCTGTAAATAGTCCACAAAATGTCTCATAGAAAAAGAAGGGGAAGATTATCATCCAGTGGACAGACAAGAAAATACTGTGTCAGATAGAAACGTGATATCCAGGAGATGAAAGCTTGATTCAGATAGTGAGAGGTAGAGGCTGCCACCTACAGCAAACACACTGCCTCTTGCCCCATAGATCGGACCCCTATCACGGAGGTTAAATTAGCATAGGATCAATGGAACCAAACGTTCCCACCATAGTAATCATCCGACCGGATCACTAAATACAGTTATTCACCAGCAACCAAGTTCTCCTTCTCCCTCCAATATTCTGAGGTGTCGTCTGAGGCTTCTTTCTGCTTCTCTCCTCCTCACTGTGGCTGAGCTGCAGTGCAAATGTGCACACAGCACGGACCAGTATATTCCCCTATATACCTAATATACCGGTCTGTGCTGTGTGCACATTTGTGCTGCAGCTCAGCCATGACGAGGAGGAGAGAAGCAGAAAGAAGCCTCAGGCGACACCTCAGAATATTGGAGGGAGACAAGAACTTGGTTGCCGGTGAATAACTGTGTTTTGTGATCCGGTCGGATGATTACTATGGTGGGAACTTTCGGTTCCATTGATCCTATCCTGATTTAACCTCTGTGATAGGGGTCCGATCTATGGGGTAAGAGGCAGTGTGTTTGGTGTAGGTGTCAGCCTCTACCTCTCACTATCTGAATCAAGCTTTCATCTCCTGGATATCACGTTTCTATCTGACACAGTATTTTCTTGTCTGTCCACTGGAGGATCATCTTCCCCTTCTTTTTCTATGGGACATTTTATGGACTATTTGCAGATCATATTTTACATTTTAGAGATCTTTGATGATATATAATCTTTGCATGTTGCTATATTTATGTACTTTATAAGCGCTGCACCATTTTTATCTATTTCTAAGGATATTGTGTTCAAACGATATTGTGCCAGCTGCTTTAATTACCTGTTTGTGATATATTGTGATTTTGGCGCAGCAATACACTTTTACTTGCTTCATGTGCTACAGGAATGTTGGCTCTATAGGGCCTTCACCTTTGACACTAATACAAAGACCCTAAGACTTTAATAGTGCAAAATGCAACAATGAACAGTAAGCTATAGCAAATTAATCATTTTTTTTTAATGCTAAAATAGGACTTTTAAAGTGTACCTGTGCTCAGGATAAAAAGGTTATAGACATAGGGTAAATTATCAAATGCAGCAATTACCTGTAATTGTAATTAACGGAACCACTACAAGTAACCCCTACACAGGACTTGACCCTACGTAAACATAAAACGGAGTTGAAGTGCAGCAGCTGGAATTGTCCATATGTCAATGTCTCTGTGGTAGGGAAGCTTTTACTGACTGCCAGAAAATCCATCCCATGTAACACCTTCAGGATTGGCAAGATAGTGGTGCCAGCGGGAAGTTTTGAACCCTGATGTGGTAATGAACCTGTGCTGCTCAGTGACTGCAAAGATTCAGTGAAGCATACAGCAAAAATGTATTACAAGTAAGGGAGGCATCAAGTACGTGTTTGCTTTACAGGTGTTGAAAGTACACTAACAAAGATGAAGTAAATAGAACTCATCTCTGGTCAGCTGCAATGAACTGGCTTCCGACTCGTTCCTAGGTGTTTCTGCTCTTTTATAGTCATTGTTGCACTTTGTACTACATACACACCTGTTGTGTGCTATTACATGTGAAATGAAGGACTTTGACCACCCACCTGCTGTTACTTATGAGGAGGACCTGGAGACAGGGTCCCACCATAAAAATACACTAGGAAGATACTCCCTTACACAGTTGAAAGAAAGGTCATAATCCATTGTTACTTTCCAAAGGACCTTCTTGCTTTCCTACCTGGAATATGGAAGTGCCGAGGAGCTTGGTAAAGGGTCGGTGTGGAGCAGCGAACATCTACCTGGCTATAATAAGGGGAGTTACGGCCACTCTCTGTGCCTGGAAGAATGTTTATGGACATGCATTGAAAAAAAAATGAAATAGAGAATTCGAAAAAGTGCAAAAGAATAGTAGTAAGAAAAAAAAGAAATGAAGCAAAGAGGAAAGAATTCACAGCAAGAAGTAAGAGAAAAAAAAGAAGAAAAGCAGAGACAGTGAGGAGCCAAGATTTAGAGGGACATCACAGTCAAGATGGGACAGCTCTGTTGGTGCCATCTTGAAGGTTATGAAGGTGGAAGTCGGCATTTACCATATTCAATGGCAAAAAAATATATATAATAGTAAAAAAATAATTCAACAGTTTATCATTTGCACTTTTAAATCCAGCATTAGATTTAAACGCATTCTGCCAAAGTCAAATGTGTTAATAGAAAGAAAGATTTGTGACTGTTATTATACCTCCACAATATCTTCCTTTAACTATGAACAGGTCAATGTTTTGTTCAGGATAACAAAGACTTAGCTGTCTTTTGATAAACCTTGTATGGAAAATAAACCAATGGAAAACGTTTGTTGAATTTGTTTATGAAAAAAATGCAAAACGCTTCTTCTCTTTTGTCAAAAAAAAAAAATAATGAACATTAAGCTAACTCGAGTAACTGACCCAACAAATGACAGCTCGTAGATTTGTAACTTATGACTAGTTCTTTAACCATTTATGTATATTTAAGCAAATCTTATTAAAAGAACTACTATATCATCCTGCTTGGGTTTAGGATTCTTGCTTCTTTATAAGGAACTACAAGATAAACATTGTTTACTTGAACTCTCAGTATCACATAATGAAATTGTTTTCTGTATGGTTCAAGCTTGCCATACTTGGGTATGAAGTTGATGAACTTTATAATTTTTTGGGACACTTGTCACTGCATATAATATGAAAGATAAAGCATCTTAGGCACCTAGAATCAGATCGTTTCTAAAAGTTATCTAACTTGGTATGTATGAAAAGGAAAAAAAAAATCAAAGAAAAGAAACAATATTTGAGGTTGGAAATATTTATTCATCAATGCGAGTGATGGATTGTTGCCTGATGGGTACAATCAAATCTGATATCCTGCATCTTGCTTTCTTTGTGTGTGGCTGACAATGAAAATAAAGGACTGTATTTCATCAGTATATATATATATATATACAGTATGAACCTTTCAAACATAAACCTTTAATACTTTTGGCACTTAATGAACAATAATTTTTCATTGGGCATCTTTAGTTCTATCGCCATAGTGGGAAAAGTGAAGGCACTTTAAATGTTGACCTATGAACTAAGAATGGTGATGTAAGTGCCCAATTATGTTAAAATGTCGCTCTTTTTAGACCAGATTTACATATATGCAACACCACACTGTGCTTTACGGTAACATGTAATGTGCACTTCAGTACCGTTAATTCTGAACAGCACTCCAATAGACTTTGATGGACATGTGTTGAAGTGTAGCGTAACGTGCGGCACGCGCTTGCATACATCGAGCGCTGACAAATATGCTACATAAACCTTTTTGTTGCGTTTTGGTGCGTTCGGCAGGCCATTCAAACACATTGTAACCTGTATATGCTAAATGCACTGCAAGGATGTAAATGGACCCTGAATCTTTCTGATCAATATCCAGTTACCTATCAGCTTGATGTTCTAAGGAGATCTGCTATGAATATCATAATCAATTCACCATCTCTAAAGAGTACTAGCAGGAGGTAACAACATACCCGACATGTAGTAATGCTGTGGGGAGCGAGGCATTGTGAGGGAAACATCTCGATGGCTATAAAGAGGAGAATCAATATATCCTGGGCTGGATGACCTCCTCTGCCGCAGATCCATTCCTTCATAGATATCCTTTGGAGAGCAGGAAATGAGACTGAATTAGAACCCGGCCGGCATTAAGAGAGATCATTTCTGAAAATAACAGTGACACATTAAAAATAAGAAATAAACAAAAACCAACCCTATCAGGTAAAATGGTTTAGGATCCAGTAATATTTGCCTCTGTGACCTGTCTTTTCTGCCATGTAAGGCTCTATTCAGAGCTGTTTCAGTGCTTTGATAAAGATCCCTAGGAGGGCACTTTTCACTATAGTCTATTTAATATGCATTCATATTGCTGCATACAGGCTATTGGGCGTGTATGGCAGAATGCACTTCAGCATTCTGCTTCACTGCCTGCTTGGACAGGGGCTGAAATATAAAGTGTAATTCCAGTCAAAATGTTTGTTTTTGGTTTTGGGAACAGTTAAGAATTATAAGACCTCTGTCAGGATGTATTGCAGTCTGATAATTGAGGAAAATGGAAAACTAGTGCTGGACTGATAAGGTTATCTTATTGGTTTTGCTATCCTAAAATATTGATGTTGATGTAAATAATCTGGTTCTCACGCAGGCGACTTTTACACCCCAGAGGATCTTAGTGGTCTCCTTTGGCTTGTAGCGTAATGTAATGTAACAAAAAAGGGAAATTGACATTTTGTGAATGATCTCAAAAGGAAGCCTAGATCTCCTGTCAGCTTTGTATTGCTGATTGTGTCCCTGGAGGTTTTCCCTCACTGACTGTCTGGGGGGCAATTTAATCGGCGGAATAGGAAGTGAAAGAAAATCTCTGCAACAAGGCTTCAGACTGCAATAATGTAACCATAAATGAAGCGGCACACTGCTGCTATGAGGTCTTTGCCGGGATATCACTGTGCATGTGCCGTGACGTCAGCAGCTGCATGTAAGGTAAATATCTCCTAAACCGTACAGGTTTAGGAGATATTAATTTTACCTATAGGTAAGCCTTATTATAGGCTTACCTGTAGGTAAAAGTTATAATTTTGGGTATGCAACCGCTTTAAAGCTAAAAGCAGTCAGTTCCTTATTGGAATCTCTCCCCTTCTCCCAGTCTCAGCAAGGAGCAGCTGAATTTTTATCCATGTATGGGCTAGACATTACATATATCAATCTATGTACAACCAGCCTGTTGGGTTTTTCCAGAACGATTAGTGCTGCTGGCTATCTGATCATTGTATTCTGCCGTTAGGAAAGGCTCTGTGTTGTCAGAATACAAGAACTCTGCAGAAGTGATGCCCCAATCCACCTCAAATGTGCAGATCTAGAAATGATTTCATTTTTTTTTTCATTCAACCGGCTGGGTGAGCGAAAAAAATGAATCATGTATGACCTGCCTTGGTCTCTAAAACTATACGTCACTTTCTGCAGTTAAAATGTGTGTATTTCCATCCTTGACTGTATGTCTTTGATCAGCTAGAAAGGAAGGCTGGCAGAAGCTTTACAGTGCTGAAGTGCTGGCAGAAAAGAGAGAATATCAGGGAGATAAGATAAGACACTGTCCTTGTAAATTTAATTTCTTCAGTGTTTCCCTGGCAGCAGAGTTTGTCCCGTCACCTCTCCTGCTTTTATTTTCTCTTTCCCTAATCTGTGTTCCCTTAGCACAGGCTGTGTCATTCCTGTTGTTTCCTCCCCTCTCAGCAGTAAATATTGAGGCTGTCAGCAGATCGGCCTCTAGTGACTCCTTGATTATCGGCACAGTGTTGATAATACAGGACTACTGAGGCTGTGCAGAGCAGGATGAAATGGTGCATTACTGGATTTTAAACAATATAGGCACTTAATTTTAATATTTCACATGGTTATATCTCCAAAAGGGGTCAGCCTTAAATACATCCTATTGTATCAGTCTATACATTAGCGTCCATGACCGAGAAATTTATACAAACACAACACAAACCACTGAATAGCAAGTGGTACATAGTTCTTCTCAGTTGTTGTTGAAGTACAACTTTTAGGATGGTTGAATATCAGGTCATTGCTGGCTAGCGTTGCAGGCTGGGAATTGTAGGTCAACAACAATTGGACACGTCCAAACTTGTGGTAGAACTATGTAGCCAATGGCAAAGGAAAAAAGGCATGGCAGGAAGTAGGCTGGCTGCAAGCAGCATCATTGGGCTAACATTGGTTCTGTACCTCCCCATAGCTGTATCTTTCCAGCATCTCATCCGACGTGTATCTGCTATAAGGCTCGTAAGAAATGAGGTCAGGGCGCTGCACTGCGTAGATTGCTTTAATCTTAGGAAGAGCAGCTAAATCCTTGTAATTTAGAATCTCATTGTTTACTTTAGCCTGAGAGAGAAAGGAGGAAAAGAAGGGAAAAAGTAGAGGTGACAAGAGCCCATATTTCCAGAGAGGATCCTTCTCACAGCACCCAAGAGGAGGAACTCTGCTCACTAAATATGGCTGAAAGGGTCAACAATATACAATATACATGAGTCAGGGAGCATGCAGGAGAAAATGTGATTGCGATTTGATGAGATCTAACATCACTATATGGCCAGTACACGGTCGGCCACCGGTACCACACTGCTGTCTATGGTAGTCACACCTACAATATAATCAATTGCTGATAGGCCATTATATATATATTATATATACAGTACATACACACACATGAGTTATGGCCATGGATACCTACAAACCTATGTGTAATTAAATAATATGACCCTACTCTTTTTTATAACCAAAAGTTTAATATGAAGATACTCTATATAATTGTTACTTCAATGAAAGGTAATTCCTTTTAAGATTAAACAGTTTCAAGTATACAGGGGTGGGTTGACTTGTGACCACCAATTGGCATATTAAAGAGAATCTATTAGGATACAGTAAGCTGTCACTTCTGGCTTATCTTTAAAGTTGAAGTGTTGAAGCAAAAGTAAAGCATATCTAAACCCCAAAATAAAAATATATTGTAGCTTACCAGATCTATGATATGGTGGCTGCACTGGATTTCTTTTTCGTTTGGCCTTTTTTCCATTATTCATCTGGTGATACTTCGAATAACATCTCTCCTGTCCTAGGGTAACAGCGTTCACTCACTGTATCTATGGAGGTTGTCAGGATTGTAACCCACACTGCCCTTCTGATTTGGGCTACAAAAAAAACACCTTCCTCTCTTCATCTACATTACATGGGGCAGGGACATTTGTAGTTTACAGATAATAGCTGAGGGCAGACAACAATATATGTGATTTTAGTTTAGTTCATAGGAAGTGACAAGAACACTGCATTTCCCGCAGGATCAAATGCAGCCCTCATACCAAGGGCTGGTAAGCTGCAAAGTAGTAACTTTTTGTTTTTAGGCTTGGATATGCCTTAAGGACCTTGCATCTTTAAAAACCAACTCTCTATGTTTCTATACTGACAAGTAATCTTTAAAGCACCCATGGGGGGAGACCCCTATTTAAATATTCCACACGTTGTCTTCTCAACTCTGGCATACCTCATCCATCCAAGGTTGCTTGCTGATGAAAGCGGGAGCTACATAGTAATAGCAATGGTTAAGGTGGCCCTAAACTTGAAACCTTTTTTCACCTTAAAGCGGAGTTCCACTCAAAAGTGGAAGTTCTGCTTTAAGGATTCCTCACCCACTTACATGCCACATTTGGCATGTCATTTTTTTGGGGGAGTACCTAGTTTTCACAGGTACCCAGCTCCCACTGCCGCTCGTGCCGCCTAGGCAACTCAAGCGGAAGTTCTCCTCTCCCCCTCCCTCCCTGCAATCTTTTGGAACACGTCACAGGTCCCAGAAGATTGCCCGGCCATTGAGGAGGCACAGTGTGACTCATGCATGCGCAGTGCGCACCCAGCTGTGAAGCTGCTAGCTGTCACAGCCGGGTGCCCACACTTGTGACAGGGAGAGGCGAAGGAAAGAACCGAGGGTTTGGGCGGCTGCATGGCTGGATCCTGGGACAAGTGTGTGTGTGTTTATTTAAAGTCAGCAGCTATACTTTTTATAGCTGCTGACTTTTAATAAACGCAAAAATGACTGGTAAGGTAAAAAATGCCCCAATACTTATCCTATCCACCCCAATCCCTAAACACATACCTGGCTTCTGTCACTGCTCCAGTGAGGTCTTAGTTCCAGCACTCTCTCTCTCTCCCTGGTTTCATAGGAGACACTTAAAGTGATATTAGAGTCTTTTTTTTTTTGGTTTAAAAATAACAAATGTGTTATACTTACTTGCTCTGTGTAGTCGTTTTGCACAGAGTAGCCCAGGTCCCTCCTGGCTCCTCCCTCCTGCCGAGTGCCCCCACAGCACGCAGCTTGATATTCAGACACGGAACTGCAGCTTGGCCCTGCTCCCTCTCTCTCCTCATTGGCTCACTGAATTTGACTGACAGCAGCGGGAGCCAATGGTTCCTGCTGTGTCTCAGCCGATGAGTCCCCAGACAGCTGAGTCTCTTGTGCAACATTGCTGGATCGAGATGGGGCTCAGGTAATGATAAAATAACTTCTGCCTTTAGAACCACTTTAAGGCAGCGGCATCCATAGGGCCCTGCTGTTGCCAAACTCCTTTGAGGAAAAAGCAGGGGTGTGGCCTACCAGTGCTGTGTGTGTCTATGGATGCACACAGCCCAGGTCAGGAGTGCACATGCATTGCTAAGAAGGCACCCGGATGATGGGGCAGTGGACAGCGCCAGCGGGGGACTGCCAGAAGAGGGGGTAAACAACCTCTCCTTGCACAGAGCAGGTAAATATAACCTGTTTTTTTATTTTACCACAGAAAAAGCCTTTAATATAACTTTAAAGACAAGCTATACTGAAGGAAACTGCAGGCCATTACAGCTACCCTCCTTCTAAGAATGCAAGTAACCTTGCTGCCACGGACTTTGTCCATGCAGGGCAAAGAAACAGATCCACTCTAATAGTGGCACAACAGCTTATACTCACCTTATTTCCACTCTCTGCCACTTAGGTTATGGAGAAGCATGTGACTCAGTCCCTTTCCTCTCATATGAGAGCGCCGGTGTTCCATTAGATTAGGCGACCCGTCATATCTCGTAATGGAAGTGACGTACCATCGTACTCGGCCACAGTACAGATACAGTGAGAAGCGGACATCTTTTTACACCCACACTTATTTTTAACAGTAAACTGAGCTTATATAGTGAAATACAGTATTTGCAAGTCTGTGACACTTTTTTGATGTTGAATTATAAAAGCAGTGGCAAGCCTGCTGATCTCACAGGTTTGCTGATCTGACAGAACACTGTTGCTTTTAAAATTCAACATCAAAACAGTGAGATGGATTTCAAAATACTGTATTTCACTATATAAGCTCAGTTTACTGTTAAAAATAAGTGTGATATGTCAAACTCCGGTGGGTGTAAAAAGATGTCTGCTTAGCACCTTCTCACTGTATCCTTACTGTGGCCGAGTGTGGGGTGTAGCAAGATGGACATAACAGAACGTCACCTCCATTACAAAATTTGACGGATCGCCTAATCTGATGGAACACTGTCAGGGAGAAAGTATTCAGCCCCATTTAAGCTCCAGGCTCTTCATTTGCTGCAGTTGAACAAAAAAGCAAAGGAGTGAAGGGAAAGAAAGTATAAGCTACTAGTCCAGCTGCTATTCAATAAACCCATGTTCACATTGGGCCGATTTTGCATACGATTTGACATGTCAAATCGCCCGCTATTGCTGGCAATAGCACCGTCCAAATCAGTGCGACACTGACTTTGCAGAGCTGCACCGATTCCCAAAAGTAGTTCCTTTTGCTACTTTTCACGACTTCGGGGGCGATTTGAATAGACATCTGTGCATGAACTTGCACAGATGTCTGTCAAATCGCCCCTGAAGTCGGACTGCATTGCCGGTTTGAAATCTTGCAAGTTCAGCTGAACTCGCACGATCTCTAACCCGCAGCAGTGTGAACCTGGGCTAAGCAAGCAAGCAAAGTAAAGCCAGAGTGAAGCTGAGATGCTTGCCTGCGTGTTTACTCCAGGGTATGCGGCTCAGAATGTCCTGAAGCAGTCACTAAAGCAGGGTAAAAGCTGGTATTTGGAAGTGGAGGACAACAATGGCAGCACACATATTCCAGGTTTCGTCTAATTGTACATAATTTGCAACATTGTGCACATCCACTCATAGCTGCCCACTACACTGTAATTTGCACCACAGAAAGCCTGCAAATGGGTTTTCAGCAATTAATTAGGGGCAATTTTAGTTGCATGGTGTGTAATGTAATTTCAGTTTCGTGTACTTTTTTGGTAGTAGTGCAAGATCCCAATCAGTCATTCACATTGTCACACCCTGTCATACTAATAACATGAATGGTAGAGGTAACAATCAAAACAAAGCATAGCTTGTAAGCAGGTCAAATAAGAATTAATATGCAAATAAAAGCCAACAAGCGAGAAAAACAGGAAATATAAAGCCTGCCAAACAAATTATTTATGAATGTATTTTCTCACAAATAATTCAAGGAAATTTGATGTATGCAGTATTAGCACAAGACACTTACACAAATGACCCGGTTGGGAGAGCCAATGCTGGATCCCGGAGGGGAGATTGAAGTCTCAGAAGCTCTTCTGTACTGTGAACACATAAATACAACACAACATAATCTATGAATACTCAAACAATTGTTTTTATGTTACTGCTTTCAACCATGGGACATATGGTGCCATCAATCACACGTACAGTAGATACAAGATTAATAATACAGGATTATAGATAGGCAACTCCACTAGCCCATTTATGTAAATGCTACAAATAGGTCTCACTAGGAGGTGTATTTAAAATTGGGTATTTACCTTAGCATGGATACACACTCATAAAAGAAAAACCCAGTCAAACTCGTGTGACCAGCCCCATCTCCAGTCACAGAGTTCTCTCTGCTCCCTTAGGCAGAAGAAAACTCCGTAGGACACCAAAGGCCCCACACATTTGCCTGCATTTTAGGAATGGGTTATAAAAAGTGGGGAGTAATCTTGCAGAGTACAACAGGCAGTGAAAAGAAGTCTCCTTAAAGTGACACTAAAAGGTTTTTGGGTCAGTTTTGTATATGTGTAAAGAGTTTATGCATTTTAAACTGGCATTTATATATTTTTCAAAATGTTTTAGTATGTATAAATACAAATAAAACACATGACAAAGGATTCCCAGAGCAGTAGGAGTTACCTAAAGAGATACCATAGCAAAGTGTCTTTCCAGCTAGCCATATCTGATGGAAACACTGGACTGAGCCATCTGATAAGATGAGCCACTCCTTTTCAAATTTGTATGTGAATTTCAGTTAACGCTATTGATCTGTATTCAACTGGATTTTTAACATGGCTTAGAGTAAGAAAATCTGCAACAGGGACACGGACAATATAAAGCTCACAGGAGTTTTAGCCTCTCCATATAAGAAATGCATTTCTGTCTATGTTGAAGTTGCACATTTTTTCATTGCCTGCCTGGTAAAACCATTTTAACTGGGACAGTAAGTGAGAGGAAATATCCCCAACTGAGATCCTGATAGCAGTAAGAACCCAACAGGAATTCTAATCATTTCCAACTCTATCCGAAACGAAAGAAATAAATGTTTTAGTTGAACATACACTCTAAAGTTTAGGGGTGTCAGGGAAACCACAGTGATTTGGGCTCCTGGAGGCTAGCCTCCTTCCCACTGACGATGGACCCAGGACTAAGGAGACCCCCTTTTTGGGGTTACAAGGAACCTTTTCCCCAAGATGGTTATATCACTTCCCTGGGTACCTCGCTGTCCATGAATTATACCAGCTACTCTATCCATGCAATTAAGGCTGGAGGGACTGTTTCTGGGACCCCTTTGCATACAGTGTATAGTGGAACTATTATCCTGGAGCGATGTGTTATGTGCAGTGGAGGAATTTCAGCATATGTGGGGTTAAGAAACTTTAATTTTCTGCTACAGGTTTCCTAGCAACAACTATTCTTTGCAGTAATTAGGGTGAGGTGATAAGCTCTTATTTTGTTTAATCACCTCCAGAGTCCAGACTGCTAGGTGCTGGGAAGGAATCCATTTTTTTCTTGGGTTTGTAATGTGTGCTATACACACGGGTCAAATGTTGGGAGACAACGGCCGCTTCAAAAAAAAAAAAATATTTGTGTGTACCCGGCTTTAGGGGAAGGTTTTTGTGTATAAATGCTGTGCTGTTTATTAACAAAATTAGTCCTGTTTTACTCCAACATTGATTCTGTCTGATGCTTGGGGTAAATGTGGTAACTACAGTTTTAACCCAATACAGTTAGGTCCATATATATTTAGACACAGGCACAATTTTAGATTTTTTCAGGTATTTACAAAAACATATTCCAGCTATAGTTATATAATGGACATGGGCTGAAAGTGCATACTCTCAGGTTTAATTTGAGGGTATGTACATCCAAATCGGAGGAAGGGTTTAGGAATTACAGCTCTTAAGCATAGCCATCCCCCTTTTATTTCAAGCTACCAAAAGTAATTGGACAATTGAATCAAAAGCTGTTTCATGTCCAGGTGTGAGCTACTCCTTCATTATCTCTTCATCAATTAAGCATGGTAAATGGTCTGGAGTTGATTCTAAAGCCTCGTACACACGGTTCGACGGTCGTATACAACATGTCGTACTAACGACCGTTGTATGCGATATCGATCGTTCGTATGCGAGATTAGAACAGTCGAACATACGACGGTCGTACAAGGGAGTTGTATGAGCAAACTAGAAAACTTGGTAGTACCAACAAGCTCTCATACGACCGTTGTATCGTGTGTACAGAGCAGTTGGTCCAACAAGTTGTATTGTGCAAAACACGCATGCTCAGAAGTCAGGAACGGCTGGATGCTAATTACATGCACCTGAACATTATTCTGCAGTCATACGATCGTGTAGTGCAGTCAGTATTCTAGATACAACAGCCAACATATGATTTGCGACGATTGTACGTACGATCATCGTCCCGTGTGTACGAGGCTTAAGTGTGGTATTTGCATTTGGAATCTATTGCTGTGAACCTACATCATGTGTTCAAAGGAGCTGTCCATGCAAGTGAAACAGACCATTTTAAGGCTTCAAAAATGGAACAAAGTGGCCAAATCAACAGTTTGGTACATCCTGAGGAAAGAAGAACACACTGGTGAGCTCAGCAACATAAAAAAGGCCTGGACGTCCATGGAAGAGAACAGTGGTGGATGATCACAGAATCCTCTCTATGGTAACGAAAAAGCCATTCACAACATTCAGACAAGTGAAGGACACTCTCCAGGAGGTGGGCGTATCATTGTCAAAGTCTTCAATCAAGAGAAGACTTCACAAGAGCAGATACAGAGGGTTCACCACAAGGTGCAAAGCATTCATAAGCGTGAAGAATAGAAAAGCCAGATTAGACTTTGCCATAAAACATCTAAAAAAAGCCAGATCAGTTCCGGAAAAGCATTCTTTGGACTGTTGAAACTAAGATTAATCTGTACCAGAATGACGGGACAAAAAAAGTGGAGAAGGCATGGAACAACTCATGATCCACAGCACACAATGTCATCTGTAAAACATAGTGGAGGCAGTGCGATGGCATGGGAATGCATGGCTTCCAGTGGCATTGGGTCATTGTTTTTTATTGATGATGTGACAGAAGCAGCCGGATGAATTCTGTAGTGTTTAGAGATATACTGTCAGCCCAGATTAAGCCAAATGCAGCAAAGTTGGACGGTGCTTCACAGTACAGATGGACGATGATCCAAAACACACTGCAAAAGCAACCCAGGAGCTTTTGAAGAAAAAGAAGAGGAATATTCTGCAATGGTTGAGTCAATCACCTGATCTCAACCCAATTGAGCATGCATTTCACTTGCTGAAGGCAAAACTAAAGGCAGAAAGACCCACAAACAAAGACCAATTGAAGACAGCTGCAGTTAGAGTCTGGCAAAGTATCAGAAAGGAGGAAACTCAGTCTTTGGTAATGTCCATGGGTTCCAAACTTCAGGCAATCATTGCCAGTAAAGGATTCTCAACAAAATATTAAAAATGAACATTTTATTTATGATTATATTAATTTGTTCAATTACATCTGAGCCCCTGAAAATTGGGGGACTGTGTATAAAAATTGTTGCAGTTCCTAAAATTTGTACTTGATGTTTATGTTCAACCCCTTGAATTAAAGCTGAAAGTCTGCACTTCAAATTAATTTGGATTGTTTCATTTTAAATTTATTCTGGTGGCATACAGAGCCAAAAGTATGAAAATTATGCCTGTGTCCAAATATATATGGAGCTAACTGTATACTGGTCATGTCTGGTAATTAGGGAGGTTTGGGCTGACATTTCTATATTCTGGTTCCAGAGTGGAGGAAGCTGTAGATATCCAGTTGGGATCTCAAGCTGTCTGTCACAGGGGGTCAACATGGTTCTAACAGATCTGTGACCATGCCAACTACTAAGCAGAGCAGAATCAACAAAATATAAAGCTTTGTTCAAATGAACCAGAAGGAACTTTCATCCTGTATTTCTTGTGTCAGTCATGATGATGCAATGATTGAGGAGGATACAAAAACAGCAGGACCCCATAAACTCCCATGCATCGAAATCAGTTAATCTGTATCTACCCTTGCGGAAACATTGTCAAAAGGTTAATTTGAAAAATCTAAACAGTTCTACCATCAGAAGAGTATTTGCAGAGTTTTGGTTTGGATTCTATAATATAGTTCTAGAATTCATAGTATAGTTTATATTTATAGGCATTCTTCAACCATACTAATGGATAGCAATACACATAATGAATACATGTTATGCTTTCATAAAAGGAATTATATTAGGTTATGGCTGGTGCTAATAATGAAGTCCAGTGTCAGAAAACATGTTATTCTGCTTTGGATAGACATTGGAAGGATAAGAGCCTCAGCCAGCGTTTTATTGGTCTCTTTGTCCCTCTTGGGGAGATTTCCATTCATTTCTTGTTAGGACAGGAAGTGATGGGAAATGTATTTAACAGTGAAAAACAAAAACACATAAAGCAAGGAAGATTTTGAATTTCAGACCGTGTTTTTATTTCTGCCTGAGGCTTCCTGTTTTCCCCTATTTCTTGTCCTGCCCCTACTGACCTCACCCCCACCTGTGATGTAGGAAGTGTGATATAAATTGGAAGCTCAAAACACAGCAAGTTAGGCTCTGATGAAGAAGCTACGGCCTTGAAACGCGTTAGCCATTCCATCCAGGCCACCAGTCGGAGACAGTTGACGGTGGTACCTTTGTCTTACTGTTTTTGCGTATTGCACTAAGCTGTTTGTAAGTATGTTTTTATGCTTTTAATTAAACTACATCATCAAGGATAATGCGCTAGGCCAGTGTGCCCCTTTGTGCCTCTTCGTGTTTTTATTTCTGCCTGAGGCTTCCTGTTTTCCCCTATTTCTTGTCCTGGTGTCATTGGGACAGGAAGCAAGGGGACCTCTCCTCAATGGGTTAACAAAATATAAAAACCTTAACTATTTCCAAATCTTTTGAAAACCAAAAAACATTTGGCTGGAGTTATGTTTTAAGTAGATAGAACTATAAAAGAACAAAAGAAAGAACACAGTAAGTGCAAAAGGTCTATTGTGACCACTTCATGTTCTTCAGCGTTTGCTTGATCAAAATTCTGAATAAATCATGACATTTACATGAGCTACTCTTTTTACATTTAATAGTCTCTCTAGTATTTTCTCTGCAAATCCCCTGTGCACTGGAACAAAATGGATTCATTAAATCCATTCTGGAATAAATAGTATTTTGTCATTAGTAACAGTTGAGCTGAACAAGAGATAATTGGGCCCCTCTCACTTGGGCACATTATGTTGCATTATCCTGTGTACATCTCATTTGTGCATTTAGTGCAGAATGCATTAAACCAGGAGGGCATCTATTACTTATCTCTTCTTTCCCTTTTCCGACTTTGCTGAAATGGAAGAAGTGTTAGAGGACCAGGACACTATTTTGCAGTGCTAGCTGTTGTGTATGGGCCAAGTGTTTGTAATTTACTAAAATGCAAGTACCAGAGTGAAAATAATCTGCAGTTTTATCAAAGATGGTAAAATAACTCCTGGTACTTGCAGTAAAACTTCCATGTATTTCCAGAACGCCAAGAATCCAGGGTGATCTGTTATGTAAATTCCACCCAAAACCATGATTGTCACACTCTGGCCTATGTTTTCCTAATACCAATCATCTCCAATAGCCATTTTTCTCTTTTAACTTTTTTTAGGGGTAAGCAAAGAGGACTGGGGGTAGGTCAGGACACAAATCTTTAGGCACTGGTCAAAAATTGCATTGTACAGCATAAAAGGACACGGAGTGAAGATGTGTGAAGGAACTCTTGATGGTGAGAAGTCTATACAAACAAGATGATATTCATATGTTTTCAAATATTTTTCAATATTTTGTAAAAATTTCAAATTCACCAGCAGCTAGGTCCCAGGCACACTGCACATTTAGCACAAATGCATAGGGTGTTGGCGTTTAGCTGCAACCAAAGGGCACAGATGCCCCATCCAACCCCACTGCTAGCAGCCTGTCAAATTTTATAAGAGGCTGACAGCTGCTGCCACTAGATGAGCCTGGACAGTGCACCAAACAGTGTAAACGTTTAGTAGAAGTATGCCCCCAGGGAAGAATGTAGGAAATGAAAGAAGTCTGCATTCTGAGCATTCGTCCCTGGGCATTTACTACTCTAAACATAAGTACTGCTAGGTGCATTGCCCAGCCCTGTCCAGCTGCAGCAGCTGTTAGCCTCACAAAGTTTGACAGTCTGCTGCCAGTGTGGTTGGATAGTGCACCTGCATCCTCCACCCGCAGCTTTACGCCCGAGTGCCATGTACCTGGGCTAAACACCCAGCCCAAATTTGCGGATAAAAAAAAAAAATATGCAGCCATAAGCTAACCTGCACTACACATAAGGGAATGTACCATCTATACCGACCTATTTTGAAAGGCTGGACTAGGCTTGAAATGAATGTCCTTACTAAAACAGGGTGAACACAGAATGTTCTTTTGTTCAACCAGTGGTGCTTGGGGGGAGTTGTTCAGGAGTCATGGACATGTCTATTTGCAGGCACAGAGTATCTGGACCCTAAATGTAGGCAGTTATTGCCTAAACAGTCTATGCCACTGTCTCTGTGTTTCTAAGAGCCAGTTCACACTGAGGCGAGTCGCCTGACAAGTCGTCCCCATGCAGTGCAATGGAACCGTTCTAATAGGAGTGACTCAGGTCGCTCCGACTTACAAAAAGGTTCCTGCACTATTTTCGGGGCGACCTCAGCGCGACTTGCATTGACTTCTATGTAAAGAAGTCTTCTTGCAAGCCACGCTGAGGTCGCCTTGAGTGGGGCGACTTGCTTTGCCCTGCAAGTCGTGCCGCTCCAGTGTGAACCGGCTCTAATACTTGCTCTGGTAAGCCTCCAAATGTTTTTCCTGTATTGTAACTTAGTGATTGTGCCAGTAACATATTTTATCTTGGGTGACAACTCTTACTCATTGTATTGTATGTACAGAGAAGAATGGTTGTCACCTTAGGACAGCAATTGTGTTAGAACTGCAGAACACCTCACCCTTATTTACCTCCATAACCTAAGTGTGAGGTGTTTTATAGTCCACAGACAGACTTGTGTACAATGTAGGTGATAAGGATGCTGCACAGACAGAGAACACAGAAAATAATTGGCTCGCAAGATTTCTTGTAGGATAAACAGGTACTATTTTCTTTACACTCATCGAACAAGTAAAGCAACACAAGGCTAAAGTTCAACTCCAGGCATAAAAAACAAACCACCTTTGCAGTGACCCCCCTCTCCACACTGCAAGGGTTAAATGTCCATTTTTGTAAACCCTTCATATACCCAGTGAAGTGAACAGCCTCAGCTGATACACAGGGATGAAACAAATCTCCCTACATAAGTTTTACATGTATATCTGCTCTCTTCATCTGTAAATATCCTTTAGAAAGTGCACATTGTGTTAACATCTTATTCTTCCTGGTTACCTTTTGGAGTGGATCATTGGCATACAGCCAAGACAGCTGATTGGAGGAAAGGTACACACCCCGTCTTCTCATAGGCAGAGGCAGAAAGCAATGTGCATAGCTCTGCTCTTAGACGGCAATTTCACTGCTAATCTATTTATAGTAACCTCCCCCCAACACACAAGTCTATCTCCTGTCTCAGAGAACGTATGAGAACTTATCAGGCTGATAACAGAAAAATGCAGCAGGAGACAGCTACGAGACTAAGTGCTTTGAAGAGAGATAACAAAACACTGCAGATCTATGTGCCCAGCTCAAATTTCATGAATCGGGTTTACATCCACTTTAATGGTAGAGTTGATTAAAAATACTTATTCTTCACCCCAGCAAGGTCCCTCAAGCCTCTTCTCTAAGGAGCAACTAGCTACTAGTTGCATTCCTGCCTCCCCCACATACAATGCAGGGTTAACAGCCCTGCATTATACATGATTCCACAGAGTGACCACCCACAAAGCAGAGCACCAAAGGGAGATAAGAACGCCAAAGCTGGCCAGAGCGAGGGTAAGTTGATGTAATCAGCATTTAACTCTAGCAGTTTGGAGGGAAGGGAGGGAGAAACTACTGTAAGGGGTTGGTCATTACTGCAAGGGTTTTTTTCTTCTAGCTCAGGGTTGAGCTTTATTGGTATATTTAATAAACAAAAGTGGGCAATTAAGAGAAGTTCATTGTTGGGGTTTACAAATACCTCAAGCATGTGCTGCTACTTTCTACTTGCAAAATCATGTAACTATAATCTCTATTTTGAAAGATGAAACTGATTAGACAGGTTCACTTTGCTGATTACCAGGGTTTGTGCTGGGGAACCTTTTGTTCTTTTCCCATGTAAACTTTAAAATACCGAAGCAGCTGCTATTTGTTTCTGGAACACTACATAGTTAAACAATAAATTCAATAGGTGGATGTTTTAGGATGGAGAGTGGGGGAAGGGGCTGGTAAACCTGTCACTTACCAGACCCTTCCATTCCTGAATGAACACAGTGAGTGATCACTACCAATCGCTCCTGTGTCCATTCATAATTGAAACATAGTATAGCTGAGACTGCAGAGAAATGCACTGGGGAATCTGTGTCCTCCTTTTCTCTGTCTCAAAAGTAAGACATCAGGGGTCTGTTTAGACCCCTGACATGTCACCAAAGCTCCCCAACGGGCCTCCTACAAAAATTGTGAAAAAATAATATTGTAAAAAATTAAAAAAATTAAATTGTAAAAAATAATTAAAAATTAAATAACAATAAAAAAATACAGACACCGCCCACTGCCCTACTGACACTGTCCTCTGCCCTACTGACAAAGTTTACTGCCTTACTGACACTGTCCACTGCTCTACTAACTGGCACCATCCACTGTCCTACGGACACTAACCTGTGCACTACTGACACGTCCACTGCTCTACTGACACCCTCCGCTGCTCTACTGACATCTTCCATGTTTTAATATATTTTAAAATGTTTATTTACATTTATTTATAATAGTGTGTGTGTCTGTGTATGTACAGTATCTCAAAAGAGTGAGTACACCCCTCACATTTTTGTAAATATTTTATTCTATCTTTTCATGTGACAGCACTGAAGAAATTACACTTTGCTAAAATGTAAAGTAGTGAGTGTACAGCTTGTATAACAGTGTAAATTAGCTGTCCCCTCAAAATAGCTCAACACACAGCCATTAATGGCTAAACCTCTGGCAACAGAAGTGAGTACACCCCTAAATGAAAATGTCCAAAATGTGCCCAGTTAGCCATTTTACCTCCCCAGTGTCTTGTAACTCATTAGTGTTACAAGGTCTCAGCTGTGAATGGGGAGCAGGTGTGTTAAATTTGGTGTTATCGCTCTCACTCTCTCATACTGGTCATTGGAAGTTCAATATGGCACCTCAAGGCAAAGAACTCTCTGAGGATCTGAAAAAAAGAATTGTTGCTCTACATAAAGATGGCCTAGGCTATAAGAAGATTGCCAAGACCCTGAAACTGAGCTGCAGCATGGTGGCCAAGACCATACAGCGGTTTAACAGGACAGGTTCCACTCAGAACAGGCCTCACCATGGTCGACCAAAGAAGTTGAGTGCATGTGCTCAGCGTCATATCCAGAGGTTGTTTTTGGGAAATAGACGTATGAGTGCTGCCAGCATTGTGGTAGAGGTTGAAAGGGTGGGGGGTCAGCCTGTCAGTGCTCAGACCATACACTGCATGAAATTGGTCTGCATGGCTGTTGTCCCAGAAGGAAGCCTCTTCTAAAGATGATGCACAAGAAAGCCCGCAAACAGTTTGCTGAAGACAACAAGACTAATGACATGGATTACTGGAACCATGTCCTATGGTCTGATGAGACCAAGATAAACTTATTTGGTTCAGATGGTGTCAAGCGTGTGTGGCTACAAGTGGATGAGGAATACAAAGACAAGTGTGTCTTGCCTACAGTCAAGCATGGTGGTGGGAGCGTCATGGTCTGGAGCTACATGAGCGCTGCCGACACTGGGGAGCTACAGTTCATTGAGGGAACCATGGATGCCAACATGCACTGTGACATAGTGAAGCAGAGAATGATCCCCTCCCTTCGGAAACTGGGCTGCAGGGCAGTATTCCAACATGATAACGACCCCAAACACACCTCCAAGACAGCCACTGCCTTGCTAAAGAAGCTGAGAGTAAAGGTGATGGATTTGCCAAGCATGTCTCCAGACCTAATTGAGCATCTGTGGGGCATCCTCAAACGGAAGGTGGAGGAGCGCAAGGTCTCTAACATCCACCAGCTCCATGATGTCGTCATGGAGGAGTGGAAGAGGACTCCAGTGGAAACCTGTGAAGCTCTGGTGAACTCCATGCCCAAGAGGGTTAAGGCAGTGCTGGAAAATAATGGTGGCCACACAAAATATTGACACTTTGGGCCCAATTTGGACATTTTCACTTAGGGGTGTACTCACTTTTGTTGCCAGTGGTTTAGACATTAATGGCTGTGTGTTGAGTTATTTTGAGGGGACAGCAAATTTACACTGTTATACAAGCTGTACACTCACTACTTTACATTGTAGCAAAGTGTAATTTCTTCAGTGGTGTCACATGAAAAGATATAATAAAATATTTACAAAAATGTGAGGGGTGTACTCACTTTTGTGAGATATTGTATACACACACACACACACACGTGTGTTTGAGCTTTGGGATGCACATCCTAAAGCAATAGGCTGCGTATACCTATGTTATAACATAAAACAAATATTAAAAGGGAAACAGACCAATGGCAGTATAATGGGCTGAAAGTCTGTAGAGGGTTAAAAATATGATATACAGTCCACGCACCTTAAGCTTCTTCTCTGCCCGAGCCGCCTGCTTGCAGATTGGATGCCACACTTCAGAGCCTGGATAAAACAGAAATTTCAGTTTAACAATAATAATGGCAGGTAATTAGAAGCACTCTGTTAACAGGTACGAGCGCAAAAAAAAGTAATGACAGCAAAGGAGACCAAGTGGAACCTAGAAGCTAATATAATAAAAAGCAGAATTAGACTGCGCTTTGTGTGCGCCCCACATTTTGCCCTATGAAAACACATTTTCATAGATCACTGGCAGTTAATGGGATATTCGGTACACACAGCAGTATTTGAAGGTCACCTTCAACATGATGACGGCTCTCTTGGGAATCCTAGATAATAGCTCTGTCTGAATTCTTTGTACTACTGGCACACAAGGCGTGATGGGGATTTACATCTCCAAGAAACAGCCAGTATACAGCGCTCAGCAAACATGGTAAATTAAAACTCTTGCTCTGTGATGGTATTTATTGACAAATGTGGAAACGGTTAACAATGAAGCCACAGAGGACTGTGCATTGAAATATGCTGTTTGGTGTCTGTTTCCAGGACACTGCTGGGAACGTGGGGAGCATCCAAAGGTGACCAACCCACGCAACTGTACAGGGAATTCACAATGAATAGCAGACTTTCTAACCTGCAGTAGCTTTCACTGTACACTGATTAAACACATCTGACAGATGTATTTGGAACTTAATAGTCTGTGTGCAATAGGAAAGCAATACACTTTTGCCTCAATATAATGATACTCTAAAATAAGAAATAATTATTACTGTTTAATTAGCTAGCTTATAGAGATTTGAAAATGAAAACGCTTAAGAAAATGTATAAAATTATTTTTACTTGGGCTGTCTAAAGCAAGTTCAGGTGGCTCTCCTCTGAAAACATGCTACACTATTTAAATCAAGCCAGCAGAGGGCGCCAAAAATGCCTTTTGCATTGATCTGTAGGGAGTGAAAATGTGCGATGATGTAATCTTTTAGCTGGTTTATAAATACATTACTGACTGCAGCATATATTAAACTCACACATACAACAGTTATTTTGGTGTAATTCATTTGTTGGAAAACATATAGATTTTGTAAAGCCTGTTCATAAACATTAATATTTAATAGATGGAGAATTTTATACATCTTACGTTTACACCAATACAACACAGAATTTAGACACAATAAGTAGGTTTTGCAGGTCTGCCCATCAATGAAATACAGTGTCTGCTCAAAAATGAATATCAATCTGTTAAAATAATTACATTACACTATGGCGCTATATAAATCCTGTATAATTATAATAATAATATGGTTATTTCAAAAAGAAATACATTTTAGCAGCCAAACTGAACAAGTCTGTAGTGCACTGGTCAATTACTAGATGCACGTTTAAAGCAAAAATTGGGATATTGTTTTATATGAGAAGCTATAAATAGTTTAACATCACAAGTTAAAGATATGTGTGGTTTGCCACAACATTGTACTGTAAAAATGCCTTCTCCTTCCCCATGCCTCCTGACAATGGCATAACTGTATTGTTCTTTGCAAGCAGTGCTGTCTGTATGTATGATGTAATAAATGGGATTGGTAAAAATAGACAACATTTTTCGTGTTGTCAGGCACCAGACTGTATAGTTACTGCTCCCTATTACAAGGCAGTAAGGGTGTTAAAGCAGTCTACTAGTGTTCATCAGGACAGCTCTCAAGTGGGGACACAGGCAGCAACAATAAGTTGATAGAGGATACAGCTCTTCCATAGTTTAGCAAAGCTTTTTCGAGAGGCACAATGGCAGCTGCCATTGCCAATCCTCTTCCTATGATGCAAGCTGTATAACTAGTACGCTGATCAACTGGGCCCACTAAGGTTTGATTCACTGCCTTTTAGCAAGTATTCATATTTGAAAAGTCAGAGTAGAGTGAGACAACCTTATCTGCATGCTAAAAAAAAAAGAAAAAGTAAACATGGCAGCCAGGAAGCTAGCATTTGCAAATTATGAAATAGGAAAGAAAGGTTTGATATTAATAAGACTTTCAGGTATGGCACTTTTAACATATTTACATTGGACCAGCTTGGACCAATGTAACTATGCATATACCATACCAGTGGAATCCCTCTAGAACAGTGGTTCTCAGCTCCTGTCCTCAGGACCCACCAACAGGCCAGATTTTAAGTATTACCTTGGGGAGATGCAGACTAGAATACTGCAATCACTGAGCAGCAAATGATATCACCTGTGATGTATTTCAGTTATCCTGCAAACCTGGCCTGTTAGTGGGTCCCGAGGACAGGAGTTGAGAACCACTGCCCTAGAACACTTTTCAAACACACGACTCGCTGACCAAATCCAGGCCTCCAGGTCATTTCATGTGGCCCTCATACCTCTCCTGCAGCTTGTTTGTGCACTCACCTCAAAAGTTGGCAGCAGAGAAAACAGATCCTGGGCTACTCCATGCAACCGCGGAGAGGCTCCCCTTTGCCCCCTTCCCAGTCTCAGCAGTCAGCAGCAGAGAAGAGGACCGAACTCCTCCTACAAATTTTGCACCTCTCTGTGCAGCCGTAGCACCCCCTCGTCTCCGCCTCCCCTGGTCTCAGCATTCAGCAGACTCTGGCAGCTGACTCCAGCCCTACTCTGGTCCTCATGCAGACCCTGTACTTTCTGCCTCCCAGCTCCGCCCCAGCTTCTTCCCAGCAGCAGCACAAGGTAAGGGGGGTGCACTGTGATGTAATGGAGGTGGGGGAACCTTGACTTCTGATGGTGGGGGAGCTCTTGGCATCTGATGTAAGGGGGGCATGGTGCTCTGGAAATTTAGTCTTATAGATACGACTGGCCCCTTGAGGGCAACGATAATGCTGATGTAGGCTGTGATGAAATTGAGTTTGACACCCCTGCTCTAGAATCTGGAAATCAATGATGTGGACACCGATACTACAGTGATCTCCACTAGCTTACAGGTCCCATGCTCAGAGGCTACCCTGCTGCATTGTGAGCATAAGAGGTTGTCCACTCTGCACAGTTGCCATTCAGAGAATGCTTTGCAGTTTCTTAATAAATGCAAAACATTCTTAAATTGGATAGGGTGGAGAGGTGGGTGGCAATGTCAGGTTGTCTACCTTGCCTAATCAGGGAATTCTTTTGTATTGAAAAATGCAAAGCTTTCTCGAAACTGCCAAGCGGCCAACCTTCTGTGTTCACAATGCAGTAGGGCAGTGTCTTGGCATAGGATCTGGAAGTAGGTCGAGATCACTGAGGTAAGGTTGCATTGATTTCCAGCTTCTAGAGGGATCCCACAGGCATGGTATATGTATAGTTATATTGGTCCAATCTGGACCAATGTAACTATGTATAAAATGCACTACCTGGAATTCTTCTTTAAATGCAAATATAATGTATGCTTCAGCCAGACATAATTTTTATTTAGTCCAAAAAATGTGTAAAAAGTGATGACATGCACTTTTTCCTGATGGCTAATCTCATGAGAACTGGTCCATGACACCTAATCATAGGTCACCGGTGGTTTAGGAACAAGGGGTGCAGCTGTTGCAACTGTAACTGGACCCCAATCAAGGAGGGGGAGGGTGGCCCTCCCTCTACCCACACGCACAGTAACTGATGTTTATTTAAACACTCCTGAGCAGAATTAAGTAAGAAAACACTTTCCTTCCATTCTTTGTGATGTGATGTCACATTACGAAGAACTGGAGATTGCATTGAGGGCATATCTGCACTCCACAGTCCAAAGACACTTTCCTGATACCCCTCTTTTCTACACTGCCTTTGTTAAAAATGTTGCAGCAAGGTAGAGTGGCTAAGTTGAGGGCAGCAAGGGGAGCAGGCCAGCAGCATTGCAGATGAGCTTGGATATATCCCAGAACATTAGAATGATTAAACTGCAGATATCTGATTTTTGATTGCTTGCTTTGCTCTTTGTTAGTAGACAGTGTCTTGCTTTGAATAATCTTAGTAACCGATCACTGTTAATCGTTGAACATTACAGTGATAGGACATCATTTTTGGCTGCATAATGAGCTCTGTTATGGATCTACGCTGTAGAGAGGAAAAGGTAACATAAGTAAGTGATGAGAGTATAACAGACAGGTTGTGATGGCATAGACGGCAGGAGATGACATTGTGACAGTGTTAAGCAAAGCCCCAGTGACAAACGTCCTACCTGTCAGGTACATCTCTTCTCCTTCTGAGAACATCTGCTGGCAACGTACACAGCGGGCACATGTTGGGTGATAGTGCTTTCCTCCTGCCTGAGATAACAGATACCCCTTAGGAATTCTGTCACAAGATTCTTTACATTATTCCAGTCACTTTACAATTAACTCAAAGTAAGTTGGAACTCCAGGCTAAAAGAAGATTCAATCTGTGAACTACTAAAGTCACACAGAAAACTTTACAAATGGGCTACAGAGAGGGTTAGGGTAAGGGTGAAGGTGACAAGGAGGGTTATTGTTATGGGGACCATTAGTTCAAAAGTTAGAGTTACAGGCATTGTTAGTATGAGGGTAAGCATTAGAGAAAGGGTTAGGTTTGCACTGACAATTTATTTGAGTGTTAGGGTTACGGGGAGGGTTAGTATAGGGGTTAGGGTTTAAGGAAGGGTTATGGTAAGAGTAAATATTACAGGAATGATAAGTGTGAGGTTTAGTGTCATAGGAAGAGTTAAAGTGGGGGTTAGTGTTAGAAGTAAGGTTAGTGTTATAGGAAGGGTTAGTGTTATGGTTAGTGTTATAGGAAGAGATAGTGTGATAGTGCTATAGGAAGGATTAGTTTGAGGGTTAGTGTTATAGTAAGGGTTAGTGTTATAGTAAGGGTTAGTGTAATAAGAAGGGTTAGAGTGAAGGTTAGTGTTATAAGAAGGGTTAGAGTGAGGGTTAGTGTTATAAGAAGAGTTAGTGTGAGAATAAGTGCCCGTTCACACAGGGGCGACTTGCGATCAAGTCGCCCCAAGTCGCTTGACATTTGAAATCCCATTGAAATGAATGGGAGCCATCTTAATATACACGACTGAAGTCGCTCCGACTTCAAGGCGACGTCTGAAAAGGTTCCTGTACTACTTCTAGGCGACTTCTATCGGACTTGTGTCAATAGGATTCAATAGAAGTCGCCTCCAAGTTGGATCCCCATCTACATGGAAGCGACTTTACAGTTAAAAAGAATAGAATTTATTTTTAGGCAGCCCCCTCCCTCCCTTTCCCTGTCAAGGCAAAGTCGCCTGGCAAAAGTCGTGTTGTAAAGTCGCCTGAGGCCCTTGAAGTCACGCTGGATGTCGAGCTGGAAGTCGTGCTGAAGTCTCCTAGCAAAGTCGTGCCGAAGTCGGGTCGCCCCTATGTGAATGCAGGCTTAGTTTTATAAGGAGACTTAGCATTAAGGGTTAGAGCTACAAGAAGGGTTAGCATTAAGGGTTAGTGCTAAAGAAGGGTTAGCGTGAGGGTTAGTGTTATAAGAAGGGTTAGGGTGGGGGTTAGTGTTATAAGAAGGGTTAGCGTGAGGGTTAGTGTTATAAGAAGGGTTAGCGTGAGGATTTGTGTTATAAGAAGGGTTAGTGTGAGGGTTAGTGTTATAAGAAGGGTTAGTGTGAGGGTTAGTGTTATAAGAAGAGTTAGCATTAAGAGTTAGTGCTACAAGAAGGGTTAGCGTGAGAAATAGTGTTATACGAAGGCCTGGCGTGAGGGTTAGTGTTATAAGAAGAGTTAGCATTAAGGGTTAGTGCTAAAGAAGGGTTAGCGTGAGGATTAGTGTTATAAGAAGGGTTAGTGTGAGGGTTAGTGTTATAAGAAGGGTTAGTGTGAGAGTTAGTGTTAGAAGAAGGGTTAGCGTGAGGGTTAATGCTACAAGAAGGGTTAGTGCTACAAGAAGGTTTAGCGTGAGGGTTAGTGTTAGAAAAAGGGTTAGCGTGAGGGTTAGTGCTACAAAAAGGGTTAGCGTGAGGGTTAGTGTTAGAAGAAGGGTTAGCGTGAGGGTTAGTGCTAGAAGAAGGGTTAGCGTGAGGGTTAGTGTTATAAGAAGGGTTAGGGTGAGGGTTAGTGCTATAGGAAGGGTTAGCATGAGGGTTAGTGCTATAGGAAGGGTTAGTGTGAGGGTTAGTGTTATAGGAAGGGTTAGCGTGAGGGTTAGTGTTATAGGAAAGGTTAGTCTTATAGGAAGTGAGTGTGTAATAGGAAGGGTTAGTGTTTGGGTTAGTGGAACAGGAAGGAATAGTGTTATAGGAAGGGATAGTGTGAGGGTACGTATGAGGGTTAGTGTTATAGGAAGGGTTAGCGTGAGGGTTAGTGCTATAAGAAGGGTTACCGTGAGGGTTAGTGTTATAGGCAGGGTTAGTGTTATAGGAAGGGAGAGTGTTATAGGAAGGGAGAGTGTTATAGGAAGGGTTAATGTTTGGGTTAGTGGAATAGGAAGGAATAGTGTTATAGGAAGGGATAGTGTGAGGGTTCATATGAGGGTTAGTGTTATAGGAAGGGTTAATTGGAGGGTTAGTGCTATAGGAAGGATTACTATTATAAGAAAGGTTAGTGTAAAGGTTGGTGCTATAGGAATAGTGTGAGGGTTCATATGAGGGTTAGTGTTATAGGAAGGGTTAGTTTGAGGGTTAGTGCTATAGGAAGGATTACTATTATAAGAAAGGTTAGTGCAAAGGTTGGTGCTATAGGAATAGTGTGAGGGTTCATATGAGGGTTAGTGTTATAGGAAGGGTTAGTTTGAGGGTTAGTGCTATAGGAAGGATTACTATTATAAGAAAGGCTAGTGTAAAGGTTGGTGCTATAGGAAGGTTTAGTTCTATAGGAAGGGTTAATGCTATAGGAAGGGTTAGTGTTATAGGGTAGGTAAGTGTGAGGGTAAGTGTCATAGGAAGGGTTAGTGTAAGGATTAGTGTTATAGGAAGGGTTTGTGTTATGGTTAGTGTTATATGGGAGGTTACTGTGAACTTGAAACTCCAATTGTTTAATAGGTTTGCAGTTGAGTTGTTCAGAAAACGTTTTACTCCTACAAGGGTCAGTTACAATTGTGCAATAATTTAATGCAGAAATGAATGACAAGACATCATTTAAATGTTATATATTACTATTATTTCCAACATTATGCAGTATTTATAAACAGCACTCACAAAAACAAATGTGGCCCTTGCCACATCACCTGCACAATTTGGACACATTTGAGTTAAAGTGGTTGTAAACCTCAGACATGAAATATGAACAAAGCTTATCCCTCTATAGTGTGTACTTGTCTGCTGCTTCTTTCCTTTGCTATCAGCAAAGTCGCTTCTGACACGTTTTCCTAGCACCAAGAGAAAAAAGGTGAACGGGAGGGACCTCCAGCTGATTGAGAGCTTCAGCTCTGTTCCTGTGTGCTGAGTGAAAAGGGGTGTGCCCCTTCCTTCCAATCAGCTCTCAGAGCTCTGCTCACTGATGTAACTTCAGCTCTCCACCCCTGCTTTTCAGAGCTGAGAGATCCTGTTTAAATTCTGCACTTTGAATGGATTTATGGGAAAGCCGGCTATAAATAAACAGGTACAACGTATGTAGGAGGATTTGTTTCATCTCTGTGTATCACCTAAGGCCAGTCACTTCACTGGGTATATGGAAGAGTTTACAAACACTTTAGGCATAACTGATGTATAGCGGAGTTTTGCTATTGGGACAGATCAATGCACAACATGATTAAAATCAGAACTAGTACACATGTAGACTATCTACCCCACCACAGTAGTTTAACTACAATATGTTCTGTTTAAAAATAACATAACTCATATGCATGATTTTTTAAGATGTCCTTTCCTTTTAATTTATCTGATTTAGGAAAAACATTTTTTTTTTTTATTTTAATGCCACTTTAATCCTTATGTTATGTATACTGAGTACCTTTTGTGCTTTGTGCGATCAATGTTTTTATTGTTTATACTGCAAAAACTGTTTCTAGTCTAAATCTAAAGAATACAGGATATTAAAAAAGAGCCTAGAGTCTACTTTGTCCTGCTGGTAAAAACAAAAGCCAATAACAATAACCATGTAAATTCAAGCAATTTGCTAACAAAATAAGCTGAAAAAAACTACAAAGCTGCATCAGCAGACTTATTTGCTGTATGATGATAATTTTGTATCTTTCAAAAGAATGGCTAAATGCTTCTGACATCCATTGCAAGAAATAAGATTAGTCATTATCATAAACCATTTGCAATGTAACTGACTGCTGAGCCTGTAAAGATGTGTTTTGGCATGCAGGTGCTCCTAGGCATTGACAACATTTTCGGCTGAATTAGGCAGTGATCTTATGTCTATGGATACCCCCAGGCAAACCTAAAAGACTGTTACCAGGGAGGCAGGTTAGAAAACATTCTGATGATACCCCCTCCAAATAAGTTGGGACTCAAACTATCTGCAGGGATAGAAGCCATGCCCCGAATGACTTCTCTATGGACTAAACAGAAATGCTTAAGCAACGCTTTTTAAGGGCAACATTGGGCCCGCAGTTACCGTGAGATGGTTAAATTGCTTATGACCATTTTTGCAGGGCTCAACGCATGTTGATGGTTGTGGTTAAACAAATCTGGGCTTCATTGGTTAAAGGGATTTTAGAGATACAAGCACAATCTATCTTTCCTCAAAGCAAAATACTCATCTGCTGGCTACCTGCAAACCCAAGCATTTGGGTTTATTCCTACATAAATGTACAACACATCATCCCAATGACCTTGTGGGAAACAACAATGCTTTAACGCTGCACTGATTATTAGGCCTCATGCACACAGGACATTTTTATAGCTGCTGTTTTTAGCTGCAGATGTTTTTTTCTACAGTCAATAAACTCTCCATCTTGCTATCCTATGTGTCCATGCACACATAGGCTGTTATCAGCTGTTTTTGGCTGGGGCATTTTTGAGCTGTAAAAAAACCCAAGACCAGTGGGTTCTGAGAGAAGTTTTTCAGCTGTAAAACCGCTCAAAAACGCGCAAAAACGCAGCTCACCAACATTTTTGGACGTTCTTGATCCATTGAGAAAAAATAAAAAAAGAACGCTCAAAAACGCTACTGCTCAAAAACGTGGCTCACTAATGTTTTTGGATGTTTTTGATCCATTGAAGGAAAAAAAAAACGCTCAAAAACGCTAGTGCAATAACGCTGAAGAAATCTGAAAAACTCACTACAAAGATACTGACATTTTTAGAACGATTTTTTTAACGTCCTGTGTGCATGAGGCCTTACAGGCGTGTGGTTGCAATTAGCTGCGGGAACCGGTAGCCTCCCATTGCTTTCATTGCGGTTGCCCCCCCTGCAGCTAATCGCGGGAACCCCTGCTGGGGTTCTCGCATCTAATTGAAGTGTGGGTGCAATTTCAGGTGTGAATGCACCCTTCAGATATGCAAGCACATTTCAGCTTCTTCAGGCTAAACACTCATCTGCTGGTTACCAGGAACAAAAACTTGGCCAGGGATTTGGGTTGATTCCTACCCAGATGTCCAACACATTGCCCCAATAATGACTAATCATGTGGGATACAAAGGTGTTGTCTGGACAAGATTTCCTAACACATACCTGTTGCCTGTTTTCTCTGCAGTTACCCACAGACATGGGATTGTCACCTAATCCACCAAAATCAATAAAAATTGTGGACATTTCCAGCCAACAACTTTATTGATTTGGGTAACAATGAATTTTAAAGGCAATATAGAGACAAATTAATTGTATATTTTAGAACGCAAAATGATATTTGACAGCTGCCAATCATTAAGCAGTAATCAAATTATACACTGATGTGAAAATGCAGGAAGACTACATGGAAATGTTTGAATTTTTCAACATATTTAAACAGTTGAACATTAGATCTTTATTTGTACACTGCCTACAGATAAGAGTGATATGATATACATGATAAAAAAAAAAAACACAAAGAAAATGTGTTATTTATTCAAACATAATATCAATAGATGTAACATTGGAAGTAAAAAATAAGTACTCCCTTGGCCTTAGAAGCTGGTATTGCTCCCATTAGTAGAAATGACCTCTTGCCAGAATTTTGCATAGCTGTCCACCGGTCTCTCACATCGACAGAGCCTGAACTGGATAAGCATGTGCTATAACTAGTGACAGTGGCATTACATCTACAAATAGTATGGAAAAAATGGGCTGAACAAATTTTTCTATTGCTTGGCACAGAAGTGTCCAGCTTGGACCAACGTAAATATGTATGTACCATAGCTGTGGGATCCCTGTGGAAGCTAGGAATCACTATAGTAGGTACCACTACTACAGTGATTTCCACCAGCTTCCAGGTCCCATATTGAGTGTCTGCCCTGCTCCATTGTGAACATAGGAGGTCCCCCTTTTGGCACAGGCTCCATTCAGGGATAAATGGAATGAATGTATCAATGAATGCAGAGTGTTCTCTGATCGAATGAGTTGGAGAGGTGGGGTGGTGACATCACAATCTCCACCTCATACAATCAGAGAAGATTTTTACATTTATTAAGAAAATGCAAAGTAATCTCTGAACGGCACCTGTGCTGAATGAGTGACCATCTATGTTCACTATTCAAGCAGAGTAGCTGCTCAGCACAGGACTTGGAAGCCAGTGGTAATCACTGTAGTAGTGGTGTCTATTACAGTGATTTCCAGCTTCTAGGGCTGTGGTCTCTAAACTGCAGCCTGGGGGCCAGATGTGGCCCTTTGCTTGCTTTTAGCCTGCCCTCTGGGCACTTTCTCATCCACTGATACAGAGGGGCATAATTCCTCCTACTGATACCAATGAAGGGGCACAATCCCTCCCAACCACACCAATGAAGGGATCTAATTTCTCCCCATGGCACCAATGATGGGGCCCGATTCCTCCCAATGACACCAACAATGGGGTCTAATTCCTCCCAATGAAAGCAACAATGAGGCCCAGTGACACCAATGATGGAACACAAATTCCTTCCACTTTTTTTTTAAGTTGTCACATTAACAGCACAGGAATACAATTGTTACACATAATGTACACATACCTCAGTTTTAATATTTTATTTGACAATGATCTGGTACGCAGATCAAGTAAGTCACAGAAAAGTCAGAAATCTTTATTTGCATACCTATTCTGGGTTAGGAGTACAGCATAATAGAACCTGTTTTTTTATTCACTTTATTTGTTTTTTCATTCTTACACAAGTCTATGGGAATGAAGTCAGCAAGGGCAGCCTCCTCTGTGACAGGTTCCTTTATAGTGCTAGAGAGAGTGTAGGATATTGTTTTTTACGAGTCACTGTGTAATTTGTGGAGAGAGGTTTTGAACTGTAAATTTGTTTATATTAAATTTTAGGCTTGCATATAATTTGTTTGACTTGCTATGTGATTCGCCCATGTTTTTCGTATGACTTCCCAGGAAAGTCACATAAGTTAAGGTCACAATGGCAATCTGCCTTGAGGAGCTGAAGAGCTAAAGTGCTTTATTTCCACTCCATTGGCTCAGTACTATCCAGGCAGATCTCAGTGAGGTGTGCTGGGATGCTGCTGACATGGAAGAGATACGGGCAGACAACAGAAATTGAGGCAAGCTGAGCAAACAGCAGAAGGTAGAATGGCATTGTAATGTTCAACATTGCCAGAAGTGGATAATAGGAACAAAAGTAATATACATATTTTCAGGAGACAGTAAACTGAAAATTGACAGCAACGCTTGAAACGGCAGTTTCCTAAGAGGACGCCACTGTCTTCTAATTTACTACAATAATAGACTTGATTATTCAGTACTTCTCAGCCATGAAATACTGGTAGGCTTACAATTCCATTATTTATGAAGCACTGGCTTTTTCAACATATCTTACTGCTTCTTAAAATCCACATTTGAGGCAGTTTTAATCGTTACTCCACCATTCAGTAAGTAATAAAAGCTATAAAACCTTTCACCAACACACCATGGATGTTCAAGATAACGTCCAAACGTATATTAAAGTGTCCTACTTGACCTCCATGATGAAGGTGTCCTACTTGACCTCCAAAACATTGCACCTTTACTTCTTATGTGATCACTTTAATAATTATATGGACATTATCTTGAAGATTCATGGTGTGCTGGCGATATATGTTTAGATTCACAATGTTACTGGTCTCCAGCACCCACCTACATCTTGCCATTTCCAGGAACACGTGCGATGGTTATAATGTATGTGGTGATGATGCTTCAGGCACCAATTAAGGTTCTTCACCTCTTTTATGTTTTAGGATAAGAATGAGGGATAAGTGTTAACGTCTTAGGAGTTAAATGGTAATCTCTAATTTAGGTTAAAGATAAAAAAACAAATGTCAAGGTGCAAAATGCCTGTTAAAGAGTTTGTTAACCCAAAAAAATGCTGCTCCTGTCTCTTTAATGTGCAATTAGCAGCATGGTGCTTTTGCTTTTTAAATTATCCCTCTGTATCCCCCAAAATACCTGTGTGATAATTCTAGGTCAAGACCCCCCCCCCCCCGTGTACTGACTCCCCCTGTATATAGCTTATCTTGAGAGCCCCGTGGTCTCCTGTGTGCCTGTCTTCAACTCCTCCTATTCCTTTCATAGCTTCTCCTCTCTGCTCTCATAATTAACTCTAAATGCTCCTATTTACTCTGTATTAGAAAAATAAGTTTCCTGTGTCAGTGTTATATCAGAAAAAATTCTTATCTATATAGATAACACAGCACTTCTCTCTCTCTCCAGCTGATGTCAGCAGCAGTGCTCAGCCCCTCCCTCAGGAACTCTGAGCTGAGAGAGAAAAGCTGAAAAATGACAACTGATCCTAGTAAGAAGATGTGATATCTATATAGAGATTTATATATATATATATATATATATATATATATATATATATATATATACACACACATATATGTTATAACACAGACACAGGCAACTTCTTGTTATAATACAGAGCGGATGGGAACTTTTTATACCAGTGGCTTAACAAACACTTTTTTTTTCATCAGGGGAGCTAGATCAAGTTTATGAATTCAGGTAATATTAAAGTGGAATTAAACCCTCCTATGCTTTAAAGCCAAGGAAACTGACATCTTAGCCTCTGTTTGATCTGCAGCTGGCACGGTGCTACACATGTGATCAGCTATGACACCAACAATTTGATGGCTTTACAATTCAGCTGACAGCCAATGTAAGCACAATAGTAACTATACTGTTATTATTAATGGCATGACTTGAATGTAACTGATTTTGGGGAAAAAATTAAATGTTAATAGCAGAGGAATGAAGCAGCAGATAGAGATTACACTTAGTGCTCTGGATTGAGACCAGTACACACTATAGAGGGATATGCTTTGTTCATATTTCATGTCTGAGGTTTACAACCACATTTAGCCCCGGTTCACATCAGTGCGCTCTGCGAGATCGCATATGATTCGCACCGCACTGAAGTGCAAATCATATGCGATGTCCATGCGATATAATTTCAGCCATACAGTTTGTATGGCTGATATCACATCGCATTTGGACCAAACTCGCACAGGACCCTTTTTTTGGTGTTCATACCCATACGATCTGCTTCCTGTGTGAGTTTGCAGTTCACACTGCGATATTCGCACTGAAAAGGGCAACAATGTATTGACACCTCCCTTCAGTTTGCATATGGCAGTATGAACTGCCGTGTGAGTTGGGTGTGATGCGGGAACCTGCAGTGGATTTGCAGGATTCCTGCATCACACCTATGTGAGCCGGGCTGTCACTGAGCATCTGTACATTGGAATGTTATTGAAGCAGTGTCTTGTGTGATTCACACCAGTAATAAAAAGCACCATGGGACATATTGGCAGATTTGAACATTTCTAACAAGGAGTTAGCTGAATAAGTGATAGGATAAGCATTATATTGCAGGTTAAAGCAACACGGTTTATTGGTTATTAAAATATGAACAGTGCTACCATGTAAAAAGAAAAAAGTTAAGTATTTACTTGTTCAGTGGGTGGTAAGTCCATTCTTCACTCTGTTTCAAGCTACGAGCATCACTGCTTTCAAGTGTGTTGGATAATGTTTTACCCACTGGGTGCTGTGGTTCCTCTCTCCAACGTTTATTAATATTGCATTTATTAACATTTTTTTAAAGGTGGGTTATGTCTTTATGGAAATGTAACACTCTCAGAGCTATATTTCCAATAATGGCATTTGTAGGCAAGTGTCTAGGGCAGCTGGGTTAGAGGAGGGCTGAACCAAGCCTCAAGAAATACAAATTCTGATAACATTTTCTTATTTTTTTCCCTCTCTGAAGATCTATAGTTACATATGGGGAAGGGGGTGCAGGGAATGCTTTACTTTAGTAAATATAAAACCATTTCTCCTTTCTGTTGTTTGGTAGTCTATATAGCTGAAAGTTAGCTTTACATATAAAGCAGACAGCATGCTGCCTTCAATAATCAGTCCTAGCAGTAGTCTAATAAAACAATCACAATGATGCTAGTGTTGCAGGTTGTGCAAAAGGGCATCACCATTTAGGTATGAGTTAAGCCTCGTACACACGGGACGACAATCGTACGTACGATCGTCGCAAATCGTATGTTGCATAATGTAAATAGCATACCCGAGGGTCGTACATACAACTTGTGGCCGGCCGAATGTGATGACGCGAACGAGCGTATAAAGAGGAAGTGCTGGTATCGTAGCGTCACCCTTTGGGCTCCTTCATCTAATTTTGTGTTAGTTGAAGTGGACTTGGCGCATGCGTGTTTAGCACAATACAACTTGTTGTACCCAACTGCTCTACACACGATACAACGGTTGTATGCGAGCTTGTTGGTACGACCAAGTTTTGTAGTCTGCACATACAACTCCCATGTACGACCGTCGTATGTTCGACTGTTGAAAGCGCGCACACAAACGATCGATTTCGCATACAACGGTCGTGAGTACGACGTGTTGAATGCGATTGTCGCCCCGTGTGTACGAGGCATGAGGCTTAAAGGGTAAAGAAATGTTCAAAGTTTTGTTATATTTATAGCTATATATGTAGTAAAATGTGTAGCAGTGTGCAGAAGGTTTACTCATGTGTGTTTCATATGGTTTATGTTAGGATTTGAGCTCCATGTAAGGCCAACTGCTGTTCCACCAAAATATGGACAGGTGGGGAACATGTTTTCATTGTTGATGTACAGCAAGGAGCAGCTATAAAAGGATGTGACTCTAGCATAAGATAAATTAAATTTTCAACAACCGGAGGAGAAAAGCTTAATGAGTTCCACTGAAGGGATGTCAAAACATGTTAAGTACTAAACAGTTTAATAGCCCTGTAAAGTGACAGTTCATTTGAAACACACAGGACAAATGTTTTTCCCTTGCAAGGATCAGCTATTTTAGAATGCCTAACTGTGCTAAGTGGCTACATTTTGGCTTGTCATAACAACCATACCTCCAAGACTCTGCCACTGATGTACTTGTTGCAGGTCTCGCACTTAATTCCAAACTGAGCATGGTAGTCTGTCTCACAATAAGGCACGCCATCTCTAGAAAACAAGAAATTATAAAGAAAATGTAAAAATATTTTAATGGGTGATACATGTATCGGTGATAAACTTTTCTTTTAAATATTATTATTAGAACATGAAAACACAATGGTGACGTTAAATGGAATGTATATTACTTGTATATATATTTATTTATGTTCAAGTCTAGGGCAGCTCTCACACAACAATGCAGTGCACTTTAATGCATGCATTTTTATGCATTGAAGCACATTGGCTTGGGTAGCCCATTCATTTTGAATATGTTGTTAACCTCCCCTTACTGAAAAAAAAAACCTGTGAATTCGTACATTGTGGTGTGCTATAGAGCAGATGCGCTGCTGCACACTGTATATACAGTATACTGAGAGTATTTAGCAATGAATATAAACAATGAATGTAATCACTGTGTGTTATGCACACATTATAACAAACATTGTGGTTTAAGTGAACCTTAAAGATATCATTTTAACAAAACATTTTTAATTTTTTTTATTCAATTAAATATACAGATTTAAACAATAACTCTTTATATTTACATTTTCTGTCAGCATGGGGAGGTCTATGTTCTATTACATGGTAACCAAGCTAAAAGTCTACAGAGCAAGAGGTTTATAGCTAAATGACTCACCCTCTTCCCTCCCACCTCTGCGTGGTTCCCTACAGAGTTTCAATTAGAGAGAGACCGGCTGAAATTAGTTACTATTATGCACTCTCTTTAGAAACCACCTAATGCTTTAAGCATGCAATTCATTATACAAATTTCTTGTCCAATTTCCTTTAGATTTACCTTCAACTATGTAGTGCAAGGGCCGGCCACATTGAAAGTGTTTAGGTTTGACCTCATATTATATGGTTTTGGTAAATCTAAAGGAAAATTGTATAATGTATGGTCAGCCTTAAAAACCTCCTAATGCTCTGAGACACAAAATATGTCTTAACATTGGTTACCTGAATAAACTTAAAACAATATTAAAATTAATTAGCTATAGTTTACTGCCAAGAAATTCTAATGTATCCCATTTGGGACAAAAATATCACATTTGCTATTCAGATTAAAGAGAATCTCACTTCGCCCATTCAGGACAAAATTACAGGTTCTCTTGAAAGAACAACCCCCCCAACGACTGATACTTACCTTTGCCACATTTCCCTGCTGCTCCATTGGAGCCCTCAATGGATACGTCCAGGTATGCTTCTGAGTATGGGGGAAGCATGTGACTTCCTCCCAGGTGCTACAACCTGTGAGTGGCCAATCCCCAGGACTGATCACTGTCACATGGGAGAAGGGAAGAAGGCTTTAACACTGTATAAGATTCAGCACAATCCAGCACTTCACAAAGGGTTTGGACTTAGTACTGTAACAGAAGTATGGATCAGCACATAAAAGGTGAGTTAGTATCAGCTTGTGGGGGAGGGAGAGTAGTTCTTTCAGGGTAACCTGAAAAAAAAAATCTTTATTTATCAGGAGAACAGTTATGAGCACAGGAAATACAGTAAGCAAATGGATACTGAAGTAGGTTTGCCAATACCTGTTCTGACACTCTCTAACACGGGTCTCCAATGAAGCAGATGGATACATCTTAGATCTACGAATAATCTATCCACCTGTCTGATCTGAAACTTGTAATTATGTTTTTTACTGGTGCAAATAAATAGATTTCTCTGTTTTATATATATTAGGGGAGATGGAATTTCAATTAGGATGGTAGGAAGTTGTGCAGGGGTGGGACTGGGGGAGGGAGCAGAGGGAGGAGTTGAGGGGTGGTATGTTATAATGGTAAGAAGAGGATGAAGGGGTACAGAATGTGGAGGGAGAAAAAGAAAAATATGAGGGAGTTCCTCAGTCTTTATATGTAAGGAAAGTTATCTTACCGATTTAGTGTGAGATTTTCCATTTATTGGATTTCCCAAATTCAAGCAAACCAGTGTGCTTTCCTGGAGGGTTTGGTGCCCTCCACAGGGTAGGTATGCAGGCCTTAGTGGCATTTGGAAGGTGCATCAACAGTGAGATCCCCAAATGATAGTTTTTCTCAAAAAGAAATGTTTTTTCACTTTAAAGATGACCTCTGCTGCACTGCTATGGTGCCTGCTATGGGCAATGCCATCAAAATATGTAAGCACCCCTCACACACATTATAATCGGATTTGTACAATCTGACCTCTGTATGTCACCAACATACATGTAGTGAGAGGCAGGGGTGTACCTACAGGGGTCGCAACTGCGACCTGGCCCCATGCTCCCCATGCACCCCCCTGGACACCTGGATAGGAGAATCGGTGACTTACAGAGGAACCGATGCCCTTGCTTCTGCAGCCGCTGAATGCCCACTTCTCCTCCTCTCCCTCCCACAGGCATTTAGCAGCTGCAGGAGGGAGGGGATCATTTTCTCTATATGCCACTGCCCCTGCCACCCCTCCTATCCAGCTTCTTAATTCTCTCCCAGGGATCCTGTCCTCTCTCCCAGACCCCCTGTGCTCTCCCCTTGCCCCCCTCAGCTCTTCCGGGTTCCCCCCCTTCCGCCGACAGCTGCGGGGAATGTGTCAGGATGGAGAGCGGCAACGGGGCCAATAAATATATCATTTACCGATCACTTCCTTTCTGAATGAATAGGGTCAGTGATTCATGCCGCTCACTGACTTTTTCCATTCATAACTAAAGCATTGTAAACTCTGTGCACCATGCTTCAGTTTATGAACGAATGGGAAGCTATGTACAGAGATATTCCTGTCCATTAATTCTGTACAGCTGAGGCTGTGCCCTCAATCTCCTTTCTCTGTTTCAAAGGTGAGACATCAAAGGTCTGTTTAGACCTCTGATATCTCACCAAAGACCCCCAATGGAACTTGTAAAAACTTGTAAAAAAAAAATACAACTAATAATATTGTAAAAAATAAATAAAAATAAAATAAAATGGTAAAAAAAAAAAGAAAAACTACTGACAACAGTGGAGGAACTACCAGGGTTGCAAAGATCGCAATTTCGACTGGGCTCTGGTGTTCCGCCAGTAGGCTTAGAGGGAAGGGCCTTGGCTGGTGGTCCCTTCATGGTTTCTTGCACCGGGGCGCTGAAGGTTCTAGGTATGCCTCTGGTGCGAGAGCTTACCAAACTGGATATAAATTGAACAGAATGTTTAGGTAGGTCAATAAAGATGGTCCTATTTCGAAGTACAGCCATCAGGATTTCTCCTCATTCATACTATTAAGTGTTGGGAGCTGGGCTTTGCACCTGAGTGGGAGGTGTGGGGAATCCAGGTGAGCAGACCGACCTGGAGCAGCGTTACTTTGTTCATAATTATTACATCCTTCCAAACAACTGTCCCATCTAACTTAGCAGAGTCAGGCTCCAGCATACTGTCTTTGGTCATTCAGCCGACTCCCTTACCTAAACTTTGACCTGGATATGTTTGCTTGTCAGTGACCAACTACACTAACACTAGCTTCATACACAACAGTTGACTGAAAGTGACTAATATTTTGACATATGGGCTAGTGAAACCCATTCCCAGCACTCATTTGTCACTCAGCCCCTGCCCACACAGCATGTCATCTATACTCACTTGCTGATGTATTCTCCAGTTAGGATAATGCCGCACGTCTGACACTTGAAGCAGCTGACGTGCCACTGTTTTTCCAACGCCAGTAATGACTGTCCGTGCTTAATCTCCTCCTTGCAGCCCGCACAGTCTGAGTAATAAAAGTGAATAGCATCATTACAAAACTGTCTCTCTACAGCATCCGGCTCCAAGGTGCATAAAAAAGTGAACAGCTTTGATTAATGTGAAGCACCTTGAACTACTGTATCATGCAAGCTTTAATTATTAACATTTGTAAACCCATCACTGCCTTTGTTAAAAGACCACACTTTTTTTAATGCAGAATTGTGGGTGCTGGGGGACCTTTGACAATGATGTATTATTCCTTCACTCTGCACTACTTTTCCGAACTGCAAAGTGACACTGGTGTTATGATAATTAATGATACCGATAAAAGCCTTCCCTATTCTGCATTCATATAGTAAAATCTTGCCTTATACTTAGTGCAGAGCGCGGATGGCGATGTGGATAAAAGGCAAGCTATTGTAGCCAACGTGTATTGTACAGAGGAAAGGTAAATTATCAGTGGATACACGTACACATACAATATACTGAATAGAGCTTCCACCACTGCATGACTATCAGCTTAGACCAGATTTACCATTAGGAGCAGCTGGCTCGTGGCTAGAGGTGTCAAAGGATGACAGCAGTTGGATTTATATTTTTTTGTATGCCAATAAAGTCGTGGTAAACATATTTCTTCAATATACCAACAAATGCAAGTAAAAAAGTTAACTCGCATAAGTTAAACTAGAATGTACATCATTGTTTGACTGCTGCAGCAGCTTTGTTTTCATAAGTTTCAGTTTAATATGATATTCTCAAGTAGTTCCATCAATTCCACCAGGCAAGTGGAAAGTATTACTAAACCCACAGCAGTAAAATCAGTCTGTATATGTAGTAAATCATGCTTGTTATACCCACTGTGGAACCTAAGGGATTAATCCTCTGCATTGTGTAAAAAGGCCATTTGATCCTGTCTTCTCTGATCCTCTCCTTTTTCCACAGTCCCGATTCTATCTCCTGATAGTACAGAGCCTTGGGAGCAAGCTGCACATGCTGAGTTTGGTGTGTATTGCTAGAGAGTTTATTTCTTGGGAGGGTGCATGTGATCAGCACAGGGCCAATCAGCTCTGTCTAGACAGAGGGTCAGTGGTCACGCAGCCTCATATGACAATCAGGGGAGAATGAAAACTCCTCCTACAAGTTTTAACCAGTGCTCTGCAGGACACTGATAGAAGTCACAAGACTGCTGATGTGAAAATGTATTTAGCAGTTTATATTTACTAAAATAATTACATTTCCATGTTTTGTGTACTGTGGAAGACCAGATATGGTGAATGCATGGTCCTGGGTTTAGTAACACTTTAACCAATGGCAAATCACAGTGAGTATGGTGTTAGGTTTCAATTCATGCAAACTTGAAAAGGACTAATCAATAACTTTGCGAATGTGCTAGATTTAACCTGAATTAAAGTGTATGTAAACCCCTAACAATGATCTGCTCATATATGCTCCCTTTTAGTCTGTTAAATATACAGTATCTCACAAAAGTGAGTACACCCCTCACATTTTTGTAAATATTTTATTATATCTTTCATGTGACAACACTGAAGAAATGACACTTTGCTACAATGTAAAGTAGTCAGTGTACAGCTTGTATAACAGTGTAAATGTGTTGTCTCCTTGAAATAACTCAACACACAGCCATTAATGTCTAAACCGCTGGCAACAAAAGTGAGTACACCCCTAAGTGAAAATGTCCAAATTGGACCCAAAGTGTCAATATTTTCTGCACCACCATTATTTTCCAGCACTGCCTTAACCCTCTTGCACATGGAGTTCACCAGAGCTTCACAGGTAGCCACTGGAGTCCTCTTCCCCTCCTCCATGACGACATCACGGAGCTGGTGGATGTTAGAGACCTTGCGCTCCTCCACCTTCCGTTTGAGGATGCCCCACAGATGCTCAATAGGGTTTAGGTCTGGAGACATGCTTGGCCAGTCCATCACCTTTACCCTCAGCTTCTTTAGCAAGGCAGTGGTCGTCTTGGAGGTGTGTTTGGGGTCGTTATCATGTTGGAATACTGCCCTGCGCCCAGTCTCCGAAGGGAGGGGATCATGCTCTGCTTCAGTATGTCACAGTACATGTTGGCATTCATGGTTCCCTCAATGAACTGTAGCGCCCCAGTGCCGGCAGCACTCATGCAGCCCCAGACCATGACACTCCCACCACCATGCTTGACTGTAGGCAAGACACACTTGTCTTTGTACTCCTCACCTGTTTGCTGCCACACACGCTTGACACCATCTGAACCAAATAAGCTTATCTTGGTCTCATCAGATCACAGGGCATGGTCCTAGTAATCCATGTCCTTAGTCTGCTTGTCTTCAGCAAACTGTTTGCAGGCTTTCTTGTGCATCATCTTTAGAAGAGGCTTCCTTCTGGGACTACAGCCATGCAGACCAATTTCATGCAGTGTGCGGTGTGTGGTCTGAGCATTGAGAGGCTGACCCCCCAGCCCTTCAACCTCTGCAGCAATGCTGGCAGCACTCATACATGTATTTCCCAAAGACAACCTCTGGATATGATGCTGAGCATGTGCACTCAACTTCTTTGGTCGACCATGGCGAGGCCTGTTCTGAGTGGAACCTATCCTGTTAAACCACTGTATGGTCTAAGCCACCGTGCTGCAGCTCAGTTTCAGAGTCTTGGAAATCTTCTTATAGCCTAGGCCATCTTTATGTAGAGCAACAATTCTTTTTTTCAGATCCTCAGAGAGTTCTTTGCCATGAGGTGCCATGTTGAACTTCCAGTGGCCAGCATGAGAGACTAAGAGCGTTAACACCAAATTTAACACACCTGCTCCCCATTCACACCTGAGACCTTGTAACACTAACGAGTCACATGCCACCGGGGAGGGGAAATGGTTAATTGGGCCCAATTTGGACATTTTTACTTAGGGGTGTACTCACTTTTGTTGCCAGCGGTTTAGACATTAATGGCTGTGTGTTGAGTTATTTTGAGAGGACAGCAAATGTACACTGTTATACAAGCTGTACACTCACTACTTTACATTGTAACAAAGTGTCATTTCTTCAGTGTTGTCACGTGAAAAGATAGAATAAAATATTTACAAAAATGTGTGAGATACTGTACCTTTGGAAGCATTTGTTACATCTGTTTGATACATGCAAAAACCTTGCTAATCCTGCCAGAAAACATATGAGCTGATAACTTCCTGTGCATTCAAATTGTGCTGCACTGTTATCAGTTGCACTGCTCCCACCTTTCTCTGAGGACTAAAAAATGTTGTGGGCATAAGGAAAGGGGGTATGTTTTATAGTCCTGCTCAAGGTTAATAAAAATGCTGCTCCTCCATAGATACAATATGATTGAGTGTTTCCACCTGCCACACAAGGACATGAAGTGTATTACTGATAGGATCATCAGGTTAAACTAAAGGAAAACAAAAGCCTGAAAAAGAAAACTTACTGCAGCCACCACCTCTAATGACTGGTAAGATGCAATACATTACATCTTTCTTCTTGGCTTTAGTGCACTCTAAAACCCAAGTTTACCTAAAAATAAAAAATAGCATAAGGGAAGGGACATTACTTACCTTCAGCAAGATATGTTCCTTGTGCTGCTGCATCCTCCTTTCGCTTAAATCTTCCTCCTTCGATGCACCCCACCCTTCTCCTGTAATCTTTTGGTGCATTGGAGGTTAATAGAACTAAGAGAACTGTCATTTGTACTCATCAAGAATGCCTGATTATGCCCTCCCTTTCTGCACAGCTCTTCCATGCACAGAAGCTATTGCTACAGTTTCTATGAATGAAAAATAATCTATGAATGGAGGGGGTGGACCTTTCAATCATCTACTCATCCTCCATTTATAGATTGTGTTTCAATCATAGAAACTGTGGTACAGCTGGGAATAAAGGACAGGCAGAGTCGGGCATTGTTGATGAGTGCCTGTTACCACCTCCTAGTTCTATTAACCCCTGCCACACCAGAAGATTACAATGACTGGGGTGGGGGGAGCATCGGAGGAGGAAGATTTCAGTGAAAGAAAGACACAGCAGCACAAGGGACACATCTCACTGAAGGTAAGTAATGACCCTTGTGCTGATTTTTATGTATTTATTTTTTTTGTTTTAGGTAAACTTTGGCTTTAAAGTGTTACTAAACCCTGGACCCTGCATTCACTATATATGGTCTCCCACAGTACACAGAACATGAAAATGCAATTATTTTAGGAAATATAAACTGCTAAATACTTTTTCTCATCAGCAGTATATAGTAGTCTTGTGATTTCTATCAGTTCCCGCAGAAGCTTGTAGGAGGAGTTTTCATTCTGCACTGAGCTGTCCTATGAGGCTGCAGGGCTCCAGACCCTCTGTCTGGACAGTGCTGATTGGCCCTGTGCTGATCACATGTATCCTCACCCACCCAAGAAAAAAAAAAACTCTCTAGTAATACACACCAAACTGAGCATGTGCAGCCTGACTCCAGTAACTCTGTTTTATCCGGGCATGTTATGGGGACAATGCAAGAAGAGGGTGATCTGTGCATACAGGATCAAACAGCCTTTTTACACAATGCAAAGGATTAAACCCTTAGGTTCCACAGTGAGTATAACAACCATGATTTACTACATATACAGACTGATTTTACTGTTGTGGGTTTAGTAACACTTTAAGACTGTGATTCAATCAAATCAATGTTCTCTGACTGTTATTACTGCATCCTTGGCAAGAGCAGCAGCACCAGAAAACATTTACTTTTTAAAAATAAGCTTAGTAGAGACATGACATGACTAATGGTATAAAAGTCTGTAAAAATACAGGCACTGCTGATAAAACATTTTTATGGCTAATACTAAATATATGGTTTCCATTTTGTCAACTGATCCTGCTTTGTAATTCTGATGAGGGTATTTTGATTTTGGATAATTCCCTGTCTATAGAAGCAGTATTGATGGGAAGCAGTGTGGCACCCCCTGGTGTTCTGATACTATATGGATAGTTGTAAGTATCATTCTTTGTAGGCAAATTTAATAAATTGGGAATTGGTTAGTTTTTTGAGAACCCTTAAGCGTATTTTAGTTGGGCCCATTTGTTCCTCCAGCTGTCACCAAATTACCAACCACTTGGCCATTTTCGTTGGGGCTCCTCTGCTATCCTTAGAACCAAGAAATCTTTATTTTTCTGTTGTTGTCTGTTTATGTGCATCTATCTGTGTTACAGGATTGGGTAGGCACATGTGAGTTTGTTACAGATATTTATATTTGAACTCTGTAATTATGAAGTTCGATCTCTTAATTGATTATATCTGTTTCTACAGTTCAATCTACATTAGCGATACTTCAACCTGAAGAAGCCCTTATGGGGCGAAACGTGTCGGGAAACAACTTAATAATTTTCACTATGAAAAGATAACATAGAGATCCTTTTCATGTGAAATTGTTTTTAATTTATGTTTTTAAACATTGTATAACAATAAAAGTGTGACTTCTTTTTATATATATATATGTTCCTTTTTAAACTAATTATTGCAGCTTCAAAATTCCACAGCTTTTAAATAACGTTTGGTGTATCTTCAGGCGCATTCAATATAATTAACCCATCCACTATCCACACACTGTTTCATAGCTTCCATCAGCTTTATTTAAAAAGATAGTGTACCAGTCAATTAAACAGTTTTTTTTACCAGCTTAAGTGCGGCCATTCTAATAAAAGCTGACTTCTAATTGGACATTATGGACTTCCCTATTATTAAATGAAACACATTAGTCTTCTGTTTGAAAAGACACAAAGTAATTAACAATTATTTGTCACTGTTCCGGCTACTGCACACCAATAAAAGGTACATTTCAAACCATTCCTAAGGGCTATGGCACAATGCTGCCTTTTTTAAAAAAGACAGTGTTATTCCCATTATGATGTACCCTGAGATTTTTTTTTGGATAGAAATCTCCGGCAGAAAAAAAGCAACTCTTTTTGACAAGATAATGAAATCTCATCTCTCCTCTCACTTCCACTCAAAGTGTGCTCATAAACCTGACTGCCCCAGGTTTTCTGTCTCCGGTCTCAAGAAGGCAATGAGCAATTCCATGTAACTAGCAGCTATGAAAGTCTTGGAGATCAGTTTATATATTAGGTTTCTGCACTCTACAGGCTGACACGTGAAATGAACTCAGTATTAAAAGCAAACTGGAATTGAAAATTCAAGTAAAATCTGAACTGCAAAACAGTTACTGTAATATAGGAAAACAGTATCATAATAGCTATTGCATTGCACTGCATGATACCTTCAGCCTTCGATACAGACTACAAGGTTAAAGCAGAGTTCTAGGCAAACATAGAACTCAGTCTCAAACAAAAGAACACCTCACTCCCCCCTCATTTTTTGATTTTTTTTCTATACCTTTTTGGCATGTTTTCTTTGGGTCTTCCGTCCCATGTTGCCGAAGTACGTCACTTCCGCGGTCTTATCTGGCCCTCCTCTTCACCCCCTCTGTTGCCTTCTGGGACCTGTGTGTGGCCCAGAAGACGATGGTACTATTCAGAAAGTGACTCACGCATGCGCATTACTTGCAATGCTGGCGCCTGCACCTGAAGCCGATGGACAGATTGGCTTGGGGTGCCGACATTGCGGGCTCCCTGGACAGGTAAGTGTCCTTATATTTAAAGTCAGAGGATTAATGATACTTATATCTTCCCAGTTGATATCAATTTCACAAAGCATGTTAAAAAGTATAGTTGAAGCTATGTTATAAAAACAGTAGTATTAACTGCAGACCAAGGCAGTTGAGACCCAGATGTAAGCTAAGGGTTGTTACATTAGGGAGACAGGTACTCTTTAATTCCAATACAATGATGAAGCTGATTGCAAAACAACAATGTACACTATATTGTCAAAAGTATAGGGACACCTGCCTTTACATGCACGTGAACTTTAATGGCATCCCAGTCTTAGTCCATAGGGTTCAATGTTTAGTTGGCCCACCTTTTGCAGCTATAACAGCTTCAACTCTTCTGGGAAGGCTGTCCACAAGGTTTAGGAGCGTGTCTATGGGAATGTTTGACCATTCTTCCAGAAGCACATTTGTGAGGTCAGGCACTGATGTTGGACAAGAAGTCCTGGCTCGCAGCCTCTGCTCTAATCCATCCCAAAGGTGTTCTATCGGGCTGAGGTTAGGACTCTTTGCAGGCCAATCAAGTCCCTCCACCCCAAACTCACTCATCCATGTCTTTATGGACCTTGCTTTATGCACTGGTGTGCTGTCATGTTTGAACAGGAAAGGGCCATGCCCAAACTGTAACTAAGGGGCCAAGCCCAACCCCTGAAAAACAACCCCACACCATAATCCGCCCCCACCAAATGATTTGGACCAGTGCACAAAGCAAGGTCCATAAAGACATGGATGAGCGAGTTTGGGGTGGAGGAACTTGATTGGCCTCACCTGATAGAACACCTTTGGGATGAATTAAGAGTGGAGATTGTGAGCCAAGCCTTCTCTCCAACATCAGTGCCTGACCTCACCAAAGCACTTCTGGAAGAATGGTCAAACATTCCCATAGACACGCTCCTAAACCTTATGGACAGCCTTCCCAGAAGAGTTGAAGCTGTTATAGCTGCAAAGGGTGGGCCAACTAAACATTGAACCCTACGGACTAAGACTGGGATGCCATTAAAGTTCATGTGCGTGTAAAGGCAGGCCTCCCAATACTTTTGACAATATAATGTACATTGTTCTTTTGCAAGTCCTGACGTTAACTCGATAGAACACCTTTGGGATGAATTAGAGCAGAGACTGCGAGCCAGGCCTTCTCATCCAACATCAGTGCCTGACCTCACCAATGTGCTTCTGGAAGAATGGTCAAACATTCCCATAGACACACTCCTAAACCTTGTGGACAGCCTTCCCAGAAGAGTTGAAGCTGTTATAGCTGCAAAGGGTGGGCCAACTCAACTTTGCACGGTTGGGGGGGGGGGTGTTAAACTGCAACTCAACTGCTTGTTTTTACTGCCCCCCAGGCTTCCCATGTGAAAGAGGCCTAAGATGAAGTGTGTTACCAGGTGAAAATAAAGAAGAAAAAAAAGAAAAAGAATACAAATGCAGTCACCCCTTTAAGGATTGCAAACTGCAATATATTACATTGTTTTTGGTGTTTAATGCCACTTTAATGTGAGACCAGACCTAGGTTCAGAGAGCAGGTTCTAGGTTCAGGTATTGCAGTTTTCGGCATATAGAGGCTAAAACCTATGACCACAAGGATATTACGGGATCCAGTGCCCTTGTTGTAGGAGTCCAGTGCATTTCCTATTCAATGCCAAGAGATGTGTACAATAGTGAATCTGTCTAGAAATACAGTAATGAAGGCAGAGATAGAGGAAGGATGAATTTCCTTTGATTTATATGTCCTGTCTCCTGCATTTCTCTAAGGCACAATCCTGAGCTGTCAATAGTTCTATCCTGTAACACTTGCTGACAGGACAGGAAGAAAGGCTTCAGTTCTTGGTATGTAAGTTGAGCAGAGTGCCTTTATCATCCATTGTTCCACAACATTACATGACAAGGGCAGGGGAGGAAGCAGACATTGGAATGAAATGGAATGCCAAAGAAATAAACATATGCATTTAATCCTTCCTTTTGTAGGCCGGAATCTGAAAAGATTACCAATGTGCTATGTTAAATAACATATTTGCTATGTTCCTAGAAACTGTTAAAGTGTATTTATGTAATCTTCCCTTCTGAAACGCTGATTCGATATTACAGTTTATATTTGGCTTTGTGAACAATGTTCATACACATTTACAATGCAGCCAGGCTGCCGATTAACCCTTTCGCTTGAATGTGTCAGGAGAAAGGTGGTGGCTGCTGTCCATGGTGCTGAACCCTCTCTAATAAGCTTAGGCTGGACAGTGCCCACCTGGATCTTTATGCACTAGAAGTCTGAATGAAACAGATATAAATTATTATTACAGGTACTAATATAGCACTGTCAATTTACATAGCACTTTACACAGATTGTACATTCACATCAGTCCCTTCACTCAAGGAGCTTACAATCTAAGGTCCCTAACTCTCAAATACTAGGGTCAATTTGGACAGGGGCCAGTTACCAGCATGTGACATGGCCTCTGCAGCTAATGCATGTATTTGCAAATGTGTGCAAACTAAACCTTTTTCTTTAACATGAATTGTTAAGCCCCATACACATGATCAGAAAATATAAAGTAGAGTTTCGTTCGACAAACTGCTTTCGACAGCCGATTCTGAATTTTCGGACAACAAAAATTATATGAATTATACTATAAATTTTTTGTTGTTTGTGAACACAACGTCCGATTTTCATTTAATTAGCACAGATTTCATCCCAAAATAATCGCTAGAGCAAAACTACACATGTTCAGAAACTAAAGAACACATACAATAGAATTCAACACATGACATCACTTCTGACGTTGAACTCTGTCGTATGAGAATTTTCGGCTGTTTAGTAACCTCTTCAGATTCGACAAAAAATGGACAAAAATTCTCCCGATAATCTGATCATGTATACCCGGCTTTAGACAGGTCAATTTGGTTTGTTGCAGGCTGGCAAATAGAGCTGGGAATGTTCCTTTGTTTTTGTTTGGCATGCCTTACTCCTCCATGTGCTGCTTGCTAATAAAGGATAAGTTCACTTTTTGAAAAAAATAAAATAAATGCATTTTTTTGCAGGTAGAAAAATGTGCATTTATTATTTTTTGTTGTAGGAGCCTGTAAGAGCCCATTCACACAGGGACAACTTGCGCTACGACTTGAGTCTCCCCAAGTCACCTCAAGTCGCCCCTAGTCACTTGACATTTGAAATCCCATTGAAATGAATGGGAGCCCTCTTAGCGTACACTAATGAAGTTGGAGCGACTTCAGAAAAGGTTCCTGCATGACTTCTAGTTGACTTATGCCCATAGTATTGAATAGAAGTCGCCTCCAAGTCGGATCCCCCATCTAAATGGATGGCGGTGATCAGCGATTTTCAGCAGGACTGTGACATTGTGGCGGACAGTTCAGACACTTTTGACACTTTTTTGGGACCATTGACATTTATACAGCGATCAGAGCTATAAAAATACACTGATTACTGTATAAATGTCACCGGCAGGGAAGGGGTTAACACTAGGGGGAGATCAAAGGGTTAAATGTGTTCCCTGGGAGGTGTTTCTAACTGTGGGGGCAGTGTGTTGAATGGGAGTAGAGAGAGAACACTGTTCCTGATTACTAGGTACAGCAGATCTCTCTCTACTTCCTTGACAGAACGGGGATCTGTCTGTTTACATTGACAGATCCCCCATTCTGTCTCTCTTTCCCATGATCGCAGGTGGCTGGTGGACATCGCGGCCGCCGGCCACACGCATCAGCTCCCCCAGCGTGCAGTGGGAGCGCGCGCCTGCTGTATCTATTAAAGAGGGCTGACGTACATATACAGCGATTCGCGCAGCGCTGCCACATTGCAGCTGTATATGTACATGAGCTGGTAGGCAAGTGGTTAAGGAGGTGTGGGCTCCCTCCAGGCATACCTGCCCTCAATCTATGCATTATTATATATGTGCTCCTACTACGGAGGCTCTCAAAAATTATGGAGTTAGTACTGCAGATAATATTGGGGTGCAGAGAGATGGCCTCTGCAGCTTACGTATGTATTTGCAAATGTGTGCAAACGAAACCCCTGTTTTTAGGTTGAATATGTTTTTATTAATATATTTTCTCATTAATATGCAGAACAGGTTAAGGGTACCGAAAAAAAAAGGGGGGGGGGAGGCGGTAAACATCTTCCGCAAATCATGTACAAAAGTAACATTTGAACAGCTAGTACAGAATAAAAGCGTTAGGATTATTAAACAAATGTATAGAGCGCTTTTCAAGAATATCCATTACCAAAGGGGTAAAAGGAGGGGTGAGAAAGGTAGGACAGGAGGGGGAGAGAGAAAGGGGGAGAGAGGGAGATACGGTGAAGTATGAAAACAGTTCAGAGTTGTTCGGGATTGTAGAGAGCTTGGTATCTGAGGTACACTTAATTACATCATTGTGCAATATATAAGCCACATTGCAGTATTAGTCTCTTCTGGTGATAGGTTGTCTTCTGCTTGTGTGGGGTGAATGATCTAGAGAAAGCATATTGACATATATCCCATTGAGGGACTCCTTCAGGGTGTTATTCTACGTTAGAGCTTATCTGATGTAGAGTAATGGAGCCAAACGGACCACACTTTGATATACATATCCCATTTATATATTTTCCTTGCTTGCAGCTCCTCCATGAGCATGGCGTTATTAATGAGGTCAACCCATTGACAAAGTGGGGATATTGTTTCAGATTTCCAATGCGTCGTAATGGTTTGGCGTGCTATGGATATGACAATTCTAAGGAGATTCGATTTGTGGTGCTTAACTGAGCCGGGAAACCCCTGTTTTTAACGTGAACTGTTAGACACTTTGGTTTGTTGCAGGCTGGCTGGTAAGTCAAGCTGGGAATTTTTCTTCATTGTTTGACATTCACATCAGTCCCTGCCCTCAAGGAGCTTACAATCCAAGGTTCCAACTCACATTCATACACATACTAGGGCCAATTTAGACAGGAGCCAGTTAAAGGGGTTGTAAACCCTCCAGGTTTTTCACCTTAATGCATTAAGGTGAAAAACCTTTTCATCTGCAGCAGCCCCCCGAGCCCCCCTTTACTTACCTGAGCAAAAAACAAACCAGCTGCGGTGATGAGCCTCGCAGCTCGCCCGAGCTGCTCCGGTCCTCATTGGCTGGATTGACAGCTGGGGAGCCATTGGCTCCTGCTGCTGTCAATCAAATCCAGTGACCCGGGAGACGGGGGGGCTGCTGTTGCGTGTGAATACATGCAACAGCAGGCCTGCACAGGTGAGCCCAGGGAAGTGTGGTGGCCACTCGAGAAGAGGAGGAGCCTGAAGCACCGCTGGAGGACCCCAGAAGACGGGGTTAGGGGCCACTCTGTGCAAAACCGCTGCACAGAGGAGGTGAGTATGACATGTTTGTTATTTAAAAATACAATATATTTATATGAGACTTTCCTATTACTTTAACCTACCAGCATGTCTCTAGATTGTATGAGGAAACCCACACAGGCACAAGGAGAGCATACAAACTGCAGACAGGTAGTGCTGTGGTTGGAATTCGACCCAACGACCCTAGTGCTGCCAGGCGGAAGCGCTAACCACTGTGCAACCCCACATTTCTCAAGATCACATTGTTAAATGCATACATGACAATGAGGGCTTGAGTAGATGAGCGCTGCCGTGAAATGCTGACTTTTTTCCTTCTAACCTAAAGGTGCTACTCAAACACATTCATTCAAACTCAAAACACAGCAAAGCAATGTGTTTGATCTGTTTTGCCTGAAATGAAAATACATTTCACTACTACCTTCTGCCTCCAAAGAAATATATTGTAAAGCTAAACAGGTCAAACACAGCCTCAGAACAGTCATCCACAGAACACAATTGAAGTAAAAAGCAATCTGCTGATTTGCGTTTGATGTGTGTTTCAAATGCAGGAAAACATCCACCCATATGAGTCTTAAAGCTTTATGAATTATTAAAATAACCAATGTATTTATATAGCACCGACATACTATATATATATGTGTTCTACATCCTACAGGAAACCTTTAGTATCAGTGCCTATCCAGAAGAAGCTTACAATCTAATGTCACATTATGCCATCACAAGCACAATTGGGTTAAGCAAACTGCCAGTAGCAGGGTTGGACTTCAGAAGAGACCTTTAGCAGCCTAGGAAATGCAAACACAAATATTCTGGTATATATATTTTTTTTTTTGGGGGGGGGGGGGTTACAATAGGATATAGAGAAATCAGAGTGAAAAAGGGAAATATTTTATACTGTACATATAAACCTGATTCTAATTTTTATTTTAAAGGTTGCATTACAAATATGACAGCACACAAGTTGCTATGGGTCAGCCACTCAATTTATTAATCTCTAGCATAAGATTGGATGAAATCCTTACCTTCTTCCAACTTTTATAAAATAACTTCTATTTCCTAGGACTTTTATACTATAAGAGGTTAGTAGCTAGTAAAAGTGTCTCAAATCTAGAAAAATTAAAGTAGAAGGCTCACCAAAAAACTAGGGGACAAAGCGCAAGTACTTTGTGCCATTTTTATAGGTGGCATGGATGCCGAGCTAGCACCATCCACAGTGAGCCCCCCTCTCCCCACTGCTGTTTAACTACACTGCTCAGTAGGCGACGAATAGCTAATGAGTTTTGGTTGACAGAACTTGTCTCTTGCAATAAGCACCCTCCCCCCCCAAAAAAAAAGAAAGGCATGCAGGGGGCAGGGAACTGCCAAGGAAAAGCCCACATTCACTCAAAGACAGGCACTCCCATAGCAGAGGAGCAACAGAACTCTGCATGAGCTACCTAAAAGTAATGCCCACAAATCAGGCTCCTGGCACGGGAGAAGCTGATAGGAAGTAATGGGAGAGGAACAGAATAGATTAGTCTTTCTACACTAATCAATAAACCAGCAGTTAAGATTTATTTGCTCATGAGACTTTTCTTTAAACCAAGCACGTTATAAAAAAAAAAGCATTAGCAGGGGACACCTTCAGTGAACAATACTCAGTATAGCCAGAGCTTGGCCTCACCCCTCTCAAACCTCATTTTTGCTCCTTTAATGATATAGTCAGCTACATTGGCCAATAGAGAGGCTCAAAAGTTAGAATCTTATGGAAAAGGTCAAGATTTACAATTTAGGTGTGTATCTTTATATCTCCAATGATGTGTCTCTTCCTACATCTTTGTGAATGGCAAAGCTGGGATAGTGGGAGGGGACACAACACCAGTACAGATTTTAGTTACTAATGTCATAGATAGCCTGGTAGTAGTGCAAGAGCTGTACTACTACCGGGTGTGGGTGTGAGGAGCCGGTTCCATACATGTCCTGCAGCAACACTAGCAAAAAAGGCACAATATACGTAAAGGTTTAATAGAAATTACAAACTTATGAAAATAATGGTGTCTGAAAGTAGGCAATTCTGTGGGAGGCATACGAATAAAATTTGCTGCCATACTTACGGCTTGGTCCATGAATCTTGATTGGCTTGTCGGAGACTAGAGACTGGGAACAGTTCTGGCAAATACAGTCTTTGCCTCTGAATGTCACTTTGTCTCCAATTGGAAATGGTTTTCTGAGAGAAAGAAACAAAATAAAGCAAATTCATAAACACATTAGCATACACATATGTTTCAAGGAAACTTGGGTTCACAGAATATGGGAGTTGCTACTGCTGAATTCACCGTCTAAAAATGCTAGTTTCCTTGTTGTTCTCCTGACTGAAAGACTTTACTTTTTGAGCTTATAAGAATTTCTGACTTCAATCTGTATTGTAATCAGAGGATTAGTATGACTGCCAGGCACCAAGCATTTTCAGAAGCTAGTCAGTGATGGTTGTCCATACACAGTACTGTATATCTTTTAGAGAGGGCTTCCTTTCAGTAAAAGAGAAGTGTGGGATTTCAAAATAACATACGTACTCACCTAGGTGGATGCAGCGTTGGTCCGATGCTGCATATGTTCCCTGCCACCTCTACAGTGAGAACGATCAAAGAATGCTTATCATTTGGTGTGCGACCTTCACTGAGCAGACTGTATTTTGCCCCTCCAGTGCTAACTAGAGCACCAGGCTATGGAGGGGGTGGGAGTAGCTGACTCAGGCTCTCAGCTTTGCACCATTCAGCCGCCGTTCAAGCATCTCGGTGGATCCAGACATTAAAGTCGGATCTCTCCAGATCCTGGACTGGACCTGTAATATCAGCCGACAGCGAACTTTAGCCCGCTGTTGGCTGAATCTAGGTCACATGAATCCAGAACTAAGTGCACTCATGTGACCCACAAGAGAAGTATATGGCCAAAAGAGCGTTTGCCCTATTTTTCCTTTAAGTGAACATTGCATGTTGTAGCACCTCTTGGCTACTTCTATACCTAGACAAAAAACAAGGTGTGTGTAACCAATCCCCTGTCTTTTATACGCTGAACTGTTAGACAGGTGAATTTGGCTTGGTGGCAGACTGGTCGGTAAGTTGAGCTCAGAACTTTTTTTGTTTTTTTGCTTTTTGTCTGTATCTGCCTTTCCAGAGCTCCTTGCTGTAGTGGCCAGTTATAGGTGGGGGACAGTGACCTTGTTTTTTGTGTAGTTACCACTTTTGGTGCCATACCAGCGCCACAGCCGCCATGGGGCCACGGCTGGGTGTCTGGTCATGTACCTTTAAGGAGGGTTGGGCTCCTCCAGTCACCTGTCCTTCATCTATCCATTTAATTGTATGTGCTTCCACTGTGAAGCCTCTTATATAGAGTTAGGTCTGCAGTATACAGGGAGCCTTGTCGGGGCCTGCAGCTTACGCATACACTTGCAAATGTGTGTAACCAATCCCCTGTCTTTTAAACGCTGAACTGTTAGACAGGTGAATTTGGCTTGGTGGCAGACTGGTCGGTAAGTTGAGCTTGGAACTTTTTATTTTTTTTTTTTTTGTTTTTTTGCTTTTTGTACTTATATACCTAGGGCTTTCAGAGTCATGAGTACTATGCTTTCAAGAGTTATCATTAATAGAGCATTGGGCTGAACAAAGTCGTCAAAACTGAACAGATCACATAAAAATGTATTAAGGATGTGCTTGTATTTAACAACACAAAATTAATGTTGCAAAAAAAAAAAAATCAGGTCAATAAAGTGGTAATTATAGGCTTGGCAAATGTATATAATGTTGTGTTATCTATGCAGTATAGATGCATGCCTAGCTTTCTTGATATATTATGCATGGAACCTCAAACATTAAAGCAGGAATGCCTCTGAATTGGCATTAAGTCTGACAGTCTGCACCAGGTTGTAGCAATCCCTTTTTTTTATTGATGTGTGGGGCAGAACAATTTCCCCCTACCTGAATCTTTTTATCTATGTGACCATGATGTGTAATAACGATGGACAAGAGGTCAGTGTCATTTAACCAACTCTAGTTCAGTTCCTCCAGGGTGTCCGAAGCTGCCCGGGGGGTCTGGACAGCTGAGTAGTGTTTTATAGACTATACTGGGGTTTGATTTCTTTCTTGGGAGTACAGTGTATGCACAGCTGTTGTGCAGAACAACTTAAAATAGAAAGAGTACAGCTGCATTCCCAGCCTCACCCCATTCTGTCTTTCAGCACTTGCTGCACTCGAGTCATGTGAAAATCATTTTGTTAACTGCTTAGCTACAAAATATGGCGACTTGTACAATATGCAATGCCAGGCAATTGCTTGGCAAGGACTTGCTTCATTTAACATGTCTCCAGTTACCTTATAAAATGCAGCACATTTGCTGGAGAGTTCTATATACTGATAATATGTGCATTGGTCTACAATGCTTATCAGTTTAGGGTCACAGATATCTATAGCCCTATGACCTCAATTATAAACTGCTTCTGATGCCAACGCTGGCATGCATTTTTAGAGAAGCAGCTGCCAGCTACTTCATTCACTAAGTATAAGTTGATCCATGGCAATCTCTCCACTGATCATGTTATATGCTTCTTAATCTTGTACTAAAGATTCCATGTCACAATGCTACTAGTGGTGATAGCTGACAGATTCCGGCTTATATTCCCATTCTACAAGACATTCAGATGGCAAAACGTTGTCAGTCGTCTTGCAGGGCACATCACAACTTTATACCCTAATTGGAAAGCTTTTTTTCCGCTTTCTATACATAGGCTGATCATCAAGGGCATACGGAGGTCCTCATAAGACCTGGAGTACTGGACACCTATCAAACTTGATACACCTAAACTGTTGCTTCAAGTGATTAGGTGACCATAATTTCTGTAAAAAATGTAACTAAACGAATGCACCATACACACGGTACGATTGTCGTACAACAACGGTCGTACAACAGCTTGTTGTACGATAATTCAACCGTTAGTATTACAGCGACCGTTAGTATTATAGCAATTACAACAGCCAACGTTCAACAATCGTACAACAGAAGTTGGCTGAGAAAACTAGACACCAACAAGGTGTCGTACGACTGTTGACTTGTGTGTACAGGCGGTCCCCTAGTTACAAACATCCGACTTACAAACGACTCCTACTTACAAACAGAGGGAGACAACAGGAAGTGAGAGGAAATCTCCCCCTAGGAAGGGAAATTCACTCCTGTAAGAGTTATTATGGGAAAAAGTTGTCTCCACTGAAGCTTTATCACCAATCCTTGTTTCCACAACAACCCAAAATTTTCAAAGTCCAATTGTCACAGGGACAGGAAGTGAGGCGAAATCTTCTGAAGAGGGGCACAGACAGCAAAAAAGGGATTTTATTAAAACTTACCGTAAAATCCTTTTCTCCGAGTTCACTGACAGACGCAGCTCTTCATGACTTTGTGGGTTTTATGTTCGTCCTACCAGGAGAGGGAAGGATCCCCCTCTAAAGGAGAGTGAAGGACAACAGAGGGAGACAAACATTCATCCTCAGCAAACATTCAGCCTACAAACATTGATCCCCTGGCGGACATGTGTGTTCAGTTGTCAGCATGCTGTGGAACAACCACAGATCA
>BLSH010134973.1:359443-389510 GCA_018402905.1 Glandirana rugosa
AGCCCCATAGACTGAAAATGTCCGCGGCTACGGCAAAATGGCGGCGGTCCGCCGCAAAATGGCGTCCGAAAGACCACATGGCGATGCTGGACGAGAAGGCTGAACGAAGGTACAGCGCTGGGGAGGGGGGTGAGGGCGGGGGGTGGCAGGGGGCAAGATGAGAGGCTGATTCCCACCCGGTGGCTACCCTGGACAGCTACAGGAGCAGTGAAAAAATTGCATTTTTGGACGTCGGGCCCTCTTCACTCCCCATGTGGGGAGGAAGGCAGGGCGCTCACTTACCAGTCCGACGCCACGGTAGCCACCCGGATGCAGACTTTCCACCCTTGGCGGGGGGTCGCTGCAGGCCCAGGGTCACCCTGCCGAGCGAATCGGGAAGGGGACCAATATGGGGAATCTCGCCCCGGGCCACCCGCATGGAACGGGTAAGATGCGGCGGGTCCCTGTGTTGGGGCCGGCTTTGCATCATGGTGGCCAGGTCGGGGAAAGTACAGAGCACGAAGTCTCTCGATGCCCCGACCGGCTACTTGATAGCAGATCATCTTGATTGCAGAAAAAAGAAAATAAAAAGAAAAATGGTCACAATAGGACCGCAGTTCCCATAGGGAAGCCAGGTCAACTCCTTGCGAACTAGGCATTGAAACTGGAGAGCTCCTCTGTGAGGGGGGTTTTAATGTAGGAAAAGAGGACGGCCCCCAGAGGAGGGGCCAGCTGATTTCTTTTCCCTGCCTAGTTAACTCCTGGTAGGACGAACATAAAACCCCACAAAGTCATGAAGAGCTGCGTCTGTCAGTGAACGTAGGAGAAACAAATGTTACAGGGGCGGTAACCTTTCCCTATGCTATCCAAAAAAACACAAAAAATGATTCTTTGGCTGGAGCTACACCTAAAAATGTACCTGTTCCCACTTACAAACAAATTCAACTTAAGAACAAACCTACAGACCCCATATTGTTTGTAACCCGGGGACCTCCTGTACAGACGTTGGCCCAACAAAAGTTGAAAGTGCAAAACACGCATGTTCTGAATCCAGGAAGTGTTCGGTCATGTAAACCTGTGTTCCTAAAGCCAAGTACACACGATCAGCTTATTGGATGAATTTTCATCCATTTTTTGTTGGCTGCTAGTCTCATATCGAAGAGGTTACACAACATCCGAAAATTCTCGTACGACAAAATGCAACATCAGAAGTGACGTAATGCGTTGAATAGTTTTGTATGTGTTCTTTCATTTCTGAGCATGCGTAGTCTTGCTCTAGTGATTTTTTCCGGACTAAAACTGTACTAAACGAAAATCGGACATTGTGTTCAAAAACGACAAAAATTTTCGAGCCTGCACATCAGTTTTTGTTGTCCAAAGATCCGGAATCGGCTGTCGAAAGCACCATACTAACGATCAGAAAATCGGCAGATCGTTCGTTGGACTAAATTTTTCTTCAGATTTTCTGATCGTGTGTATGGGCCTTAATTCACGAATCGCATTCACCTGAACTTCCTCGGACTTGTGAAATTGCACTGCAGCCAGACCGCAGATATGTGAACCGGCTCCATAGAAAAGTCCACATGTCATGTGCATCGGATGTGGTTCAAAATGCATCCAATTCGCATATACTGTATGTGAACCGAAAAGTATCAGTTTTAGTATTGGAGCATTTGCATGAGTACAAGTTGTCATGCAAATGTTTAGTATCGACACTGATACCGGTATCGGTGCAACACTTGTTTTTACCCCTTTTCACCTGGTGATCCGTCTAATAACACACTTCATTTTTCTAGGGTGACTGTACTGTAGTTATAGAGGTACAGGGTTGTCGCCCTCGGCTGGTCACTCTTAATTTGGACAACAGAACACCTCCTCCTCTCAATAATATAAAAGAAGGGGTTCTGTAGTGCACAGTGGTAACCTGGGTATGGCTAATAATACCCCTTGGGATTTCAGTGGAAGTAATGGAGTTAGTTTTCTAAAGATTATTCACTTTGGAAAGGAATTAGCCTTAGAGCCTAGTGAATGAGACAAAGTTCTGATGACTTCCATCATCCTATCATGTTCAATCAAAAATGCTGTATTTTTTATTTTCCTTACACATGATTGGGTATTCTTTGCAAAGTGAAACTTCACCACATTCACTAAGCTCTGCAGCAAATTCCCTTGGAAAGTACAACTTCTCTTTGTACAACGAATAGCTTATCTGCTTTTAGTAAATCAACCCAATGTGTTGACAGCACACTACAGGAAGATACAAGCTCACAGGATTTATGATAAAACTAGCAGGTACTTTTTTTGCATCAGATACTGTATAACACATTATTTTCAATGGTATGGTAACAGACTAGAAGGGAGAAAATGATAAAAGTTCATTCTTAGGATTTCTACATACTATAAGTTGAAATAGCACTTAAGGTGGTTGTAAAGCCCATTCATGACATTTGAGCTGGACACATCTATCTGTAGTGTTTACTTATCTCTCTCCAAAGCCCTAAATCTTGTGTCTTTCTGCTGCTCCGGTTCTTCTTTTATCAGCATGATAACTTCTGACAAGTTATCTGACACAGGAGATAAAACCAGGCTGAATTTTGTGTCGAGGAGGTAACTTAGAGATAGATTAGCAGACAGCTAATCTCTTTACAGCACAGCTCTGCACATTTCTTCCATCCTCTGCATATGTGAAGTGGGGGTGTGTCCATTTCCTCCAATCAGCTGTCACACAGTGTATGCCAAGAATACAACCCAGTGGTGGAACAGGAAGAGAAAATTCTAACAAGATGTGCACTTTCTAAACAGTCTAGAAAGTTGAAGACAGCACATATGCAAGTAAAACTTATATAGGGAGATTTGTTTCATCTCTGTGTATCATCTGAGGCTGTTCACTTCACTGGGTATATGTGAGGGTTTACAACTGCCTTAGGGTATCCTAAAGTGCATATAAGACTGGAATCTAATTTGGTGTTATTCACATTCTACAGTAAAACCTTAAGGATTTAGAGAAGATCTGTAAAGAAGAGTGGACTAAAATCCCTCCTGTGTGCAAACCTGGTAACCAACTATAAGAAACATCTTACCTCTTTGCTTGCCAACAAGCGTTTCTCCACCAAGTACTAAGACTCCATACACCCTATACAACTTCTGTGGTCAGATTTCCTTTAGATTTACCAAAACCATGTAGTGCAAGGGCCTGACTGATTGCATACAAATTGAAACTCTTAAGCCTCGTACACACGGTGCAACGGTTTGACCTCATATTGCATAGTTTTGGTAAATCTAAAGGAAAAAAATTACAGAAAATTGTATAGTGTGTACCTAGCTTAAGTCATGTTGTACTTGGGGATCAAATACTTATTTTACTCACTGAACTGGAACTCAATTTATAACATTTGTATCATGTGTTTTTTCTGGATTTTTGGTTGATATTCTGTTTCTATCGTTTAAAATACACCTATGATACAAAATGATAGACCCTTTCTTTCTTTATAAGTGGGCAAACTTACAAAATCTGCAGGGGAATCAAATAATTATTTTCCCCACTGTACGCTATTTAGCATGCCTTAAGTGCCAATGCAGCTGCAAGCTTAAAGCAGAGTTCCACCCAGTTTAAAGTCAGCAGTTACAAAAACTGTAGCTGCTGACTTTTAACAATCGGATACTCACCTGTCCCTCGCTCCAGCGATGTGGTCGCCCGAGGGCTCACTCTTTTCTCCCTCCCCTCAGCGGTGCTGGCATCACAAGTGTGGGCACCCGGATTTGAAGCCAAGTCAGGCTGTGCCTTGTGAATGGCTGGTGTATCTTCTGGGACCTGTGACGTGTCCCGGAAGATCACCGAGAGAGGGAGAGGGGGGAAGGTGAACTTCCTCCTGGAGCCATGGCTCTGGGAGAGGAAGTGGACCTGGGACCCTGTGAAAACAGGGTCCCCGGACGACCCCCCCCCCCAAAAAAAATGACATGCCAATTGTGGCATGTCAGGTGGTCACCTCCCCTTAAAGCGGAAGTTCCACTTTTGGGTGGAACTCCGCTTTAAATTAGGGCAATTATAGGTTGACGGAGGCATTACAACTCTATTACTATCAGAAACAAGAGTTGAGCAAATCCCCATGTAAATCACTCAATCATAAAGTGCACAGGTAAATTGAGTTTTGCTAATCCGCTTCATTTGTTTATATGAGCGTATCAAAGCCAAATTGTCAATTTGGCACCGTTTGTGCATACTAGCATGCACCTATACAAGTCAATCAGCAAAACCAATTCCCCTTTTAGATTTACTGAGGAGCTAACACATTAAGTCTTGTTTATCTTCAGCCTTCTTAACACTTAATAAATTCACACGTACCACTCTGGTCTCCACAGTTCTACAGGATATCGTTTATTGGCCTGCCAAAATGTTTTTCTTATAGATCCTACAAACCGCCCTTATGTATCAGAGCCCACACAACTATTAGCTTTACCTGCACATGCTGCACACAAAACATTTGGGATGATATGTCCGTCCGAGAGCTGAAATAACTTCCCCTGTTATAAAATCTCGACAGCTATCGCATCGGGTTCCATAGAGCTGCTGGTAGTCTCGTGTGCAAATGTACTCTCCATTCTTGAAGAAGAAGCCGGACTTGGCCAGGTCACAGCCACAAACTGTAGTAAAGAAAGCAGAGGCAGGTTTCAGTTCATGGAACATGTAAGCCTACACGTAAATGTCACCTAGATATCCAACAAGCTATTTCAATACTGTCATCAAATCCATCCAATAAACACTACTGGATCTTTTTCTCAGACTGTAACTGATCAATACAAGTAGCAATCATTTACATTCTCCCCCAAATCATAATTTACTTCCAGGAAATTATTTATCTGCCTCTTTAGCATACATGAAAAATGCACGATTTATTGATTATGCTGGCTAGACTAATGCAATAGTACCATTACAACAGTGAACTGCTGATTGACGTCTGTGCCCAAGTAGAGCTTTATAGGGGAAGGATCCTGTACATTAATACTAAATAATCACAATGGAACATATTGCAAATACGTACGGTAGTAAGTTACGAGTGCTTAAAATGACCACATAAAATAATATTGAGGTATGTTATATGGGGTATTGGACTTGCATGATTAGAATTTTCTGAAGCCATGTGATTTTCAAAAGTACTAATTTGTAATGTACATATTTTTAAGACTATGAATAAGTAAAGAAATGACACTTACAGACCAGCAATACTCATTTATTGTTGATATGTGAGCGATAAGATCATGATTAGTAAGGTGGTCTAATAATATAGAAGTAATAGAGCTCTGCTTGGGCTGGCTGCTCATCATCAATGAAAGGCAAGTCTTGGTATGAAGGCTCAATCACCCTGGGGGATAATGTAAATTATTGTATCCAAAACTATTTGGGACCCTTTCTATTCATTACTAATGATTTCAAGCCCGTTAATGAATTAGATAAGAGGTTAAATAAACAGACAATTCATTTAGCCACCTGTGGGACAACTGTGTACTAGGTAAGCCCTACAAGACTGCAGTTAAAGTGGAAGGGATGTTCCGCTCAAAAAACCTCCTTCCCCCTTCCTCTCCCACTTTTGGAATTTTTTTTTTTGGGGAGGGGGGCAGGGGTACCTAGTTTTAACAAGTACCCGCTCCCACTCTGACTGCGCCTAGGCGATCGTAGTGAAAGTTCTCCTCCACCCCCGCCTGCAACATTCTGGGACATGTCATAGCTTACAGGAGGCTGCAGGTCCATTCACAGAGGACAGTGCTACTCACGCATGCGCAATGGGACGCTGGATGTGAAGCAGCAAGGAATCACAGCCAGTTTCCCTTTGTAAACATGCCGGCACAGGAGACCAAAAGAAGCAGCCCAGGTGAGGATGGTGCTGGATCCTTGGACAGGTAAGTGTCCTTTTTTTAAAAACCTATTTTTTTGTGTTTTTAAACACTAAAGATACTCTTTAGGTCCACAGGACATGACAAAAAACACTAACACTACCTGCAACACTGCCCCATTCCAAAACCTTCTGTCTTTATAACCTGGGCTATGCAAAGGAGCCACCAAGACATCTTGTTACAGTCACTAATAGAAACAATGTGACTATCTCTTTGCATTGCGATTGGCTTCAACGGTTATGGGGCAGTTGATAGGCTTGTCCAGTCATTCTTTAAGTAAAAAAAAGAAAAAAGTTCTCAAATAATATACAACTACAATAACTTCTTTATCCCCTTCTCTCATTACCATTTTTTTCCTAATGTCCTATTTTTATTTTTTTTTGTTTGTACATTTGTTTTAATTTATTGCTGTAGCGTTGTAATAAAACTACACTTTTTTTAAAAAAAAAAGCTTTTATTTAATTTGACTTTGTAGATCACTTCACCTTGCTCTCTGCTTTTGTCTCTTTTTTTCTTTTTGTCTTTAAAATATATATAATAATCATTTTTGGAACACAGTAACACCCACAAAGGCATTGTCTGCCTCCCCATTAAAAAAGAAGAAAATATATATTGTTTCAGCTTAATTCTCTATGGGCCCATAAGTGCTAAATAAAAATTGATCTGGCCCATACGTAGTAAACAGCTACATAACTAAAGTGGTTTACAATGTAATTAATACATCAGTTTATTATTTGATTGCCACTAAAGATGTTCAAATTGTAACACTCATAAAAATAAGGTAGTATGGAGCTAACCTAAGGCTTGTCAGCTGATCACATCATAGCTCAGTAGGTTAGAAGAGGTAAACCATAATGATTTCTGATTGGTTGCTATGATGTTACAAAAATCAATGTATACATTGAAAAAAGGAGTTGCACCTTCATGCAGTTCTTGACTAGGGGTGAACCTCTCATTTGGTCAACATAATTCAAATGATTATTTGATGCAAACCGATTAAATTTGAGATTAAACTGATTAAATCTATTAAAAATCGGACAACAAATGACTATCTATTGGGTTGATTTAGAGAGCTCTTGATTGGCTTTGATTTTTGCTGCGTTGATGGGCCTTTTTTTGCACATTCATACAAATATCTGCATGTGCAGAGAACTGAATGTTTTAATTCTATAATTTACATCTATATATATGATACACATGGGGTTGATTTATTAAAACTGGAGCGTGCAAAATCTGCTGCAGATCTGCATAGAAACCAATCAGCTTCCAGGTTTTATTGTCAAAGTAGAACTATAGGCAAAACTTTTCTTCTTCATTTTGGATAGAGCAAGGGAGGGTTATAACCCCTTTCAGATTTTTCTTTGCCATCTGTGTCTCATTGTGGAGATTTCCCTTCACTTCCTGTCCCATAGCTAAACAGGAAGTGAGAGGAAATCCCTGACAATTAAGGGAATCCCTTGGGAACCCCAGGTCACCAGAACTAATGTTCCCATTTTCCTTTATTTTCACTTTCAATGATAATGGTAAACAGGACAAATAGAGAGGGCAAATCTCCTTACCGGGGACACAGCCAGCAATAAAAACTGACAAGGGTTCTAATCCCTCTCCACTCTATCCAAAAAAAAAAGTTTTGCCTTTAGTTATACATTAATTGAACAAGCTGAAGTTAAAAGCTAATTAGCTACCATGCACAACTGCACCAGATTTTGCACTCTCCGGTTTCTGTAAATCAACCCCACTGTATTTTCATTCTTTATTTTCAGTGGATCCCAAAGTGAAGTACAATATCACTTAGGTTCTGTATTTTGTTATTCTATTTCAGTGGTCTCCAAACTGCAGCCCCGGGGTCAGATGCAGCCCTTCACTTGCTTTTATCTGGCCCTTGGGGCATTATTCCTCTCACAGTCAGGAACAGTGAGGCATATTTTCTGCCATTGACACTGACAACGGGGCACTATTCCTTCCACTGACACCAATGGCGGGGAACTATTCCTCCCACTGACACCAATGATGGGGCACTATTCCTCCCACTGCAGTGATTGGGCACTATTCCTCCTATTGACACCAATGGTGGGGAACTATTCCTCCCACTGACACCAATGATGGGGCACTATTCCTCCCACTGCAGTGATTGGGCACTATTCCTCCTATTGACACCAATGATGGGGAACTATTCCTCCCAACGACACAAGTGGTGGGCACTATTCCTCCCACTGACACCAATGATGGGGAACTATTCCTCCCACTGACACCAGTGATGGGGCACTATTCCTCCCATTGACACCAATGATGGGGCACTATTCCTCCCACTGACACCAGTGATGAGGCACTATTCCTTCCACTGACACCAGTGATGGGGCACTATTCCTTTCACTGACACCAATAATGGAGCACTATTCCTCCCACTGACACCAGTGATGGGGCACTATTCCTTCCACTGACACTAATGATAGGGCACTATTCTTCCCACTGACACCAATGATGGGGCACTATTCCTTCCACTGACACCAGTGATGGGGCACTATTCCTCCCATTGACACCAATGATGGGGCACTATTCCTCCCACTGACACCAGTGATGGGGCACTATTCCTTCCACTGACACCAATGATGGGGCACTATTCTTCCCACTGACACCAATGATGGGGCACTAGTCTTTTCACTGACACCTATGATGGGGCACCATTCCCCAATCCGAATACCAAAGAGGGGACTCTGTTTACTTCCAGTGACACCAGGACATTTTCATTGCCCGCTGACCACAGTTCTGCCCCCCTAAAGTTTGAAGGGCAGTAACTGGGCCTTTGTTTAGAAAGTTTGGAGACCCCTGTTCTAATTGATAGTAAATCACTTGTTTACAAATGCTCGTGCCTAGATTAATCACAGATATTTGCAGTGTGCTCTGTAACACATGGTTTACTTTTTTTTTTACTTAACTGAAATGTGATCAAACGGCATTTCATTCATCTTTATGCACCGCAGTGCTTTGCAATATGGCGTAGTGTGCTGTAACATGCTATACCACAGTGAAGTGGTGTGAGCTGAACTCATAGGACTCAAAGCAAATCGCCTTCTCTATGTGTTGGGACCCTTTTGGGTCAGGCTGACCAATGCAGCCCGATGCATATACTATAAATGAGCCCTCACTGTAACACTCAGTTTCAGGATTACATTGGTTTATACAGTATTCTTGAGAAAGAAAATGATCATTTAAACACAAAATGTAAAACATTTGACATCAGTAAACTGAAATTGGACCAGTTTATGCACTTCAGTGATTCTGTCTGTTCTGTGCCTGCCTCACTGAACAACCAGACTTGGGTAATGAAGAGCTGTAGTCTAACAGAAAAGGTCACTGTTTCAAATTGAGAAGCTGTTGCTATCACTAGACAGAATCAATTAACATGTTTAGCCACTTTCCTTTTAGTCCAGGACCCAAAACTCAGAAAAAAACAAACTTTTTTCCTCCTGTACAACCAAAGCCGCTGTCAACATGGCAGTCAAAAACATAAAAAATTTAATTTTTAAAGATAAAAAATGGCCTCCTTTGCTGCAACGTTCTCCTTCAATTCAGAGCTGTCCCCCACAGTGCTTCTTGTTGTAACACAATGTTCTCTGTCTACTGCCTCTCTGTTCTCTGTCATGTACTTGCCCCCAGTCTATGATTGGACAGTAAACGTGACAAAGTGCAGTGCTTGCTTTTTCCTCCTATCAGTACATCAACTGATCAGCTTCTTGTGCTGCTTCTTCCTTTCCCTACTCTGAGGTCTGCTGTACCGGGACTTCATAAGGCTGATACCAAGTGAAATACAGTTGCTTACTAGAGATGCACCGAAATTTCGGCCCCTGAAAATTATTGTTTGAAAATCGGGTTATCTGCGTTTTGCAGATAGGCCTGTTTCATACTGGGACCGCCCGAGCGCCAGTGGTTTACCATTGTAATAGCAGCACTATGGCTCCGCTATTCGGGCGGCAGCGGGGCACTTTTAACCCCCCCCCACACAAGGGGTTAAACAAGGGTTAAAAGTGCCGGCGCTTGTCGCTTCTGGAGTGGTGTACAGCCGCTTCGGGAGCGCTAGCCATTCACTCCAATGGCAGAGGTGGTGGAGGAGCAGTGTAAACACCACTCCTTCACTGACTCAAAAATCATGCTTGCAGGAGTTTGTTTTTTCTCCCGCAAGCGCACCGCTCCCGAGCCGCCCCAGTGTGAAAAGACACACTAGGTTTAATGGAGAGGCACTTTACGGGAGCAATTATTAGCTAAATAGTGCCTGTAAAGCACTCCAGTGTGAAAGGGGCCATAGAGAAAATTTGCCGATAATGGCACAGAAAATGAATGCGATTTTGCTGTGATTTCACGATTTTACCATGCTTATGGTGTATTTTTCATAGGTCATGTGACTCAAAAACTGCATCAAAAAAGTAACACGGGTGCGTTATTGATGCGCTCTAGCTGCATTTTCAATGCATTTCAACAGGGAGGTGTGTTTTTGGTGAGTTTTTTTTTAACTGACCAAAAATGCAGCAAGGAAGATTTTTAACACCACAACGGAAGCGCAACGAACCAGTTGAAAGACATAGATAGAATTTAAAGGGATGAATTTTTCTTGAGCTCTTCTTGCGCTAAAGGTGCCAATAATGGAAGACAATAAATTCATATTCATTTAAATTCATGATATTAATTAAAAAGTCAAATATAATACAATTATATATAAAAATCAACATATTTTTTACAAACTGTCATCTGTTTCGGCCAAGTGCATCCTGAATTTTCAGTTTCAGTTTCGGTCACCAAAATTTTAATTTCAGTGCACCTGTATTGCTTACTATGCTTGCTTTTCAAAAATTACTTTTAAAGGATAAGTTCATGTTCATGTTGCACATGTTTTTAGGGTGGAACATGTAACATGTTTCTGATCCTGCAGCCACTCCCCAGTGCCCTCACTCCATGTGACCTTCCCCATACCTGCTGTCATTGCTTGAAAAGAGTGCAGACATGCGGGGCTCTGCCCACACAGCCACGTCAATCAGTCACAGAGTTCTGTGAATGAATGAACTACAAGTACTGACAGCCTTTGCAACTGTCAGCTTGCAGTTCTCAATGAACTACCAGGGCGCTGTTGAGTGCTGCGGTAGTTCATTGATCCTTTCTGTCACAGTGTAACTGCCTGCCTATATGAGATGTACGAGCAGACAGATACACTGACAGTCTGCAGGCGTCCTGCATTGCACCTGTGAGCTGCCGATCGCTGGTGCAATGCTTTCCAGCCTCCTACAACAAAATAAATAAAATATTTATCGCCAGTCGCACTCACCACAGCCCGGGCAGGCTTGTGCGGGCAACATTCAGGTACCGGATAGAGGATGAATAAAAAGAAGTTCCACAAAGATGTCTCTGTGTAGCTGTAATGGAGAAGTTGGGGAACTACAAGTCTCAGCACATCTTCCCAGGTAATTTACTATTTCTGGTGCTTGCTTGTAGTGCAATTTGAACTGATATGCTGCAGAGATCTCTGGCTGCAATAGACAATTTCTAGTCCTGAGGCTTGACACCTTGTATATAGCAGAGCTCTTGTACCCCCCCCCCCCCCAATTGTAGTGTGACCTCAAGACAGGTTAGCACTGGATAAGATATAGAGCAATGTCTTGTATGCTCACACACTGCATGGTAGTGTAAAACATCCATTTAGAGCTAATTCACACTATATGTGGTGACATACGTTTTACTGCATTGTAAATGGTCTGTCACTGCAGGAACATGTCCGCAGTCTCTGACCACCTTCTGACCATATCATGTCCGCAGTCTCTGACCACCTCCTGACTATATCATATCCGCAGTCTCTGACCACCCCCTGACTATATCATGTCTGCAGTCTCTGACCACCTCCTGACTATATCATGTCCACAGTCTCTGACCACCTCCTGACTATATCATGTCCGCAGTCTCTGACCACCCCCTGACTATATCATGTCCGCAGTCTCTGACCACCTCCTGACTATATCATGTCCGCAGTCTCTGACCACCCCGTGACTATATCATGTCCACAGTCTCTGACCACCTCCTGACTATATCATGTCCGCAGTCTCTGACCACCCCCTGACTATATCATGTCCGCAGTCTCTGACCACCCCCTGACTATATCATGTCCGCAGTCTCTGACCACCCCCTGACTATATCATGTCCACAGTCTCTGACCACCCCCTGACTATATCATGTCCGCAGTCTCTGACCAGCTCCTGACTATATCATGTCCGCAGTCTCTGACCAGCTCCTGACTATATCATGTCCGCAGTCTCTGACCACATCTTTTTGCAGTGTCAGTAAAAAAAATCTGGCTCTGTCAGTAAATGACATGATTTTTGCCAGTAAATATATACAGCACATATACAAACTGTTGTAATTCCTACACCGCTCACCTGATTTGGATGTAAATACCCTCAAATGAAAGCTGAAAGTCTGCAGTTAAAGCACATCTTGTTCGCGTCATTTCAAATCCATTGTGGTGGTGTATAGAGCCAAAAAGATTAGAATTGTGTCGATGCCCCAATATTCATGGACCTGACTGTATAATGCGCCTATAGATAATATGGTTATGTGACCACTATAAAGAGCTCTAACCAGAACTCTAATGTAATTTACTTTGCATTTGTTTTGTACAGCCGAAAATAACGGAATCATTTCCTATTCTACACTCCACAGCTGTCTTTATCCTGTGCGGTGAAGATCTGAAATATGGCTAAGCTACGGTGCAAATCTCAAGGGGTTAATAGTGTATGTACTTTAAAATCAATAAAAAAATATAAAGCAAAGAATGGTTAGTGATGTATATGAAAGATTAGAGCTCCTTGAAGCTATAAAGTGAGGGGAGCATACAGTACAGATCAGGTAGGATTTAGTGCTTACTAGTGTTTGGCAGCAGCTAGCCAGGGTGGGTGTAATTCCCAGCTACGCTCCATTCCATCACAGGGCTGTGTGCTGTCTGCATCAAAGAGACCAGGAAACCTGCCTCAGTAGCAAGTCAAATCATTAAGCTTTTGTTCTAGATCAATCCCGTTCACTGTGTCATTTAATTAATCTGACTCTTAAAGTAGAAAAATCTTTGTGATATTCCAGGCTATGATCATAATGACATAGACTAAATGATAAACTGTTTTAATTCATCCTTATCGAAATAAGCAGTACGTTCCTTATGGCTTAATTATGCCCCGGAGTTAGGAAAAGAGAGTTATAGCCAAATTACTGCACATCTGTCTAGCAACAAAAATGTTTCAGTAACTGTAATACAACACCACTACTGCTTTCTTTTACTATGGTAGGAAAAAACAGTATCACCGTTAAAAGAGAAATATGGGTTTTTTTGCAGATTTATATTTACCTAGGTGGATGCAGCAGTGGTCTGATGCTACATCTGTCCCCTACTGGCTCTAACACTGAGAACCGAGCGATCTAACACCACAGATCGCTCGGTTCTCACAGCTCACTGTCAGTCACCAGCTCTCTGCTCTGCCCCCTCCTCACTCACTGGAACGCTGGGCTTTAGAGGGGGTGGGAGCAGCCGGCTCAGGCCCTCAGTGGCTCGCAGAGAGCCTGAGCTCAGTGCCAGGTGGATCCCGACTCCAGTGTCGCGATCTTGCCTGAGCCTGGACCAGCTCTGTGACATCAGCAGACAGCGGACTTCAAGAGTACAAAACAAACTGCACCCCTGTGATCCACAAGAGAAGTACAGCCAAATGAGCCCTGGATGTACTTCTCCTTTAATTCTTGTACAAACAGGCCTCTGCTTGTATAAGAGTAGTGTGAACAGCAAAAAAAACCCCAAAAACTTTTAGGAAGCTTTTAGCAACAGATATGAACCCTGTAAATCAATGTTCCCCAGCCCTGTCCTCAAGGCCCACCAACAGGTCATGTTTTCAGGATTTCCATTATTTTGCACAGGTGATTTGATCAGTTTCACTGCCTTAGTAATTACCACAGCTGATTCATCTGAGGGAAATCCTGAAAACATGACCTGTTGGTGGGCCTTGAGGACTGGGTTGGGGAACACTGCTGTAAAGCAAACAGCAGCAGTTTAGGGATCTTTCACACTGGGGCGGGGGCGGTAGTGGTAAAGCGTCGCTATTTTCAGCTGCGTCTTTGCTGTTATAGTGGCAGTATGCAGGCGGGATAAGGGGTTAAAAAGGGATCAAAAGTGCCGATGCGCGGCGCTTCCGAAGCACTGCCCATTTATTTCAATGGCAGGGGCGGTGGAAGAGTGGTGTATACACCGTTAACCGCACCAAAGATGCTGCTTGCAGGACTTTAGCTAACGTCTTGCAAGCGCACCGCCCCAGTGTGAAAGCACTCAGGCTTTCACACTGGGGGGCATTGGAATATGTTTTTCAGGCGCATTACAGGCGCTATTTTTAGTGCAAAAGCGCTTGAAAAATGTCTCAGTGTGAAAGTGGCCTAAAGCACCCAAGTGCTTCCGTTTGTGAGGGTAACCTGAAGGTTTTGACAAAGCGTGTCCGTCGTGTGAAACGCTTCAGCCTTTTCCTCCCCTGCTTACATGCCATTCTGCTATGCTTTTATTGATCTGCCTAATAAAATTCAATTGCATCATTTGTGGGAGTGCAGGCATCCAGTTTTTTCATTTATTCTGATTTCTGCAGCAGTGACAAAGTGTGCACCCTGCTCCACAGATTTGCTTACTAGGATTGCAGCCTTACCGGCTCACCTGGAGCAGAAGGACCTGTTTCTACCTGAAGGTATTAGGTCTGGCACCTCATTTACTCATTCAGCAGATGCGCTTCTGTGGCGCAATAAGAGAGCCTGCCACTCCCCTTTCCTGTCGAGCACCCAATTGCTGCTCGTCACACTGTGGTGAGTAGGAGATAAACAGGCCAATGTTAAAAACATTAAAAGTTTAAGTCGCCATAAAGCCCCTTTTGTTTTTAAAAGCCCCAGACATTCCTAAAAGCACCTCAGATTTAACCACTTCCGGACCGCATCGCGTACATTTACTGCTTTAAGGTGGCAGCATAACGTGAATGCCCATCTAGAAACGGCGTTTCGTGCACGCGCGGCTAGGGGGCATGCCTGCCGCGAGCTCCAGGAGTGTGGCTGCGGGTCTCGATGTCCGCTGGCGACCCCCGATCGCTTACAATAGGAAAAAAGCGGGGTACCGCCAATGTAAGCGTGACGGTTCCCCGCTCTGACGGGACATAACACTGATTTACTGATCCCTGTCACCGGGATCATTTAGATCTTTTATGCCCCTGCCAGCCCAGCCCCCACACAGTTAGAACACACCTAGAGAACACAGTTAACCCTTAGATCGCCCCCTGCAGGTTAACCCCTTCCCTGCCAGTGACATTTATACAGTAATCAGTGGCTATTTTTAGATTTGATCACTGTATAAATGTTAAAGGTCCCAAAAAAGTGTAAAAAATGTCCCACATGTCTGCCGCAATATCACAGTCCCGATAAAAACCGCAGATCGTCGCCATTATCAGTAAAATAAAAAGTAAAAACGCCATAAATTAATTCTCATGTTTTGTAAACGTGGAAACTTTTGCGCAAACCAATCAATAAACGCCGATTGCGATTTTTTTTTTTTACCACAAATATGTAGAAGAATATATATCGACCAAAACTTATGAATAAATTAGTTTTTTTAGATTTTTTTGGGATATGTATTTTAGCAAAAAGTAAGAAATATTATTTTTTTTTGCAAAATTGTTGTTCTTTTTTTGTTTATAGCGGTGAGCAGAAGTGAAGCAGAGGTGACCAAATACCACCAAAAGAAAGCTCTATTTGTGGGAAAAAAAGGGCATCAATTTTGTTTGGGTACAATGTTGCACAACCGCACAATTGTCAGTTAAATCGACACAGTGCCGAATCACAAAAAGACATGGGAACTCCTTCCGGGCTAAAGTGGTTAAATATGGTTTTGGTTAAAATATATTTTTTTATTAGGACAAGTAGAAGTAGATTGTCATGGGGGGCAAGTAGATTGGGACCCCAATTTAGTCCCTTGGGCAAGTAGTTTTTTTAAAAAATGTCCACAACCCTGTGGAGTATAGAATAATGAATATTTAATCCTTACAGCATGGAGGAGACCCCACAGCAAAGGTGGATTTTTTTCATTTTCCTTGAGTTGGACTTTATTAGAATAAAAGGGAGCAAAGAGGAGACGTTCATTGTTGGGGTTTACATACACTTTCTCTGCTGCTCTCTCCAGCTACAATATATCTGGTCTTTCACCACTTTGGTCACCCAGGTACAGAGCAGCATGTGACTTGCACCTCGTACTTAAAGTAAATGTAAACCCGATTCATGAAATTTGAGCTGGGCACATAGATCTGCAGTGTTTTCTAATCTCTCTTGAAAGCACCAAGTCCCGTAGCTGTCTCTTGTTCAGTTCTACTGTTATCAGCCTATCAAGTTCTTCGTCACATATGATAAAAGTAGCCAGAGTTTTGTGTCGGGGAGGTTGCTATAAATAGATTAGCAGAGCCCTGGACTAAACAACGAACAAAGCTGAGAGTCTCTACCTATGAGGAGAGGGGGTGTGTGCCTTTCCTCCAAACAGCTTTCTTGGCTGTATGCCCAAGCTTCTCTGCAATGATAACCAGAAAGAGAAAATCTGCTAACACAAAGAGCACTTTCTATATATACAGTTGAAAACAGCAGATATACATGTAATACTTATGTAGGAAGATTTGTTTCATGTCTATCATCTGAGGCTGTTCACTTCGCTGGGTATATGTGAGGGTTTACATACACTTTTAAGCATACACCTGGGCAAGGGCTGTGTTTGCCCATATGGGGGATGTAAAGGTGTTCCATAAAGCTGCAAGCAGCCAGTCCCATTCATGTCAACTCGGACTTGATGGCTGCATAGAACCAGCCACTGCTCATGATCTGACACTAGTGTGAATGCGTGACCCCAAGTGCACACAGTCTGCATTTGGGGCAATTTGGGAGCAGCGGCTGTGTCCGTGTAGCTGCTGCTCCCAATTGACATGAATGGAACTACAAGCATGTGGATTTATGGAACACCTGTGCATCCTCACTATGCTAAATTATGCTTATGTGAAAGAGCCCTTACTCCACATTATTTCACTGGTAATGGCTGCTCAGGCACCCAGCACAGTCATATGGGGGTAAGAAAAGAATCCTCAGCCTTGTAAGTCCAAGTCACAACTTCATGCTTCCATAGGGCTTCACTTCTGGGAGATTGCTTCATCACTGACACCCGCTACCCTTCATTGTCATTCCCGCTCCCATGTGCATCCTCCAGACACTACCTATGCAAAATGTCCACCCATACAAATCACTGCAACTAGGGACGGCTTCCCAGGACTGGCAGTCGTGGAGTCAAGTCACCTTTAACACCTTTCTAAAACTGTAATGCCTAACTTATACTACTTTAACTTTAATTGTACTATATTACAATGAAATGATTTTTATCTGCAGGACCCTTAGTGTAGTTTTTGCTTTTTTTCCCCATTAATCTGTTAGAACTGATTTTAGGTTTATAGGTACCGTTGAGGTCACAAGGATGGCATTTAAAGAAAACAATTATGTTCTCTTAAATAACTTCTTCAGGTGGCAGTGGTATTGATTGTTAGTCACAAAGCTATTGAATGTAATCAGTACTTTCATTGATTCTGAGCCACAGTGTTCTTTATAAATGCTAAAAGATCTGGCGTGTTACAGTCAGTGCTGTAGAGGCAGCCAGCAAAGCACTATTTCAATTAACATGTAATGGGACTTAATATCAAGCCTAACGCACAGAATGAAAAGGGATGTGTTGAGGTAGAGACCTAACTGGTAAAATTTTCCCTTTCTGCGCATTCTCATCTATTATTCCTCACCGTGCATTAATATATAACTTTTATAGCACATGAGTACCTGGTTATGTACATATTGATGTGAGTCATAGTGTAAACTAGTAAAAGTCTAAGCATCTCTGCAATCCATATGCTAGCTCCTCTGGATTTTATGAAGAGCGCTACACAGTAATGAAACCAAATGCCTGCTGAGCTGACAGGTTTATGTGATTTTGCAATAAAAGTCTCTAATTCACTTTATTTTCCCTGTCAGCGGTACAGGGAGCGTCAATGTCATTATTAGGATGAATAAAGTAAAGTTCATAGCCAATGATCTGAAAGATCTCATGTGTTAAAGACGAACACACAAAGCCTGGGAAACTAAGGCTGAACTTCTAGTAGATATACAAAATCACACCATTTAATCCAGATATGTATTAATTGGAAATCATGAAATTTATTTTATATGAAACTAGCATACAGTATCTTACAAAAGTGAGTACACCCCTCACATTTTTGTAAATATTTTATTATACCCTTTCATGTGACAACACTGAAGAAATGACACTTTGCTTCAATGTAAAGTAGTGAGTGTACATCTTGTATAACAGTGTAAATTTACTGTCCCCTCAAAATAACTCAACACACAGCCATTAATGTCTAAACCGCTGGCAACAAGACGAGTATACCCCTAAGTGAAAATGTCTAAATTGGGCCCAATTAGCCATTTTCCCTTTCCGGTGTCATGTGACTTGTTAGTGTTACAAGGTCTCAGGTGTGAATGGGGAGCAGGTGCGTTACATTTGGTGTTATCACTCTCACTCTCTCATACTGGTCACTGGATGTTCAACATGGCACCTCATGGCAAAGAACTCTCTGAAGATATGAAATAAAGAATTGCTGCTCTACATAAGGATGGCCTAGGCTATAAGAAGATTGCCAAGACCCTGAAACTGAGCTGCAGCATGGTGGCCAAGACTATACAGTGGTTTAACAGGACAGGTTCCACTCAGAACAGGCCTCACCATGGTCGACCAAAGAAGCTGAGTGCACGTGCGCCGCATTATATCCAGAGTTGTCTTTGGGAAATAGACGTATGAGTGCTGCCAGCATTGCTGCAGAGGTTGAAGGGGTGGGGAGTCAGCCTGTCAGTGCTCAGACCATACGCCGCACACTGCATCAAATTGGTCTGCATGGCTGTCGTCCCAGAAGGAAGCCTCTCTAAAGATGATGCACAAGAAAGCCCGCAGTTTGCTGAAGACAAGCAGACTAAGGACATGGATTACTGGATCCATGTCTTGTGATCTGATGAAACCAAGATAAACTTATTCGGTTCAGATGGTGTCAAGCGTGTGTGGCGGCAACCAAGTGAGGAGTACAAAGACAAGTGTGTCTTGCCTACAGTCAAGCATGGTGGTGGGAGCATAATGGTCCGGGGCTGCATGAACGCTGGCACTGGGGAGCTACAGTTCATTGAGGGAACCATGAATGCCAACATGTACTGTTACATACTGAAGCAGAGCATGATCCACTCGCTTCGGAGACTAGGCCGTGGGGGCAGTATTCCAACATAATGACCACAAACACAACTCCAAGATGACCACTGCCTTGCTAAAGAAGCTGAGAGTAAAGGTAATGGATTGGCCAAGCATGTCTGCAGACCTAAACCCTATTGAGCATCTTTGGGCCATCCTCAAACAGAAGGTGAAGGAACGCAAGGTCTCTAACATCCACCAGCTTCGTGATGTTGTCATGGAGGAGTGGAAGAGGACTCCAGGGGCAACCTGTAAAGCTCTGGTGAACGCCATGCCCAAGAGGGTTAAGGCAGTGCTGGAAAATAATGGTGGCCACACAAAATATTGACACTTTGGGTCCAATTTGAACATTTCACTTAGGGGTGTACTCACTTTTGTTGCCAGTGGTTTAGACATTAAATGGCTGTGTGTTGAGTTATTTTGAGCGGACAGCAAAATTACACTGTTATACCAGCTGTACACTCACTACTTTACATTGTAGCAAAGTGTAATTTTTCCAGTGTTGTCACATGAAAAGATATAATTAAATATTTTTAAAAAAATGTGAGGGGTGTACTCACTTTTGTGAGATACTGTAGAAGGAAGCTGTCCGGCTATAAGCTTTCTGTAATGCCTTGCACAGGAACCCTTAGGGCTGATTAATACCTTGCTATGCAGTGGCTGGACTGCAGTGTCATGAGATTGAGATTAGTGCAGTCATGATGCACTGAGCTTGGTGCATCGCACAGTATCCTTATAAAAACAACTTTATTGAGATGTCACACAGACATGCAGTACTATCTTTCAGCGCACTATGCCCGCACACCACCGTAACCCAGTGCTGTGAACAGGGCACAGTTTGTATTGTCCATGCGATGGGACTGCGCAGGAATAGCTGCCCAACGCAGTCCCACCGCATGTGGTGTGAACCAGCCTTGAGAGTGGCCATAGATGGACTGAAATTTGGCCGGTTCAGCAGTGACTGTATGAATTGAGATCCATGTGTGGACTGCCACTCAACAGAAGTCAATCTATCAATCAACTTTTTTGAACAGAACTGTTGGAAAAACCTGCTTGATCAGCAGCTGCAGCCACTGATCTGTGTATTCTGAAAGCAGAGGAGTCCTCCTGACAGCGGGGAGGGTTCCCACATCCACCTCAATTGTGTATATGGGGTTTTTTTTTTTTTGATCAGCCAAAAGCATAGGCAGCATCCTGATCTAATTCTAGCTCTACTAATTTGCGCAGTGCAGGCAGTACAGTTTTAACATATGTAGGTGAGGGCAGCATGTTGACTTCACCAGGGTGCCTTGCTTCTCTTTCACTGGGCAGTCACAGGCTGACACCAAATTATATTGCTTAAAAGTGATACAGAGAAGTGAGGTCCCCGACCTGGCTTTGTTTTGTGATTAAGAAGGGGGAGATAGATTACTAGATTGACACAGTTCAAGTATACAGTATGTATTTCAGCTGTGCTTGCCTAGAATTCTTCTTCACACACAACATACAAATGCTACTTGGTATGTCACAATCTCATGGCATAAATAGCAGCAGCTAAAAATATTTTGATGTGTTATTTTATGATAATATGTTCTAAAACAAACATATGTTTATAACATAATTTAATATTTAATTATTCAGATGCGTCATTTGATAATAAAGCCTTTAGAGAACACGCCTATGCTTATATAGTAATTCCTATTTAATAGCATCAAATTAAAGTTCTAATTATACAACATATGTTATTAAACTTAACCTAAAGGATACCATTTTATTAATTAAAATAATAAAGATTTTATACTTACATCTGCTCTGAGCAAGGATACACAGGTGCATCCAAAAGTAAATTTATTTCAGTAATTCAATTCAAAAAGTAAAACTCATATATTTTATATAGATGTGTTACATGCACAGTGATATATTTCAAGCATATCTTAATTTAAAATTTTGATGACTATGGCTTACAGCTAGTGAAAACCCAGAATTCAGTATCTCAGAAAATTAGATTATTACATAAGACCAATAAAAAATTAGGATTTTTAATACAGAAATGTTGGCTTACTGAAAAGCATGTCCATGTACAGTATAGTAAGCACTTAATTCTTGGTTGGGGCTCCTTTTGCATGAATTACTGCATTAATGCGGCGTGGCATGGAGGCGATCAGTCTGTGGCACTGCTTTGACAGCGGCCTTCAGCTTGTCTGCATTGTTGGGTCTGGTGTCTCTCATCTTCGTCTTGACAATACCCTACAGATTCTCTATGGGGTTTAGGTCAGGCGAGCTTGCTGGCCAATTAAGCACAGTAATAAACTTGGTACTGTTGGCAGTGTGGGCAGGTGCCAAGTCCTGCTGGAAAACCAAATCAGCATCTCCATAAAGCTGGTCAGCAGAGGAAAGCATGCAGAGCTCTAGAATTTCCTGGTAGAGGGCTGCGCTGACTTTGAACTTGATAAAACACATTGGACCAATACCAGCAGATGACATGGCTCCCCAAATCATCACTGACTGTGGAAACTTCACACTGGACCTCATGCAACTTGGATTCTGTGCATCTCCATTCTTCATCCAGACTCTGGGACATTGACTTCCAAATGAAATGCAAAATTTACTTTCATCCGAAAAGAGGACTTTGGACGATTGAGCAACAGTCCAATCCTTTTTCTACTTAGCTTAGGTAAGACGCTTCTGACGCTGCCTCTGGTTCAGGAGTGGCTTGACAAAAACAATGCGACAGTTGTAGCCCCTGCCCTGGATACGTCTGTGTGTAGTGGCTTTTGTCTTGAAGCACTGACACCAGCCGTAGTCCACTTCTTGTGAATCTCCCGCAAATTCTTGAATGGCCTTTGCTTCACAATCCTCTCAAGGCTGCGGATATCCCTGTTGATTGTGCACCTTTTTCTACCACACTTCTTCCTTCCACTCAACTTTCCATTAATATGCTTGGATACAGCACTCTGTGGACAGCCAGCTTCTTTGGCAAAGACCTTTTGTGACTTACCCTCCTTGTGGAGGGTGCCAATGACTGTCTTCTGGACAACTGTCAAGTCAGCAGTCTTCCCCATGAATGTGTAACCTACTGAACCAGACAGAGAGACCATTTAAAGGCTCAGGAAACCTTTACAGGTGTTTTGAGTTAATCTGTTTAGAGTGTGACACCAATATTGAACATTTTCACAATATTCTGGTTTTCTGAGATCCTGAATTTTGGGTTTTCATTAGCTGTAAGCCATAACCATCAAAATGAATAGAAAGACATGCTTGAAATATATCACTCTGTGTGTAATGAATCTATATAATATAAGAGTTTCACTTTTTGAATTGAATTACTGAAATAAATAAACTTTTTGATGATATTCTAATTTTTTGAGATGCACCTGTATATACACAAGTCACCCACCAGTGCTGTCTGCTCCTCCCTTCTGTGGGTACCTACTTAGCAAGCCGGGTGATAAGGATGCAACCATGCTCACAAACTCCTGAGCCGGGCTGTGTGCGCCCATAGACACACACAGCTCCAGTAAGCCATTTTGACTTTAGAACCACTTTAAGTTTGTAAATGAATATTGCCTATGTTATTATGTTCCAGTGTTAATAGTCCAACCCACTTACTGCATGTGCACTGAGGATGCTGAACTAATACCACCTCCCAGTACTGGCAGAGTTCATCCTTTACTGATAATGTAATGCCTTTTTTTTAACAATTTGTTCTCCGCAGCCATATATCTCTGCATGAGTCTCTCTTACATGACTTCAGAGGGAGTGAAGACAACATGACATCAGGAAGTTTTCTATTAAATCAGTAAATACTGAACTACGGCAAATGCAAGATACAATTTACACAGGGAATGCAGGCCATATACGTGGACCAGAAAGTGGCACACACAACTCTACACTGTAGGTATAGCAAGCTGCAATAAGATATTATTACTGTAAGTGTTTAAAAGTGATCACAATGTAAGATTCCCTGTACAGGAACAATATGGGTGCTGATCCCCTTTAGAATACTCCAGCTGCCTGGCTCTTATGTTAACCCTCTACCTTTAATACGTGTTGATCAACTGATCAGGTAGAATTAGGGAGGTCGGAAATACTTACATCAGTCACTGCATACCTTACCAAGTCACTAACAATCGGGACCCGGAAATACCAATTATGGGTCACCTGATCAATGCGATAGCCTCTGATTGGCTATCACAGTGATCAGTCATCTGTTTCTCTTTCTGTGAATGGAGAGGAAAGATACATAGATTGTATCTTTCTCTCTTCTTGCAGAGAGAAAAAAAAGCGTGTGTAAAAAATAAAAAGAAAATAATAATAATGATAATAATAAAAAATAAAAGAAAAAAACAAAGAAAACATACCTAGATCAATTTTTTGATCTAGGTCCGTGCCAGGGTTAGTGTTTGGGTCAAGTAAGGGTCAAAGGTCAAGGTCAGGAGCAAAGGTCAGAGTCTGTATATTTTTGACAGGATTTAAAGAAAGCAAAACTTTTTTTTAATTATTATCAGTGTAAGTTTGTTTTAGGTAGGATAAAAAAAAAGAAGCAAAATGCATGCTATTGTTTCTGGGCTGTACTACGGGATCAAACAACAAATAACATACACGTATGTGGTATCACTGCGATCGTTGGTAGCAGGAGAATTTATTTTGGGTTGATCTTTGGTGGTAGGTTGTGTTGTAATAAGAAATGTATAGCTAAATTAAAAAATATATATATATTTTGGGCCAGTTTCCCTTTGATAATAAGAAAAAAAAACAGGAGATATTCATTACCATTTACCACCAAATGAATACCCAATTTGTCCTGAAAAAAACAAGTTAATTCACCTAGATGCACAAAGTAGTTGTGATGATATTTACGGTTTTACTAATGCATGTCAACGTTGAAAAATTGTGCTTAGGCATTAACATTTGTTTTGCCCTTAGGCGTGAAGGGGTTAAAGTATAACGGAAGCAACCTTTTTTTTTTTTTTTTTTTCTTAATGTTTGATCTAGGTCAGTGCCAGGGTTAATGTTTGGGTCAAGTAATGATCAAAGGTCAAGGCCAAGAGCAAAAGGTCAGGGTCAAAGGCCAGTCTATATTCTTGACAGGATTTAGAAAAAAACAACTTTTAACCTCTAGAGATCCGCGCTATAGACGAAAGACGTCTACAGCGCGGATCTGAATCTCTGGGTGGACGTCCGCCCCTTTACACGCCCCCTGCGCGCACTCACAGGCGGCGGAGCGCGCGCTGCCGCCACACGCTGCGTGGGCATGCCCGTGGGTCGGGTGGACTCGATGTCCGCTCTTGACCCGCGATCGCCTGCAAAGCTGTAGAACGGGGAACCGCCAATGTAAACACGGCGGTTCCCCGTTCTGTGAGAGGGGGACAAGCAGATCTACTGATCCCTGTCACTGGGATCAGTTAGATCTGTTATGTCCCGGCCAACCCATCCCCCCCACAGTTAGAACACACCCAGGGAACATTGTTAACCCCTTCACTGCCCCCTGCAGGTTAACCCCTTCACTGCCAATGACATTTATACAGTAATCAGTGGACATTTAAATTTTTGATCGCTGTATAAATGTCATTGGTCCCAAAAATGTGTCAAAAATGTCCGACATGTTCCTCCCCCAATATCAAAGTCCCGATAAAAATCGCAGATCGCCCCCATTACTAGTAAAAAAAAAATAATAATAAAAACGCCATAAATCAATTCCCATAGTTTGTAGACGCGATAACTTTTGCACAAACCAATCAATAAACGCAGATTGCGATTTTTTTTACCAAAAATATGTAGAAGAATATAAATCGGCCAAACCCAATGAATAATTTTTTTTTTATTTTTGGATATTTATTAGAGCAAAAAGCAAAAAATATTGTTCTTTTTCAAAATTGTCGCTCTTGGTTTTGTTTATAGCGCAAAAAATAAAAACCGCAGAGGTGATCAAATACCACCAAAAGAAAGCTCTATTTGTGGGGAAAAAAGGACATCAATTTTATTTGGGTACAACGTCACACGACCGCGCAATTGTCATTCAAAATGCGACAGCGCTGAAACCTGAAAATTGGTCTGGGCAGGAGGGGGGTTTAAGTGCCCAGTAAGGAAGTAGTTAAAATTAGTGTCAGTGTGTCAAGTAGAAAAAAAAAGCAAAATGTGCACTATTTCTGGGCTGTACTACTGGTACAAACAACAAATAACATACACACATGTGGTATCGCTGCAATCGTTGGGAGCAGGAGAATTTATTTTGGGTTGTTCTTTGGTGGTAGGTTATGGTAGTGACAAGAAATTTATAGCTAAATTTAAAAAAATGATTTTTTTTTTCTATTTTGGGCCGGTTATCCTTTGATAATAATAAAAAAAAAAAAATAGGAGATCACCATTTACCACCAAATGAATGCCCAGTTTGTCCTGAAAAAAACAAGTCAATTCACCTGGATGCACAAAGTAGTTGTGATGATATGTACGGCTTTACTAATGCATGTCAACGTTGGGAAATTGTGCTTAGGCATTAACATTTATTTTGCCCTTAGGCGCCAAGAGGTTAAAGTATAACAGAAGCAACCTTTTTTTTTCTTTATGTTTGATCTAGGTCAGTGCCAGGGTTAATGTTTGGGTCAAGTAATGATCAAAGGTCAAGAGCAAAGGTCAGGGTCAAAGGCCACAGTCTATATTTTTGATAGGATTTAGAATTTTTTTTTTTTTAAATTAGTCTCAGTGTGTTTTAAGTAGAAAATAAAGCAAAATATGCACTATTTCTGGGCTGTACTACTGGTACAAACAACAAATAACACACACACATGTGGTATCGCTGCAATCGTTGGGAGCAGGAGAATTTATTTTGGGTTGTTCTTTGGTGGTAGGTTATGGTAGTGACAAGAAATTTATAGCTAAATTTAAAATAATGATTTTTTTTTTTTTTACTATTTTGAGTCAGTTTTCCTTTGATAATAAGAAAAACAGGAGATATCCATTACCTTTTACCACCAAATGAAAGCCCAATTTGTCCTAAAAAAAACAAGGTTATTCACCTGGATACAAAAAGTAGTTGTGATGATATGTATGGTTTTACTAACAAACATAAGTTAAAACCAGGGTGGTGCTGTGGACATAGCGTATCTTGATTTCAGCAAGGCATTTGATACAGTTCCACATAATGATCTGATACAAAAGTTGTACAAGCTGGGACTTAACCCTTGGTTGGTTCAGTGGAGATGCAGTTGGCTAAAGGATAGATCCTAGAGTGTGGTTGTAAATGGGGTTCACTCAGAACAGAGACCAGTCACTAGTGGGGTACCACAAGGCTCTGTATTGGGTCCTGTTCTATTCAACCTATATGTAAGTGATATAACTAAAGGTTTGCTGGGCAATGTATGTCTCTTTGCTGATGATACAAAGGTGTGTAATAGGGTTGATATCCCTGAAGGTGTCTGTAACATGGAACATGATTTGGCATTGCTGGAAGATTGGTCAAAGCAGTGGAGACTGCAGTTCAATATTTCTAAATGTAAAATAATGCATCTAGGGAAAGAGAATCCCCTTAGAGGGTACAACATTGGTTGTACAGTGTTAGCCAGCACTACAGAAGAAAAATATTTGGGGGTGCTTATTTCAGATGATTGCAAACAGTGTAACCAGGCAGTGGGAAAAGCAAATAGAATTCTGGGATGTATCAGTAGTACCAGCAGGAGGAAGGAGGTTCTGATTCCTCTATATAGAGCTTTAGTGAGACCTCACTTAGAATACTGTGTCCAGTTCTGGAGACCACACTTACAAAAAGATATTGATAAAATAGAACGAGTTCAGAGACGAGTAACAAAAATGGTGAAAGGTCTGGGGGATAAAACATATCAAGAGCGACTTCAGGAACTTAATATGTACAGTCTGGAGGAAAGAAGGGAGAGGGGAGACATGATTGAAACCTTTAAATACATCAAGGGGGTGAATAAGGTTCAGGAGGGCAGTCTTTTCAATATGAAACCAAAATCAAGAACATGGGGACATGACCTCAAACTAACTGGGGGGAAGTTCAAAACTATTCTTAGAAAGTATTATTTTACTGAAAGGGTGGTTGATGATTTGAATAAACTACCAACAGAGGTTGTGAGACAGTCAACAGTAAATGGCTTCAAACATGCTTGGGATAAACATAAATCTATAGTCAGACAACAAGGTCAATGTAAAAAAAAAATATATAAAAAAAATAAAAATAAATAAATAAAAAGGGGCAGACTCGATGGACTACTCAGTCTTTTTTTGCCGTCACTTTTCTATGTTTCTAAAACATAAGGCAATATACATCTTTTTTTAAAATGTTTTTAAAATGTAAAATTTACATTTCTTTCACTTGAATGTATCACAGTGGAGTTGTAGTGCAGTGACCGGCAGTGACTATAGGTGAGCTCTGGTGTGTTAGGAAAAACGAGCATATTTGCGTTTTTACAAAGCACATCGCAATCTACCTCAGGGCAGCCTTGTGGTGTGAACAGGCAGGGCACATAGAAAACAACAGTTTTCTATGGGCCTTTGCGGTGACCTGCATTGATCAGATGCAGAAACCAGCAGGTCACCACACATGGTGTAAAGGAGCTCTCATGGTTGGTGATAAACAAATAATGTTTCAATTAGCATGCAATTAACGTTTTCTTCATAACAGCTTTTTAGTTGTAAATCTGATATTTCATTGTCAAATGCTGACATCCCTAGTGATTACTGATTAAATGCTGGTGTTAAACGTGCCATCATTAATGTCATCACTGAAAAGAACAAAGGATTTACAAAGAGATACAAACGCTGTAGACAAACAGCTCCGCCATACGGTTTACATGAGTTCAACAATATTAACAAACAATAGTTTTCTACAATTGACTCACAATTGACATATGCTTTTTGCTCTTCTGAAGAAGGAGGATGGAGAAGTTAGACACTGTCCTTCATTCTTTTAATGATGATGTAAGGCTACTTTAGTTCTTTGTGTGTGTTAAAAAGTAATAAACTGTCAGGGCTGGGCTCTCAGCCCTCCCTTCTCAGTGCTCAGCTGTAGGCTAAATGCCAGCACTCATCATTCCACAGTGGCTCGCCTGGTAATTTCCTTCTTGTTAGTCCAGCCTACGGCCAGCCCCTTCTGGCTATTTAAACTGCCTGGTTCATTCCTTCTGTGCCTTCGCCTTGGTCAAACATATCTGGAAATTCTCTGCTATGTTCCCTGTTGAAGACTCTTCCCATCTGGTTCCTGATCGTGTCTGCTGCCCCTGACTACGCTGATCACTGGCTTGTTCTGACTACCCGCTTTAGCTACCGAACCCTGGCTATAGTTTGACTACATTTACCGATTGTACCATTTTTACCATTATATTAAAAGATGTGATTTTTACTGCATTTTCTGTCTCTGTCCTATTCATGGTTCCTGACATAACCTTTGAGGTATCCCCAATTCCTAATCTGACCTCAACGTTTCACCAAAATGACTTAACGTGGAACGTCAGTATTTCTTTCATCTTTCCATTCCAGTATTTGCAGCTGCTGACTTTCAACTTTTTCTGAAGGAGCCTGGACCTCCTCTTTAACATCTGACCTAATCTGAATAATTAGCCAAGGTTTACTTGTGGCATGTTTTTAATGTGTTTTCATGCTTTATGCATTTTTTTTTTGGAGAATGATTGTTAACCACTTGCCGACCGCCCGACGCAGCGTGATGGCGGCAAGATGGCTCGTTATAGCGAAACGCCGTCACAGGGCGGCAGCCGCGATAACTAGTATTGTGAGTGCGTGCGCCGCTGGAGGCGTGGTCACTGTGTCCTGGGGGGGCCAGGGAGCGGGTAGGGTGAACTCGATCGCCGCCGGCTACCCACGATGGCTCCCCCGCAGTGAGTAAACATGGATCTCCGTTCTGTTAGAGGGGGAAGGGCTGTGATCACAGGCTTCCTCTATATGGAAGCCGTGATCACTCCCTTCCCTCAGCCAGGGCAGCCCACACACAGTTAGAACACGCCCCGGGAACACAGTTAATCCTTAGAGCGCCCCCTGCAGGTTAACCCCTTCACTGCCAATGGCATTTACACAGTAATCAGTTTTTATAGCACTGATCGCTGCATAAATGCCAATGGTCCCAAAAAAGTGTCAAAATGGTCTGACATGTCCGCTGCAATATTGCAGTACCGCTAAAATCGCAGATCACCGCCATTACTAGTAAAAAATAAAAAAAAATAAAAGCCCCAAAAATGAATTCTCATCATCTGTAAGCGCGACAACTTTTTCGCAAACCAATCAATAAACGCCGATTGCGATTTTTTTAACAAAAATATGAGGAAGAATATAAATTGGCCAAAACCGATGGAAAAAAATGTTTTTTTATATTTTTTTTTTGTATTTGTATTTTAGCAAAAAGTAAGACATTTTTTTTTTTTTTGGAAACTTGTCGCTCTTCTTTTGTTTATAGCGGCGATCAGAAATGACACAGAGGTGATCAAATACCACCAAAAGAAAGCTCTATTTGTGGGAAAAAAAGGACACAAATTTTGTTTGGGTACAACGTCGCATGGCCACGCAATTGTCAGTTAAAGCGACACAGTGCCGAATCGCAAAAAGTGCTCTGGTCCTAAAGTGGGAAATCCTTCCGGGGCTGAAGTGGTTAAAGAATGTGTAAACCCAACATTTCATATTCCTGATATGTATCTGCTTTATCATGTACTTATCTAAAAAAAAAGTATCCTGTTCTCTTTGTTTTGGTTTGTCTTTGTGCAAAATCCCTGGTGTTCCTGCCAGTCACTCTGCGTTCTTATTAAAAATTGACCACACTAGGCAGGAGAGCCCACCGTGGTCAGTTCTCTAGCTGTGCTGGTGTGCTCTCCTCCAATGATCAGACTTGTCCTGACCCCCCCCCCCCCC
>BLSH010134973.1:399608-415399 GCA_018402905.1 Glandirana rugosa
TCCCGGTCGGCAGTGTCTCCTCGGCTGGGCCCTAAGATGGCGGCTGACAGTGGTGTGAGGGAGCCGCTGCAGCTCGGGCCACCCTCCCGCCGAACTCCCGACCAGAACTGAACCGGTGCAATCCGAGAGTGCGGGGGCCAGAGAGTCCGGGAAAGTTTTTGTATTGTCCCGCTGATCCCGAGTCAGGGAGGATGGATGCCTTTTACCCGGCGGGGATCCGTTATTCCCTCAGGGACGTCGCTGCAGTCGCAGATCCCGGCTTCAGGTTCAGCTGCCTGGCATATTCCTAAGGGGCCCAGTCAGTGGATAGTGATCTAAGAGCCCCCCTGAGAGAGAAATAGGGGGGGATCCGTTGTTGGTTTAGATGCTAGAGTTGCCAGATGTCCCAGGCTGAGCGGAGCTATGAGATCAGGCAGCCATCATAGTCCGCAGCCAGCCACGACCCGTGTTTACTCTTTTTAAATCACAATGACAACAGAAACTACCCAAATGACCCTCATCAAAAGTTTACATACCCTTGTGATTTTGGCCTGATAACATGCACACAAGTTCACACTAAGAGGTTTGAATGGCTATTAAAAGGTCAATGAGTTTCTGGACTCCTGACAGACCCTTGTATCTTACATCCAGTGGTCCACTGACGTTTCTGCATTCTGAGTTATGGGGAAAGCAAAATAATTGTCAAAGGATCTGCGGGAAAAGGTAATTGAACTGTATGAAACAGGAAAGGGTTATAAAAAGATATCCAAGGAATTTGGAATGCCAACCAGCAGTGTTCAAACTCTAATCAAGAAGTGGAAAATGAGCGCTTCTGTTGAAACCAAACCATGGTCAGGTAGACCAACTCAAAATTTCAGCCACAACTGGGCTTTTTGTCAAGAGGAATGGGCAGCTTTACCATCTGAGAAGATAAAGAGCCTCATCCACAAATACCACAAAAGACTTCAAGCTGTTATTGATGTTAAAGGGGGAAATACACGGTGTTAAGTTAAATTTTGGTCTTATCACTCCAAATGACTTTGTGCCAGAAGGTTTGAGGCTTGTCTCTGTGCTGTTTGGTGTGTTGTAAGCGGCATAGTTTGTGGCATTTGCGTAGAAATGGTTTTCTTCTGGCGACTCGACCATGCAGCCCATCTTTCTTCAAGTGCCTCCTTAGGCTCCATTTACACGGAACGCTATTTCAACCTCCTTTGAATGATTTTTTTTGACAGCTAGAAGCTGGCATCTAAAAAGGTTGTTTTGCTGCGTTTTGCATGCCGTGTTTAGCCGTATTCGCGTCTAGGAGCATTTTTTTAAAATTATTATTATTTTTTTTTTAAATGGAAACAGCTGTAAACGAAACGGTCCTAGACACAAGTTACCGCTTTTAGGCACGTTTACAACTGTTTGGAATTTCAAATGCCTTTGAACTGGCGTCTGAACCTATTTTTTTTTGCATTCCAAAAAAAAGCCTATACGCTCAACTGCCTGGAAACTACCTTAACAGCTTCGTATCTGCGCTATAGCCGATTGGAGGCTACAGCGAGGATCTAAATTGCCAGGAGGCTGTTAATAGACATCCTCCCCTTTGGCTTGTGCCAGGTGCGTGCGCGCCTCTGCATGCCACGTGGGCGTGCCCGTGGGTCGGGCGGACTCGCTGTCCGCCTGAGACCCGTGATCTGGTCACAGAGAGCCAGAACGGGGAACCGCCGATGTAAACATGGCAGTTTCCCGTTCTGTGAGGGGGGGTATGACAGATCTACTGATCCCTGAGATCGGGATCAGTTAGATCTGTTATGACCCCTGTTAGCCCCGCCCCCCCCCCCCCACAGTTAGAACACATAAAGGGAACACATTTAACCTCTTCACTGCCAATGACATTTATATAGTAATCAGTGTCTATTTTTAGATCTGATCGCTGTATAAATGTCATTGGTCCCAAAAAAGTGTCAAAAACGTCAGACAAGTCCGCCGCAATATCGCTGTCCCGATAAAAATCGCAGATCGCCGCCATTACCGATAAAAAAAAAAAATAATAATAAAAACGCCATAAACCAATGTCCATAGTTTGTAGGCACTATAACTTTTGCGCAACCCAATCAATATACGCCGATTTTTTTTTTACCAAAAATATGTAGAAGAATATATATCACCCTAACCTGATGAATACATTTGTTTTTTTTATTTTTTATTTTTGGAGATGTATTATAGCAAAAAGTAAAAAAAGATTTCTTTTTTCAAAATCGTCGCTCTTTGTTTGTTTATAGCTCAAAAAAAATAAAAAAAAAGGTGATCAAATACCACCAAAAGAAAGCTCTATTTGTGGAAAAAAAAAGAATGCCAATTTTGTTTGGGTACAACTTCGCACGGCCGCCCAATTGTCATTCAAATAGTGACAGCGCTGAAAACTGAAAATTGGTCCGGGCAGGAGGGGGGATTAAGTGCCCAGTAAGCAAGTTGTTAAACGACCCTGTGTAAATGTACTGATAAGATAACATAAAGGAGAGTTCAGGGGCATCTGAAAAAAACGCCCAAATGCCTCTAAACGTCCATTTAGCAGGAGCAGTGTAAATGAGGCCTTAACGTGCATCTCGAAACAGCCACAACACATGTTTTCAGAGAGTCCTGTATTTCACCTGAAGTTATTTGTGGGTTTTTCTTTGCACCCCGAACAATTTTCCTGGCAGTTGTGGCTGAAATTTTAGTTGGTCTGCGTGACCGTGGTTTGGTTTCAACAGAACCCCTCATTTTCCATTTCTTGATTAGAATTTGAACATTGCTGATTGGCATTCTCAATTCCTTGGATATCTTTTTATACCCCTTTCCTGTTTTATGCAGTTCAACTACCTTTTCCCGCAAATCCTTTGACAATTCTTTTGCTTTCCCCATGACTCAGAATCCAGAAACGTCAGTGCAGCACTGGATGAAAGATTCAAGGGTCTGTCAGGAGTCCTGGAACTCATTGACCTTTTACACACACACTAATTTACAAGAAAACAGATCTCAGGTGAGGATGGTTACCTTTAATAGCCATTCAAACCCCTTTGTGTCAACTTGTGTGCTTGTTATCAGGCCAAAATCACCAGGGTATGTAAACTTTTGATCAGGGTCATCTGGGTAGTTTGTTGTCATGATTTAAAAAGAGTAAACACAGTTGATTGATAATAAATGGCTTCAGCCAAACACTAACCACGAGTGAAAGAAATGTTTTTCTGTAATCATTCATATTTTCTGAAACATGGCCAAGAAATCATAAATTCTGCCAGGGTATGTAAACTTATGAGCCCAACTGTGTATATGTATATATATATACACACACACACACACACGCACATCTCTTTTTACTATTTTGTTTTTTCTTCAATTTAAGGAACTTTTTTATTTCCAAAAAAATAGTTTGAAAAATTGCTGCACAAATACTGTGTGACATAAAAAGTTGCAACAACCACCTTTTTATTCCTAAGGTCTCTGCTAAAAAAACATATATAATGTTTGGGGGTTCTGAGTAATTTTCAAGCAAAAAAAAGTATGATTTTTACACGTAGAAGAGTAGTGTCAGAATAGGCTTGGGCGGAAAGTGGTTAATACAAGTACTGTACAGTACATGGTACAGCAGCTATATATCAGGAATTTTAAATGTTCAGATACACATATCACTTTAAGAATAAATAAATAAAAATGACATGTCTCTCACACTCCATCCATGACACATTCCACCAGGATCCATCCTTTATCCCTTCTCCCTTTTCCCTAGTCCATTTATCTCCTGTTTTCACTATCTTTCCTATCTATTATTACCTTCAATTTTCTATTTTCCTTCATCCAGCTTCTTTATCCTGCCCTCTGCTTCTTCAACTTAACCATAATGCTATTACCCTAATCCTACCAAAGGGAAATGCATCCAAACATGACTTAGCCGACAAGCTGTTACTAGGAAGTATGAATGGGGAAAACAAATAACAATAGAACTGCAACACTATATATAATCTAATAACCTAAATGGAAGGTAAACTAAGAATGGCGATACAGCTTAATAATAGCCAAGGGAAAACACTGTAGTATTTTAATACCCATTGTATCATAGTGCATTCATTAACAAATAATGAATATATACATTTTATTTTTATATTTTATTTCAATGTGGTAACACATTTTGGACATCCTCATGCCTTCTCTTAATGTTATCCTTTACTATTGAAATTTGGCAGTCACCGGTAAACCGCCTATTTAGTCACATTCATAGCAAAACAAGGAGAGAACTGAAGCTGCCAAAAAGATGATGGGTAGGTTAAATTTATGACTCTAGAAATGTTCAGTTCATATGGCACATGGCTGGGCTGCAGCCATCTTCACAGCACTAATATTGGTGTCATTTCAAGGCTACGCTGCCGCTGACAGTTTTCTTATTCTCCCTCCAGGCCGACATCTGTTTGCATGCTTTGGTGGGAATTCTAGGAAATTAAACTAGGTACTAAAAGCAGGGCTCACTAGATGCAGCCAGGGCTCATTCACAGTACATGTGGTGTCATGTATCTTATTGCATTGTCCAGCTTAGGCAAAATTTTTGGACAAGAGAAAATCCATAGTTCATACCAGGGCACTAGGTTGGAGGACACCGGAGAAATTCTGCATGCTGCATTTAGATTGTATTCACTGCTGACTGTTATTCAAGTGGATTCAAATGGACTCTTTAAAGAATGCAGTGCAACATTTCTAAGAGACAAGTCAATGATGTATGCTGGTGTGAATAAATCCTTTATTATAGATAAATAGCAGTGCGTGTTGTTTACCTGTCAGTAATTAAAACTACCAGGGCTGATTCACACGTTACAAAACTGGAAAACCAGAAGAACACCCACTCTGTTGTGAAAGTGCGAGCTGTCTACCACATCCCAATTGTCAATTACAACAATATATATATAACCCCAAAGGGATTTTAAAGGGTGGCAGTTCCCTCGTAGAGTAGAAAAAGGTACAGAGATACATAAAGTATAATGTATAAAAGGTACAGTTTTATTGGTATACATTAAAAAGTCTGCTTATGTCCCTAGAGATTGGGACAAGACCTAGATTATGACACATACAACAACTACTCATTGATTGCAAGCACAATTACAGCACCGCCAGAAGGCCTATGGATAGAAGGCTCAGCCTGGAAGTATAGCTGTATCCCAACATGTTTCAAAGGTTTCTTGTGCAATTCTTCCTCAGGGCAATAATATCTGCTGTGACAAGAAGTTCTATAAAAACAATACAACGGATATATATTATAGTATATAGCATTATTACAGTATATAGCCAATAGTAAAATGCATATATGCAACATACAGGAATCTTTGCCGTATGTGTGCATTCATCACATCAATGCACAGTGAGTCTGGATTACAATTCCAAGAGCGCGGAGTGTGCCAACACCACTCACGAGGACCAAGCCAACAAAGTGGTTGCGGATCTCAATGTACCGGAGACACCAAAGGCTAGAGTCAACCTAGCCTTTGGTGTCTCCGGTACATTGTGAGCCTCAGCCTTAGGTAAGTTGAGATATTGTCTGCTCTCTCTGTGCTATCTGTGCTCATTCAGCTGCATGTGTCAGTTTGAACATACTGGGGCAACCTTCCCTATTACTATACTGTACAATCTTTGTTTTCGTCCAGAGAACCAATCCGCAGCCACTTTGTTGGCTTGGTCCTCGTGAGTGGTGTTGGTGCACGCCCCGCTCTTGGAATTGTTTTATCTTGCCACTTCACACTATAGGCAATAGACGCTGACTTGATGGGAGACAATAGTGCATCTCCACCTGGCACCTTGTGCACATGTATTCATATTGCTTTTTATGTAAGTAATCCAGACTCACTGTGCAAAGATGTGATGAATGCACACATATAGCGAAGATTCCTGTATGTTGCATATATGGCAATATACTATTATATACTGTAATAATGCTATATACTATAATATATATTTTTTGTATTGTTTTTATAGAACTTCTCATGTCACAGCACTTATTATTCCCCTGAGGAAGAATTGCACAAGAAACTTTCGAAACATGTTGGGATACAGCTATAATTTCAGGCTGTGCCTTCTATCTATAGGCCCTCTGGCGGTGCTGTAATTGTGTTTGCAATCAATGAGTAGTTGTTGTTATTATTGTCATATGTGTATATGTCTTGTCCCAATCTCTAGGGACATAAGCAGACATTTTAATGTATACCAATAAAACTGTACCTTTTATACTTTATACGATCTCTGTACCTCTTTCTACTCTACAAGGGAACTGCCACCCTTTAAAATCCCTTTGGGACTATATATATTGTTACAAAACTGATACATGGATTAACACACACGTGTTAATGTGCATTTCTTTGCACATTAACTTGCCTTGCATTAAGGCAGCACATTTCTTATGAATGCAATGCCAAAGAGCCACAACGGATGAAATATGTACAGTATGTGCATTGTGGTGTACTGTGCATACTCTACTGTACGCTGCATTTGGATGCCAGTTACAATGATTGACACAGCAATACACTACACTTAGGGGTTGATTTACTAAAGGCAAATAGACTGTGCACTTTGTAAGTGCGGTTGCTCCAGAGATAAGTAAATGAGATGAAGCTTCACTTTGCAAAGAATACCAAATCACTTGCAAGAAAATAAGAAAACAGGATTTTTGCTTGGACATGATTGGATGATAGAAGTCAGCAGAACTTCCATTTATTTACTAAGGACTGGCAGAGTGCAACTGCACTTGCAAAGTGCACAGCCTATCTGCATTTAGCAAATCAACCCCATAGAGCAGGTGCATTTCGGGAACACACATGTTTTACTGACCATGCTTTGCAAAGTGTAAATTGGCCCTGAAGTTGGTTACAGGAAAAACAGAGATAGCCTAGTTGTACCTACCATTAAGGAGCTGAGGTAGGAAAAATATACCCATAGCAAACAGTCATAAATAACCCTTTTTAGTTGAAAGCTATTTAGGCAATAAAGTCAAAACTTTTCATTCTTGTCTTTAGGAAAGCTCCAGGACCCTTAAATCAAAGAACATTCTAAATAAGCAAATTCTAAGAGCTGACCAGCCCCTTCCTTTTAGCATATCGGGGAGCTTGATATAGTGAATGGGGCCCCTAAGGCACTTTTGAAGACTTTTTCAAAGGTTACTAGATGACTGCAGGCACTGCTACGTGACTGCATGTAGGTTCTGTAGCTAATTTAGATTTTTAACATGTTACCTTTAATTATAAGAAAACCCCCTTTAAACTCTGCAACCAGGTTTAGAAGGAATAACATACTAGGACATACCAATTAATGCAGGCCATCTCCATTCCTTCTGAATCAATAAGGTTAGTTTCTGAAGGTGCCATTTATACACCAGAAGTATAATAGAAATTGAAAAAAACATTTCTAGGCTTAAACATATCGTTAACGTGGTATTAATTAAACCCTCTGCTTCCCCCATCCCACTCACTTCGGAGGCTACCTGTTTAAGGGCAACATTTAGAGGTCCATTTATGTTGAGCCATTATACTCCTCATAGTACATCCACACAATGGCCTACATTCTACAGCCAATTCCTTAAATGCAGCCTGTGGTGTGGAGTCTGTGATGCCCCACCAAATTCTCTCTGCTTAGCACAGCAGAGACAGCTCCATGATTACAGGAGAACAAGCCATGTGTTTTTGGCATATCACATGACCAGGCTCTACTCCAGGCTTATTTTCCCTAAGCAACTTTCATTACTTTGCAGAGTGGCCATACAACTGTTTTTAAAATGCCCCTGCCTAAGTAAGTCACAGTGCAGTGGCTGCTCCTCCATAGAGGGCGCTAGTGCCATTAAATTGCATAGATGTGCGCCAGCGAAGTGAACATCTATACACTGATTGGTTCTGGCCTCAGTCACTGTCCTCCAGACAGTGACTGATTGGTCAGCAGCGGGGGCGGGGACTGTACTGGCGGACGTGCTGGTGCTTGGACTGCGCACACACACCTGTGATTCCCGCCGACCGTGGGAGAGAGACCAGCCTGACGAGTCCCCTGAGGTAAGTACTGCTGTGTGCTGGGCTGTAAAACCTGTGTACTGGGCTGTAATACCTGTGTACTGGGCTGCAATACCTGTGTACTGGGCTGTAATACCTGTGTACTGGGCTGTAATACCTGTGTACTGGGCTGCAATACCTGTGTACTGGCCTGTAATACCTGTGTACTGGGCTGTAATATCTGTGTGCTGGGCTGCAATACCTGTGTACTGGGCTGCAATACCTGTGTACTGGACTGTAATACCTGTGTACTGGGCTGCAATACCTGTGTACTGGGCTGTAATACCTGTTTGCAGGGCTGCAATACCTGTGTACTGGGCTGTAATACCTGTGTGCTGGGCTGTAATATCTGTGTGCTGGGCTGTAATACCTGTGTACTGGGCTGCAATACCTGTGTACCGGGCTGCAATACCTGTGTACTGGACGGCAATACCTATGTACTGGGCTGCAATGCCTATGTACTGGGCTGCAATACCTGTGTGCTGGGCTGTAATACCTGTGTACTGGGCTGTAATACCTGTGTACTGGGCTGTAATACCTGTGTGCTGGGCCGCAATACCTGTGTGCTGGGCTGCAATACCTGTGTACTGGCTGTGGCTGCAATACCTGTGTACTGGCTGCATACTGTGTTACTGGCTGATATATACCCCACCTGTGATGCTGAGCTGTATACTCCTGACACAATATATGGAATACAGGGGATGGAGTGGGTGGATTCTATAAGGGGTGGGGCTTATGGGAAGTAGAATGGGTCAAAAAGGAAGGGCAGGGACTGGCGCCCCCCCCATCATAAAACTTCACCAGCCGCCACTGCCATAGTGTATAAATTACTATAAATAAAATCAAATATACACAACCCAATGCATCTTCGACAATATGTTTGAAATAGACACACAAATATATGGGCCAGTGGTACCTTGACAAGTAAAGCAGCGGATGTGGAAGTGGTTGGTTTGTACCCTCACTACTTCTCCTTTACACGTCTCTCCACATCGGTAGCACTGGATTGGACCCGCATTTCCCGATGAACTATACGAGTTGTGTTGTTGGTAGGGCACTGCTGGAAACAAAAAAAAAATCATCAAGGGATTATTAAAGAGTTGTAATAAAGTATGAGGGGTCTTCATAAAGTTTCAGCACTTTTATATTTTCGTTGGAAACGGCGAGGGCGGGTGGAGTAGTAATTGGTCGTGTGTGAGAGTATCATATGACTAGTCTGTCTGGCATGCCAGCTGACCTTGCAGTTTAGTTTAAGAGTTGGCATGCTGTGGTGAAGATGGCTGCGAAACGTATAAATTGCACCAAAGAGTAACAGTGTTCTGTCATACACTTTTTGTGGCAAGAAGGTGTGCCGGGAGCACAAATTCATCTCAGCATGTGCTCAGTATGGGCATAAAGTTCTCTCTCATAGAATCGTTTATGAGTGGGAGGTTATGGAACACCCAGCTTATAGTCCGGATGTAGCGCCATCTTTTTGAACCACTCAAAGAAGCTTTAAGGGGAAGAAGAATTTCATAAGATGATGATGTGAAAGCAGCTGAGCATCAGTGGCTACATGCTTAACCAAAAACTTTTTTTGCCGATGGCATTAAATAGTGAGTACGACGCTGGAAATAATGCATCACAAAGGAAGGAGTTAAAAAAAAAAAGCACGGAAACTTTTTGAAGACCCCTTGTACAACACGTTCATAATTAAATAATAAAAATATCACTATACAATTGTTTCACATTTGATCTGTAAGACTATTGTATGTATTTGAGAAATCTTTGAAATAAAAAAAAAAAATCATAATCAAAAAATGTCGATAACCTCATAGCTTTTTCTAGCATTACGATATGCTGGTTATACACTGACTAAAATTCCCTGCAGGACCGGATACATTTCAATCAGTGTATAAATTAAAAACCAAAAATGCCTGCGCTAACAGATAAAACAATACAAAGGATAAAAAACAATATTAGTAAATTAGCCGCCAGCACAGTGTTTCTGGAACAAAAACAAATCAAACTCAAATCACCCAAATGCGATGCTAAAAAAAGTCAATATTAGTTCATATGGTGATCAAATGGCCAGTTTATATCCAATCAGTGCCACTTCACACGTAAAAAGATGTAGATGAATGTGCCCAAGGAGATGAGATACAGCACCAAAGAGAAGGGAGGAAGGAACACACTGACCCTTACCAGAACTCGGGGGCTGCTTAGCTAAAAACAGCCAATCACACCAGATAAGGTAACATTCCACCTTCACTACAAGTACGCTTGGATCCAACACAGTCCCCAAACTCCTTTGCATAGATGTCTCAGAGCAGCAAAAAAGGGGAAGAGAGAAAGAATCTCATTGCGCAGCGTTACTGACTTGAAAATTTTATTAAAAACTATCCAAAATACTCACACAAAGTCTCTTTAAAATAAGCAGGTATGTACAAGGTAACATTCAGATGTTCAACCAAGTTTCCAACCAGGAAGATGGCCGACCTTCCAGCACCTCTCTTCATGTGACCCTGGGTCAGCCATCTTATTGGTTGGAAACTTGGATGAACATCTGAATGTTACCTTGTACATAAATGCTTATTTTAAAGAGACTTTGTGTGAGCATTTTGGATCGTTTTTAATACATTTTTCAAGTCATTAATGCTGCGCAATCAGATTCATTCTCCATTACCCCTTTTTGCTGCTCTGAGACATCTATGCAAAGGAGTTCGGGGACTGTGTTGGATCCAAGCGTACTTGTAGTGAAGGTGGAATGTTACCTTATCTGGTGTGATTGGCTGTTTTTAGCTAAGCAGCCCCCGAGTTCTGGTAAGGGTCAGTGTGTTCCTTCCTCCCTTCTCTTCAATCAGTGTGTGGGCTCCTCTGCTCCACAAAGGCCAATTGTTTAACCTCTTCATTCCAGCCAAACACACACATGCGGCCTCTCGGTGTGTGGGCCTTCATGCCGAGTGACCGCATATACATGGCCTTGTGTAAACCGCTTACCCTGATAAGAGCACGCTCCCAGCATAGTAGCTGGGGGTTACTGGAAAACTCCCGATGCATAATAGCAATCGGAAGCTTTCTGTTCATGTGACCGCTGTGACAGCCAATCACAGTGGTCACATAACCCGAATGCCCGTCTCCGCTTTAGAATCCATAAAGATCTAGGAGGCGGCCAGCAGGAAGGAGTTGATCAGCTTCAACAAAGGACATGTTGGAAAATTTTCCATCTATCATCAGCTGCATCCCCTGATCAGTGTATTGTGACAGGAGCAGGTGTCGCTGTCAGAATACAATGTCCCAGCGGGGAAGATTCCTCCATCCACCTCATATGTGTAGTGCCTGCTGGCTGAACAAAAAAAAAAGAATAATAGGGCATAATAGGGCATGGCCAGTTATGGTACTAAAACAGGCTCACATTTATGTTTTAAGTTTTAGTTATTATTTTCAGCTTATGTAATGTACATGAATGCTATTTCCTGAATGGTTAATAAAAGTAACATCTTTCTTTTCCTTAGGTCAAGTAAGGCCCCTTTCACACTTCCGATCAGGTCCGCGGGTCAGTTTTTTAGGCGGGCTTGATAGGACGCTCCATTCACCCCTACGGGGCAACGGATATCAGTGGTGACATGTCTGCTGACATCCACTGCTATCTGATCCTGTCCGCCAAATCCAGATGGATGGTGGACCTATTTTCTATCCATCTGGTGGATCGGATGGGATGGGATGAAAACGGACCGCCTGAAGAAAGCGGGACTCTAACAGGTCCGTCTCAGCAGAGTGAGCAGAGACGGACCTGTCACCTGCCTGCTCAGCAGGGATCAGTGGAGCAATCCCCCGCCAAGCAAGCAGAGTGCACTGAGTGGACCGTCTGTAAGGAGCCTAAACCAACTGCTTATCTTTCGCTACACTTTGTCTCCTGCAAAAGTTACCTTTCAAAGCCCTGTTCAGTGCTCATTGTCTCTAGAATTGCTGCAAACTTCTGTATGAAATATCTAACATTAACAATTGTATTAGATTACATAACGCACACCACAATGTCAAGGTCTTGCTCCAAAATACACAGCACAATACTGAGCTCATGTTCAAAAACATACAGCACAATGCAAAGCTTATAATCTGATCTACACTGCACAATAGAGAACACACGTTTCAATCTTCACAGCACCATAAAGAGCCTACAATTCAATATACAAAGCACAATGAGAAGCCTATATTGGTGTATACACAGCACAATACTCTAATTTGACAATGTAATTTCTTTTCCTAATGGGGTGATGTAACATTACTTACAGTTCATATACGTAGTTAAAACCACATAACAAAATAGTCAGTAGCTTGAAAAAGTTAGGCAGTTTAAGGCAAATACTAATCTTGGCATTTTCTATTTTAAAAAATGGCTTGATCCTGCTTCCTGTTGCTTCTTAAGCCTTTTTATTGGTCTGTGAGTTCTATAGTAAGGCTCGGTTCACACTGCTGCGACTGGAGGTGTGACTTTGCCACCTGACTTCATTAACAGAAAAGTTGTAGGGGTGAGCAAGGGAAGGGCCAAAAGGGCACCACGTCCATAGAGAGTTTTGAGACAAAAATTTAGGGTTGAACCCAAATGAGGTCTCAGAGGACTTTAAGGGTGCCAAAAAAAAACGAAAAACAAATTTTATACTGAATAAAATATACTTTTATTGGTACAAACATTTAAAACCACAGATAAAACAATTGATACATCTTCATTAACAGAATCATATCGTACCTATCGTCAGCTACCCAGCTCAACATGTTTCACCCAAACTATCCGCCACGGAGGACCTTGTTTGTACCAATAAAAAGTATGATATTTTACTCAGTATAAAATGTGTTTTTTGTTTACTTTTGGCACCCTAAAAGTCCTCTGAGCCCTCATTTGGGTTCAACCCCTCATTAACACAGGTCAATGCAAGTTGTGATGAAGTCGCCCCAAAGTAGTGCAGGAACCTTTTTCTAAGCTGCTGCAACTTGAGCTGCACCGATTAGAACGGTTCCATTGCAGTTAATGCCACATGACAAGACACGGCAGTGTGAACCGAGCCTAAAGGGCCCAGAGGAAAGTTCAGTTGTTGGTATGGAAAGTCAATGTTTGCATATAACTTCACAGGCATATGTTGCTTATTCATGCTTCATCGTATACTAAAGCAGCACATAGCTTATGCAATTTTCTATCCTTTCACCGTGAATGAAAGAAAATTGCTCAATCCCTCCTGCAGCACTGTGTTCTGCAGGCAGGGAGCATTCCCGGCTGGCAGAATACAATAATTACTGCTAGTGGCTATAGCCGCTGGCAGTAATAGCATGTAAGAGATCTGGCAGACTGCTTGTACTCAAGTCAATCGATGGATCAACTTAGGAACCACCAACCTGCCCATAGACGGATCGAATCTCGGCTGTTCCCTGCTCAATCGGCCGAGATTTGATTCATCCATGGTCGGCTTTAGTTTGAATTGCCAAAATGTGTTCATGGTGTCCTTTAAATACAAAAAAAAACAAAAACAAACTAACAGTGTAAGTCATAAAGGAAGAACAACAAGAAAAGATAAATAAAATGCAAGATTAAAAAAGAGTCTGTTTGGTGTATCTAATAGCCTGCGGTTTCCCTGGAAATGACAAACAGTGTGATCTAACATTGCAGCACATAAAATATATGCTAAATAAAACTACAGTAAGAAAGATGTGGAAGAACAAAACCCTAGAACAAGAGAGGAGAACTAAGACAGAAGATTTCTGTAACAAAAAAATATTTTGTATAGTATAGTCCTAAAACAATGATGGTCCAAAATTAAGTGCCTGTTCCACAGATGCAATATTGTAGAGCTTGGCCCAATTTCTGAGAAGTGCCAAGTACCTACCTTACCTTCCTTTTCAACCTCTCATCAACCATGTAATGCAAATGTGTGGTAGCAAGAAGGGTGGGCCCTAAGGCCCACAAACCCTCATATCAATCAATGTTGGCTGAGGCTTCTGTGCCGAAAGCATGTTCACTGCGTTGCTTCTAGCAGTCACCAACAGCTCCTGGTGTCTAGTTATGATCAGGAGGGTGTGGGTTATGCTCCCATTCATTTGACCATTGTGAGAGCCAATCACAGTGGTCATGTGATCAAGATGTCTATTCTATTCCCTACCTTAAAGTGGTTGTAAAGCCACTCCTCATGTCCCTACAATCCCCTCTGCTAGATAACAACATGTACCCCACTGTATGTCCTTTATTTAAAAAAAGCCGATATCTACCTTCTTTCAGAGCTTCTCCCAGCGCTCACATGACTCCTCGTCTCTCTCCTCTCCCAGTCTGACAACTACAGTGAGATGGGCGGAGAACTCCCACTGACAAGGAGAGGAGGAGAGAGGAGGAGATGAGGAGAGAGGAGGAGATGAGGAGAGAGGCGAGGAGTCACGTGAGCGTCGGGAGACGCTCTGATATAAGGTAGATCGGCTTTTTTAAAATAAAGGACATACAGTGGGCACATGCTGTTATCTAACAGTGTAGTTTGTGGGGACATTACACTGTTATTTTACCAGGGTCCCCGGTCCCCCTCCAAAAAATGACATACCAATTGTGGCATGTCAGGGGGTCACCTTCCCTTAAAGCGAAAGTTCCACTTTTGGGTGGAACTCCGCTTTAAAGAGGAAGTAAACCCAAACTGAGTTTACTTCCTCAATATTCCCCAGTAAAGTAGAAGCATAATGGGCTACTATGCATCACATAGTAGCCCATTATGTGCCACTTACCTGCAAACGAAGCCTTCGACGTCCAGTGATGTCCCCGCTCCAGGCAGTGTCCATCTTCTGCCCCTCCTCCTTCCGGGGGCCGCGACTCCAGCTCTGTGACTGGCCGGAGACGTGTGACGTCACTCCCGCGTGCCGCCAGTCACGGAGACCGTTTCTTCACTGCACATGTGCCGACATGACATCGGCACATGCAGAACACTGCATATCTCCTGAACCGTGCAGGTTTAGGAGATATGCAGGGCACCTACAGGTAAGCCTTATCATAGGTTTACCTGTAGGTTAAAGTGGTTGTCACAGGTTGACAACCACTTTAAGTCAGGTGTTTCTATTGAAGTCTATGGAGCCAAAAACGCTTGTAATCTGCCAAAAAAAATTTACCTATTTGAGCTTCAGACATTTTGCTTCAGGTGACAGAATGCTCAGATGTGAACAGGGGCCATTGAAATTAATGGGATTTGGCTTGTTGAGCGTTTTAGAGCTACAAGCTTTAAGCAGGAAATCGCTGAGGTGTGAACGGGGCCTTAGGTGTGTAGTATTTTAAACTAAATTTAAAGTTTTGTTTTTTTTGCCATCTGTGTCTCATTAGGCAGACATCTATTCACTTTCTGCCCTGTAGATTCTATGTTTACAAAAGTTTTTATTGGAAGATCTTACAGGAGTAAAAATAGTTAAAGACAAATTTGCCATAACAGGAAAGGTACAATGAGGTTATGAGTACAAGTATCATTGGTATGTTATTTTTGAAAACATTTGTATCTTAGATGTCCCGTCTTTCACTTATCTACAGACGGATTACTCTGTGTCTACCGTTTTTTTTGTTTTGAAATTTAAATCAAATTTTATGATGTGTGGATTCCGGGGCAAGTGTGGAGTCGCTAAAGGACGAATTTCGAACATCGAGATTTTGCGAGTTGTTCGGTTTAGGGTAATTAAAGTTACCGGGGACAAGTGTAGACTCGTAAGACAGTGGACTTCGTTTTACAGACTTCGAGTTTATCCATTTAAAAAAAACCGTCTAATGTTCGCAAAAACCGAGGTATCTGA
>BLSH010134973.1:432527-456475 GCA_018402905.1 Glandirana rugosa
CCCCCCCCCACAAAAAAAATTTCGTACACAAATCTTTTGCTGTCCATTACCTCATCTAGGTGGCGGGTATCGGCCAGAGGCATCGGCAGCAGGATCGGGCAGCAGCATCGAGCATCAGCAGCGCGATCGAGCGTTGACAGAGGGATCGGGCATTGGCAGTGAGATTGGGCATCGGCATCACGCATCTCCTCCATATCTGCGGCTGTGCGTCTCCTCCCCTCCTCCCAGGCATCCAATAGGATCATCTGTCCTTTCAGCCATTCGGGTGATGGGTCTTAGACACACTTCCTGATTGGCCGGGAGGAGGACAGTATGGCAATAATAAATATTCATTTGTCACACAACTGGGTGGGATTCAGACGCAGTGCTCTGCTGCACCCAGAGCCCACCCTTTTTTGAAGCCTATTAGAGCCTCAGGCTCTAAACACATGCTTTAAAAAAAACACCCCCCCCCCCATTGGAATCCATGTACCCGGCGTCCCTTTATGTAGATCATGGGGCCAGACGCATGGATAGGGGCAGCGTTGTATTTAGGCTTTGTGCTGCCCTAGGCCTGACTAAACTCATGCATCCCCCTAATTTAAAGTGGTAGTAAACCCTCCTATCATTTTCAGCCAAGGAAGCTGCCATCTTGGCCTCTGTTTAATCTACAACTGCCATGATGCTGCACATGTGATCAGCTATGACACCAGCCATTGGATGGTTTGACAGTCTGGTTTAGAGCACAACCAGTGGGAGTGTTACATTTCCGGCACGAGCCGGTAATGTTACTGGTTTTTAAACTGTTAAATGGATGGGTTTACTACAGCTTTAAATATGGGCCACCCTTTCCTGTCAAGGCCACACCCCTTCCTGTTTAAGACCCGCCCTGAAATTTCCTAGTGGGGACACTAGTTCTGAGGGCCTTGGGGGGATTGGAATGGATTTCCTTAAGAGATCTCCTCACACTTCCTGTTTGACTATGGGGCAGCACAACAACTCGTTGGTTGGGGCCCACCACCTGGGCCCCTTGGGACGCTCGGGTCCCCTACATATGTATGGGCTGTCCCCCTATGATGGGGGCCTGCCGGTATTGTCATCCCGGCAGCAAGTGCAGCAGCTTTATGGGGGTGCCAGACCCGTTTGTCTCCCGGCCCAGGGGGGTTGCGCCCATGTGCCCCTAATGCACGGGCCGCCGCTGTTTAGCAGGTACCCATTCCCACTAGGCAGAAGTTCTCCTCCTGGGACACGTCACAAGTCTTAGAAGGCTGCGTGTACTTTCATACAGTACAGTACGCTCGCAGTAGGAAGCCAGCTGTGAAGCCACAAAGAGTCCCAGCTCCACACTAAATAGGCAGGCTCCGGGGACCCGGAGACCAGCAAAGAGCCAGCCCAGGTGAGGATGGAGCTGGATCCTTAAACAGGTACTTTAAGTGTCCTTTTTTTTAAATTCAGCAGCTACAGCATTAATTGCATCTGATTTTTAAATTGTATTGCTAAGTTCACCTTTCTGTCCACGTTTTATATTGAACCCATATCTACGATGTAACATCAAACATGATCGCAGTCTGCAGCACCCCCTTTTTTTGCTTCCTGTCCTGATGACAACCACTTCTCTTGTATTTGGTCCTGGTGTAACAGAGACAGGAAGTAAGCAAAAATTATCTCTATTGGCTCATAGGCAAAAGTAAAAACTGAAACATTTTTCGCAAACAGGAAATTTTGTCTGGGATTAGTTTTTTTTAAGGTGGCTAATAAAAATGAAGTGTTTTAAAAAGTTTAGTCTCATTGAAATGTGTTCCTGTAGAAATTTCACTGATGATGACAGGTCATCTTCACAGCACTGGACTTCCAACGCTGCAGGGATAAATAGCTTGAGGTCTACAGTAGCATTGCAGTACACTGACCAAGGTCCTGCCAAATATGCTTGCATTGTTTTCACAGAATGTAACATATTTTGTGAATGGAAGAGGGGTGGATGAATACAGAATGCTCTTCCCCATTCACAGAACGTTCGCATTCCTTGAAAACAATGCAATGAAGGAGAGGACAGAAAGGGACAGGTGCCCACTATGACCTTCGTCAATGTACTGCAATGTTAGACCCGAAGCGATTAACCAATGCAGCATCAGAAGTTTAGTGCTGTGAAGAGGACACTGCACAACTGGAGAGAATATTTAATTAAAGGAGAAGTACAGCCCTTTGGCTTTACTTCTGTGGATCACAGGAGTGTGGTTCACTCATGTTGAGTGCACTCAACATTTGAAAAATGTTTATGGGGATTATAAATTACGCCCACATCCCTAAATGCTACACACCGAAATCAAACCCTCTATGGTGGGATTTTGAAAAGCACCAAAAAAAAAATGTATAAAAATCAATCTGAATTTTATATTTGTAAGATACCCGCTGCAGAGGAAGAGGTCCCAAACAAGACACCTGTGATCCTGTGGGTGCTGGCTCGGCGTGCAAACTGTGAATGGATAGAGAAAATTGCAGAAAGCTAGCTTTTTTGCTCTATCTGTGTACTGTATGGATTTTTATCTACAATAAAGAGGCATTTGTGGAGTGCAGCTTTCTGGAATTTTCTCAGAATTTTATATTGTTCTGATTAAAATCAATATGTCAGATAAAAAAAACACAGAAACGAATGCAGTCATGAAACATATTATACGTGATTTATACAAAAGAACCCCAAAGTTTTGTCAGCAGATAGATCACAGTGACAAAGGAAAATTCCAACGCGTTTCGACAAGTTCATTTCAATTATCTTCTTCGGAGTATACATGGTTTATCAAATCACATTGGTATACAATAAGAAAAAAATATATACTTAAATTACAACAAATTATCCAAACATCATGTAGATATCACGTAGTATTTAGGTGATTACTGACCGCGGTAGGTATACATCACATATGAAGGACTGCATGCTTTAAAACACTTTCTAAACATGTGACCCGTTTTCAGCACAGCGGGCTGAAGCCCGATGTCAGTGGATGTCACAGATCCGGTCCAAGCTTGGGAAAGAACATGACCATATGGTCTGGACCTGCCCACATGCTTGGACCAGCACCCCGCTCAGCCCCCTCCATAGCCCAGGGCTCCAGTGAGCGCGGGGAGGCAGAGCAGAGAGCTCTGAGAACTGAACAATCCGACTGATGCACCTAGGTAAGTATAATTCTGAAAAAATCTGATTCCCATACTTCTCTTTTAAGAAACTATCTGCCTGTTGGAACGTGGGACACACTTTATTACAGGTAATTTGTGTGGTTACAGCTGTAGCAAAAAGAAAAAAAATAATAGAAGATAAACTTCAGCAAGCTTATAACAATTATACAGCAAACACATATGAATTAATATTATACTCACATTTTTGTAAATACTTTATTATATCTTTTCATATGACAACACTGAAGAAATAACACTTTGTTACAATGTAAAGTAGTGAGTGTACAGCTTGTATAACAGTGTAAATTTGCTGTCCTCTCAAAATAACTCCCACCACCATGCTTGACTGTAGGCAAGACACACTTGTGTTTGTACTCCTCGCCTGGTCCCCATCTGAACCAAATACATTTATCTTGGTCTCATCAGACCACAGGACATGGTTCCAGTAATGTCCTTAGTCTGCTTGTCTTCAGCAAACTGTTTGCGGGCTTTCTTGTGCATCACCTTTAGAAGAGGCTTCCTTCTGGGACGACAGCCATGAGGACCAATTTGATGCAGTGTGCAGCGTATGGTCTGAGCACTGACAAGCTGACCCCCCACCCCTTCAACCTCTGCAGCAATGCTGGCAGCACTCACACATCTATTTCCCAAAGACAACCTCTGGATATGATGCTGAGCATGTGCACTCAACTTCATTGGTCAACCATGGCGAGGCCTGTTCTGAGTGGAACCTGTCCTGTTAAACCACTGTATGGTCTTGGCCACTGTGCTGCAGCTCAGTTTCAGGGTCTTGGCAATATTCTTATAGCTTAGGCCATCTTTATGTAACAATAATTCTTTTTTTCAGATCTTCAGAGAGTTCTTTGCCATAAGGTGCCATGTTGAACTCCCAGTGACCAGTAGGAGAGAGTGAGAGTGATAACACCAAATTTAACACACCCGCTCCCCATTCACACCTGAGACCTTGAAACACTAATGAGTCACATGATACTGGGGAGGGAAAATGGCTATGTGTTGAGTTATTTTGAGGGGACAGCAAATTTACACCGTTATACAAGCTGTACACTCACTACTTTACATTGTAGTAAAGTGTCATTTCTCCAGTGTTGTCACATGAAAAATAAAATATTTACAAAAATGTTAGGGGTGTACTCACTTTTGTTAGATACTGTATATATATGTATATATATATATATATATATATATATATATATATATATATATACAGTATTTGCACACTTATAATATAACTCACTTTAAAATGTAGTTTATCTTGTTCTAGTTATGAAGACTGAAAAACTGAAAATGAGCTAATGATAATACATGTCAAAGTGCTAATAATGGCGTTGCCATGACACCCATTAATTTTTCGATTTGGAAGCTGTAAGACAGAAGCAGGAATTCGTCTGACAGAGAGAATCCAGCTTGCATTATGCATGCTCCTGGTCAGCTGTCTTCAATCAGCACGTGTTGTCTTTAAAAGCGTTACGCTGATTTGCACAATTTTCCCCGTCATTGCAAAAGACATGCAATTTAATCAGCTGCAATGACTTTATAAATATCTCTCATGTGCAATTTAAATCCACCCACTGAAGCATCTCTTTGCATTTAAAATCACCTACAATAGGAAATGGAAGCTAGAATTGATTCTAATCTTTAAATGTTGTCTTGCCTTTTTTTCTGCCAATCCCCAAAAGCTCAGCTTCAAGGGCAATCCCACCCTGAACTAATAGTTTCATTTAGTGTAGTTGCTGGACAAGATGAATTGAATTGCTGGCTTCCCATAGTTATCATCGACTCCAAAGGTGGAATAACTTCAAGCAATGGCCGTGTTAGACAAAGGTACAGAGGTGTCAACCTCAGAGAACAGAATATAGAGTGATAATGAAGCGGAAAACCTAGAGGCGAAACGTGGGTGTGGCTAAATATGTTTAAGAGGTGTAAGGCAGCCTATACAACCCCCCCAAAAAAACCCTGATTCCGCCATCCACGCACTCGACCCTTCCCACTGAGTTATTGTATTTTGACAATGGGGAGCCTTCTGATTGTTCCAGAAAAACTCAACTCGATTGGTTGATCGACTTCTATACAACCACCCTGCCCATACATGGATCAAAATACAGCTGGACCCTGCTGAATTCGCTGAGTTTCCATCCATGTATAGCCGGCTCTAGAGTGACTGTAAGGGCTTGTTTATGCTTGCTTCATGATGCTGCATTGGACACGCTTTTTTAAAACACTCTGAATGCCAATCAAAGCTCTCACAAAATAAAATTGTTACCATACAGTCTTGTTCACAATTTGTGTTTGCTTTGCTTCAAAATTATACCCCATGTCAATTTCTTGGTGCTTCAAAGCATCTCCAATGCCTCCATTGAAGTCTATGACAAAGCTTGCTGAAGCTTTTGAGGGGTTTCTTATTCAGCATCATCTTCATTTGGAGGTATTGCAGGTATGAGATATCCCAGGATGCACTGGGAAATCAAAAAGTGAAACCGGAAAGACATCTTTACGAGTCACTTCTGGTTGATGTGTATATATTCTGGAAGTGCCTGGTGCAGACATCATATCTGTTGTGCAGTGTGGAGCAGCAGGAAGCTGAGCGATCTTTGGACTGGAGCAGAGCAACTAGCAGACGGCACATGCGGTATGCAACATAGGAATGTTAGATCAGCAGAGCTGGGTGTCCAGAGAAGGAGAAACTAGTAGATGTCACACATGGTGAGCAGCATGGGAGCAACAATGCAGGAGGTGAGCAGGGACCAGAGAAAGAGGAGGATCAGCAGAGCTGGGGGTTACTACTGAGTGGGGAGTCAGCGGAGCTGGGGGTTACTTCTGAGCAGGGGATCTGCAGAGCTGAGGTTACTTGAGAGTCTGGCATCAGCAGAGCGAGGGGTTACTAATGAGCGGGGGATCTGCTGAATGAGGGTACTAGTAGGCTGGGGATCTGCTGAACGAGGGTACTAATAATCTGGGTGCTTGAACAGGGGTAAACATGAGCTGGAGATCTGCAGAGTGGGGGTAATACTGAGCTGGGGTTCAACTGGACCCCTTTTAAACAAATAGAAATCCACACACACACGGAATTTGCCAAGCTTCAAAAGAGCATCACTGAAGCATCAAAAACACATAAAAAAGCATGAAGAAGCAGTAGGCACTTTTATATGTGTTAAAGTCAAAGCAAGTGTAAATGAGCCCTAAAGGGGACATACAAATGCACATAGTAAAAAAGGTGGATGTGGGCAGACACTGGGAAATGTACTGTGTACTGAGAAGTGGTACTATGCAGTGTCTGTACAAACACAGTAACACGTACCAAGAATTACATCCAGAACACAGATCAATAGAAGTGCTACTGTGCAGCAAAACAAAATAGGGACAGATACTGAGAATTATATCTGGCATACAGAAATGAAATGGGGGATTGTGCAGAATAAGGCCATGGCCCACTAGCCTGTATGCCTCCAATCCCAGCGTTTACATGCGTTTGGGAGGCACAGGTGCAGTGTCCAGCCCTGCTGCCTACAAGCTGTCAAGGCAGGCGGAATTATGCTGCGGCTGGATGGGGCTGCATGCTGTACTCTTGTATAAGACCCTATGCATTCAGGAAAGTATGCCCAGAATTCAGAAAACCTGTGTTCCAGGGCATATGTCCCCGAATACATGGGGCCCTAAACACGAGTACCATTCAGTACAGCATCCAACCACAGCATATTTCAGCCAGTGGAGTATTTAGGTTTTGTGCTGCCCTAGGCCTGACTAAACTCATGCACCCCCCTAATTAAAATATGAGCCACCCTTTCCTGTCAAGGCCACACCCCTTCCCATTTAAGACCCGCCCTGAAATTTTCTAGTGGGGACACTAGTTCTGAGGGCCTTGGGGGATTGGAATAGATTTCCTTAAGAGAAACATTTCCTGTTTGGCTATGGGGCAGCACAACAACTCATTGGTTGGGGACCGCCACCTGGGCCCCTTGGGATGCCCGGGTCCCCTACATATGTATGGGCTGTCCCCCTCTAATGGGGTCCTGCCGGTATTATCATACCGGCAGCAAGTGCAGCTGCTTTATGGGGGTGCCAGACCGGTTTGTCTCCTGGCTCAATCCACCCCATAATACTAAAAGTGTAGTGCAAGCCAGCGGTGACTCTTTTCGTGCTGCCCCCCTGCAAAGTGCCGCCCTAGGCCTGGGCCTTGTTGGCCTAGGCCAAGATACAGCATTGATTTCAGCCTGACATGGATTTTGTCAGGCTGCAGGCAGCAGGGCTGGAAGCAGCACCTGCGCCTCTGGGGCGGGCGGAAATGTTGGCATTGGATGCGACTAGACTAGATGCTCAGTGTGCATGAGGCCTGAAAACAGATACGGAGAATTACACCCAGAATACAGAATAAGAGAAGCGTTACTGTGCAGAATCCATACATACAGAAAAAGAACAGGTACAAAGAATTACTACTGGCATACAGAAAAAAGACACGGCGCTGTATATCATCCATACATGGAGAAACCCAGCGTAGAAGACAAGAGTTGAGCCACTGTGCCTTATTCACACCTCCAAAGCGACTATGCAGGATCCATATCTATTTCATATTTAGTTATTCAACACAATCACATCTTTATTATATTACCAAAAATGGGATCATATCATGTCAATTAATTTAGTGTATTTTTACTGAAAATACAGATTTGATAAACTAGTAGTACAAATATTGTGCAACAATAAAAAAATAAGTAACCTCATTTTATAGTCCCCTGCATTCAGAAATGATATAATATTGGGGTTTTTAAAGAAATATTTAATTAAAAAATGTGGATTTAAAGCAGAGCTTCATTAATTCTTCAAAGTTTTGCTTATCCTAATAGCCACCCATAGTGTTTATGTCATTGGATAATAAAACGTTTTAATTTTTATCTGAAAGAACCTTTTTTTTAAAAAAAAGATTTCCCCAGGACCTCCGGATGCATCCGCATAAATAACTGATGTAATTAAAGCAGAACTTCAGTCATTTTTTCATCTTTCCATCTATTAAATCTTCTGCTCATGTTGTTTCAACTTTGGATAGTAAAACTTTTTTTTCTGCCAGTAAATACCTTATACAGCTTTCTGTTTTTTGGCTGAAAAAATGCCTCGCCGTTTGACATCATGCACAGCTTTCTCTCTCATTCTTGTGAGAGTTTGCCAGGAAGGGTGGGGGGATGCGTTATAAGAGGGCCAATGAGAGCTGCAGAGCTGGAGGCGTGCCTGTGTGTGTGTCTGTGCAAATCCAGGAAGTGAACAGGCAGCAGCTTCAGCTGCCCACAGTTAAAATGAATGTGGCCAGACTCAGTGGAGTGAGATTTCTGCAACATATTTGGCAAGTACAGAATCACAGTATATATGAAATAATATGCAAAGTGGTTGAAGGGAAGCTTCAGAATGGCAAATATGTTTTTATTACAAATTATGTGAGCAGACTGCAGTTCTTCTTTAAGCTGTCCCGCTGACTCCTGAGATATCGGTGTCACCGATCCCCAGGAGTCTTCAAGCAACCTGTTATCAAAAATGTGCACCACGCAGTGTCATGCTGGGTAGCCAGCTGCAGGGAATCCTGGAAATGCATAGGTGTGGGCTTCAGATGCCCACATCTGTGATGGCCGCTCCCAGAATTTCGGGAGGGGAGAAGAAATCTCAAATTTGGCAAGTACATACTATGTGGACAGTTATAGGAATATACAAATTAGATGCTGCGAGTCATAAGAATCACAAGGATGCATTTATTACAATTTTGGTTAGGAGACTGTAGCTCCACCACCATTTTTTTTAAGCTTTACCTACCTGGCATCCAGCGCTGTCCAGCTAAGAGACTCTTCTTTTCTGGCATCGCTCAGTCCCGCATTGCCATGTTTCACTGTGATGTCATCATTAGTTCGCCGGCTGTTCCAGGTTCAGCTGACACCTCCTGATGACACTTGGACAGGTCGTTCCCTTCTCACTTCCTCAGTGAAAATCTATGCCTCCTGGGATAGGTGACCTACATACCTGAGGGGAGTGTGGGCGCCATTTGCCTAAGGTGGGTGATGTGCATGGGGAGGCTCGGTGGACTTTATATTACAAAAAAGAGGTAAACGAAAAAAAAAAGCCCTTTTCCTGCAGGGGATGGGAGGAGGGGTGGAGAGGCGGAATTGTCCTCAGGAAGCTGACGGGCAGCTTTAAGTATTTGTGTAAAAGATTAAAAAAAATAAAAAAATAAAACCCTTTGAAACAAAAACTTGCTTTAGTAGCAAAAGGGATAAAGCAATCTTGTTGCCATAAGATAAATAAAAAACCATGGTTTAACACACAATGGGCCCTTTCACAAAGGACAGATTATGTTGCGTTCAGCAGGGGATCAGCACACAGATCCCCTGCTGATCAGAACAGAGTGGGCTAACATGGACTGAGCCAGTTGTGCTCTATGGGCGGCTGGGCTGCAGCTGTACGTTTACTCTACAGTACACCTTGGGTGCTCAACCTGTGGCCCTCCACACGCCCCATCATGCCTCAGCCTTTGGGAGTCATGCTTGCAACGCCATATGGTACTTGTAGTTTTTGCAACAGTTGGAGGGCCACAGGTTGAGTACCCATGGTTTACACCCAACTACTCCCAATTCGCTCCACCTAAACGGAAGAGGATAGAGTCCTGATTGAACCTGGAGGTAAGCGGGTTTAAATGAATACAAGTCTGTTTACACCTGCTTGTACAAATTATGTGAGCAGACTGCAGTTCATTTGTCCCGCTGACTCCTGAGATATCTGTGTCATCGATCCCAGGAGTCTTCAGGCAACCTGTTATCAAAAATGTGGACCACGCAGTGTCATTAATGTTCAGGTCCACCTGAAAAACTGATGGAACGCCCATCTGAAAGGAGCCAAAATTTCAAATAGTTAGGAACAGGAATTTAACAAGATCTGCTTTAAATCTGGATGAACAGTCTGGAAAAAAGAAGCCATTACAAACAATGTAATTCACTACAACAGTCGACCTGCCCCATCCACACATCTAGTAGCTACAGATGTACAGTATATATAGCTATTGGGAACTGGATAAGTATTGCAGCAGCCTTCACCAAAGACAGACATATAAAAATGTAAAACATCTTTTTATCTGAAATGTCCCAGTAGTTTACTTTCACACACATTTAAAAATAGATAAATAATCAGCAAATAATTGAAAATGAGTGCATGTGTCTGTAGGAAAGGCAGCAGAGTCGGACATACTGTAGTGCCAAGAAGACTGGCATTTCCAGTATCTGATTATAGTGAGTGATTACTTGGCTTTCTTCCCGCCTTTGCTTTAAGAATGGAAAAAGAATAACTTTGTTCACTGTAGCTCTGAAGAGATGAAAAAAATCTAATTACAAAGGTTAATTTAACCACGTCGCATGTGAGGCCAGATCCTAGTGATGTAAAGCAAAATGCATCACTGCACAAATCACTTTTTAAATCCACGCTTCCATCACAGGATAATCTATAATGGAAAATCAGAGTTTAAAGAATTATTTAAACAGTATGTATAGTGTTTTATATATATATATATATATATATATATATATATATATATTTTTTTTATTAGGTTCAGAGATAAAAAATATCATTTTTAGATACTGTTTCTTTCATTTCTTTAGTCAGGTAAATTAGGCTAACCTTAAAGCAGAATACACCCCACAACAAAAGAACTTACCAGTCCTTAAAGCACAACTCCGGGAAAAATCTTTTTCCCATGTACTTGTTGCTGATCTCCTACCTTCTCCAACTATGCCATCCATCTTCTGCTGAGCTCTATAGTTCCCCTGTGGTAGCCTGCTGAACTTGCTTAAAAACCGTTATTCCCCTGTGACAGCTGGTTTGTAAGACCGCTGGCCGTTCTCCGTCCTGTACTGGCAGGCAGCGGTCTGACACACCTTCCTGTAGTTCTCTAACAGTCAGCAGGCATATCTATTTCCGCCTGCTGGGCTGTAGTGGGTGGAGGGGGTCTCACAGCCCCCTGGCCGTGCCGCCCATAGAGGTGGTTTCCTCCTCCCCCCTCCTCCTCTCAGCCAGCAACGCCCAATTTGCCACCAATGCCCAGTTTATTAAGATTTCCATACATTAGAGCAGTGATCCTCAAACTACGGCCCTCCAGCTGTTGCAGAACTACACATCCCATGAGGCATTGTAAAACTCTGACATTCACAGACATGACTAGGCATGATGGGAATTGTAGTTACTGAACAACTGGAGGGCCATAGTTTTGAGGACCCGTGCATTGGAGGGTTCCACCATTATTGATTAGCAAGTTAGCGATGCACTTTTTTTTTTTCTCATGCCAAAATTTACTTGCCGATGTAAAACATCACGGCTATTTCGTTCTGAATTGCAGCTGGGGATATTCTTACATACACCATACCAGCACTGATTGTTGTTATAAAGATCTCAAATCTGCAGGAGGAGGAGGGATACTTCTATTAGCGAATTACAGCAGAGTACATTGTGTATAATATATTATGGGTTGTGTCTACAGATCAGTAATGATTACAGAAAGCATGTAAGGGCAATATATTTATCTCCTTGTGACTGTTCACATTTACAGTCCTAGTGTACCTCCCACATTCATTGAAATGTGCAATGCCTGATGGGAAATGTAGTCTAAACAGAGAGAAGAGGATATGATGCAATCACTCTTCTAACAAAGCCTTCCTAGCTAAATACTTGCCTGCATCTTTTGAATTAGAGAGACCACTGTCTGTAAATTAAATTGGACATATCTCTTCAAAGGTAAGGAATTTCACAAATGTAATAACTGTTTAGTGTTTAGTGTAGGGGGGGTGTACTAATGGGGGATTTTTTGAAAATCCCGGAGTTCTGCTTTAAATGCGGTGGCTGCATTCGATTTCTTCTTTCAGGCTTTTTCCCCCTTTGCTTTCCCCTTGTGATCTGGCTAGTAACGCACTTTCTGTCTTAGGGTGGTTCCACTCTGGATGCAGGAATAACGGTGACACCTTTGGATAGCAGTATTGTCATTATGGGAAAAGGATGGCGTTAGACCCGCATATTAAGGCTGCATTCACATTACAGAATCTGCCCGCGATTTGACATCGCCGATATATGAATGACAAAATACAGGACTCGCATTTGAGATGCCATTCATTTGAATGACACCTCATAAATTAATAAAAGCTGACCATTGTAAGCACCGCTGTCAGTGGTAAAAGATTTGCCCCAGCCTTTTAACTTTTTCTGGACAGCTTTTTCTGATAAGGTAAGTTGAAAAATAGCAGACTTACTGGCTGGATCACCAGGTAAAAAAAAACAAAAGGTAATAAAAAGAGAAGTAATGCAGCCATCAACAACTAAAAACTAATCAGTTTTTGTTTTAATGCTGCAATAAAGTTGAACTAAAGTAAAAAAAAAAAAAATGCTAGTAAGGCCAGTCATACACGGTTCAAATCTCGCCCCATTTATCAGGAACCGGCCAACATTCGAACCATTAATGTGCAGGCTGAGTGTACCAAGTTGAACGATCGATCAACTTGGGTACAACCAACTTGCCGGGTTCGCTTGCAATTATTGTAAGCGGATGCTATAGCCACTAGCCATAACCACTGTCTTCTCCCGGTGGGGACTGCTTCCCCTGCCCACTCCCACTGGGAGAAGACAATTGCTTGGTAGGAGTGATTCCCCTGTCAGCGCTGTCAGTGCATCGATCCCCAGTGAGCAAAGCAGAGTCCACCAGGCGGATCGCCTATGTGAAAGGACCCTAACTGAATAAGCTGAACTTAGTTAGAAGCTGATTGGCTACTATGCACAGCTACACTAAATTCCGAGTGCTCCAGTTTTAGTACATCTCCCCCTTTGTTCCCTTGACTGAGGCTGGGTTCACATATATGCGTATTGAATGTGTTTTAAACTGCATCCAATTCGCATGACATGTGAATTTGACTGCCTCTCAATGGATACAGTTCACACATGTCCGGGGCGGCTGCGGTGCAGTTTCAAAAAGGGTCCTTGTGTTTTTGGGTCCAGTTCAGGTGCAAATTCAGGCAAAAATTTGCCTGTGAATTGCACCTGAACCAGTGAACAGAAATGCAACGGACTGCAAACCGCAGCCGCACTTATGTGAACCCGGCCTAAGCTGTGCACGCGCCTACTCCCAAACCTCTCTATTGGCTTATCACCATTATGGATAGCTTTTCAAATAAATACAGAGCTTTGGGAGTTGGGAGAGTTGGGGGTCACCACACAAATTTATCATAAACAAGAATCTGTATGAAGATGTTTCAAAGGAATCTGCTGTCACCAGCATGTTTGTGCATTTTATTGATGCATTCAGTTTAGAAGCTTTATGTTAGAGACAGTTATATGCTAAATCTCACCCAGCTTTTCAGAAATCCCAGCAGAAGCTGCACATGGTTGGAACTCTCTTTGTGCTCGCACGCTACAGACAATTATTCAGTATGACTATGCCCAGCCCCAGAGTGAATTTTGTATTGCTTTGTCAAATTAAACCAGGCGCTGACAGGCTCAGGGAAAATAATGTTCTATCTAATTAGTAAACTCCTGCAAATCCAATCTGAGTTTTTTTGATGAAAGATTCTGTTTACATGCTTGACACTTAACTAATACAGTGTAGCTAAGAAATCCCAGGAGGGAAGGAGGAAAAGCAGGGAGCCACAGTGCCTCTCTCAATACAGCGCTGGTGCCAGTCTGTGACTGGTGTCACCCTCTGGTGGGTGTCACCCAGGTGTGGGCCACATCCCCCACCCCCCCAACGTCACCACTAACAGCAAGTTCCAGAAGCAACCAAGTCTCTGCTACACTGTCGTAACTCTAACCTGCAGTGGAGCAATCATATACAATCCATCCACCCACTGCTGCCCAGTTACATTAATGAATGCACCAAGCAGCATGGACTGGGAATTACATCACTGTGTGGGTTTGTAAAAGATGTCAGCATCTGCCGTTAAGAATTCTAGACTGCCTTCGCTCTGAAGAAGCCACCCCGAATGAAGTCCATGTAACTTGCTAAATAATAAATGAATGATGGGGTACAAAACAGGTTGTTTTTTATAAAAAAAATTCTGACAGTTATCAAAATAGTGACAATTTTTAGTTTAAAGTGATAATAAGCCCTTACATAAGCCCACTGAAGTGACCAGCCTCATTTGATGCACAGTGATAAAGAAAATCCTCCTAAATAAGCTGTACCTGTGATCTGCAAAGCCATTTAAAAGAGAAGTATGGAAATCGCTTTAGTTTTCGGAATCATACTTACCTAAGTAAGTCCCCCGCCGAATCTATGACTGAGAACCGAACGATCAAACAGCAGAGAACTGGTGACTGTCAGTCACCACTGTCTGCTCCACCCCCCGCACTCACGGGAGTGCTGGGCTGTGGAGGGGGTGGGAACAGCTGGCTCAAGCTCTCAGCAGCCCGCTGAGAGTCTGAGCCAGGTGCCGATCCAGGCATGTGGGCAGATATGCAATCTCTCCTAAGCCTAAACCGGCTCTGTGATGTCAGCAGACAGCGGGCTTCAGAACGGACTGTACTCCTGTGATCCATAGGAGAAGTGCAGCCAAACATTCTTTAAAGTACACAGAGCAAAGTGTATTTCTCAGCTTGCAGGAGGCAAGGAGTGGAGATCTGATGTCACACACTGCACAGCACAGAGCTGTGTAGTCTGAGACCTGAGTGGAAGGAAAAGGACACCCCCCAGCACATAATAAATGGCTGATGTCATAATTGAGAAGTACCATGGCAACTGCAGATCAAACATTGGCCAAGATGACAGCTTACTTGGCTGTAAAAGATAGGAGGGGTTAGTTGCACTTTAAGACCCCATTCGTAATGTGTGCGGGTCCAACTATGATATCCTGCATGAGACTCAGCAGAACAGCTGTTCTTATGTAATCGAACATGCAGCGATTATCTGTGGATGATCAGCCCTGGGCACAAACAGTCTGTTTTCTATGAGCCCTAGTGTGAAGGAGCACTTAACATTAAAGCGGAACTTCACCTAAAAGGGAATGTTCCACATGTTAGTATCCCCCCTCCTTTAAAAAATGGCACTTTTCAGGGGAGGGGTGGGTGGGGATAAGCAGGTATCTGGTTTTGACAGTTCCCACTTCCAGTTAGATCGCCATGAGCGGATGCTTAGCCCCCCTCCTTCCCCCATAGTCTTCTGGGTCACATCACAGGTTCCAGAAGACTGAGAGACCATTCACAAGATGCAGCACGGCTCGTGCATGTGCACAGGGAAACCAGCCATGAAACCGCAAGGCTTCACTTCTGGTTTACCTTGGTTAACAGTCGGTGCCTAGACCCAAAGCTGATTGAAGAATCAGTTCGGGTGAGGACAGCACTGGATCCCTGGACAGCTAAGTCTCTTTATATTAAAAATCAGCTACAGGAACCGCAAGGCTTTACTTCTGGTTTCCCTTGGTTAACAGTCGGTGCCTAGACCCAAAGCTGATTGAAGAATCAGTTCGGGTGAGGACAGCACTGGATCCCTGGACAGCTAAGTCTCCTTATATTAAAAATCAGCTACAGGAACTGCAAGGCTTCACTTCTGGTTTCCCTTGGTTAACAGTTGGTGCCTAGACCCAAAGCTGATTGAAAAATCAGTTCGGGTGAGGACAGCACTGGATCCCTGGACAGCTAAGTCTCCTTATATTAAAAATCAGCTACAGGAACCGCAAGGCTTCACTTTTGGTTTCCCTTGGTTAACAGTCGGTACCTAGACCCAAAGCTGATTGAAGAATCAGTTCGGGTGAGGACAGCACTGTATCCCTGGACAGCTAAGTCTCCTTATATTAAAAATCAGCTACAGGAACCGCAAGGCTTCACTTCTGGTTTCCCTTGGTTAACAGTTGGTGCCTAGACCCAAAGCTGATTGAAAAATCAGTTCGGGTGAGGACAGCACTGGATCCCTGGACAGCTAAGTCTCCTTATATTAAAAATCAGCTACAGGAACCGCAAGGCTTCACTTTTGGTTTCCCTTGGTTAACAGTCGGCGCCTAGACCCAAAGCTGATTGAAGAATCAGTTCGGGTGAGGACAGCACTGGATCCCTGGACAGCTAAGTCTCCTTATATTAAAAATCAGCTACAGGAACCGCAAGGCTTCACTTCTGGTTTCCCATGGTTAACAGTCGGCGCCTAGACCCAAAGCTGATTGAAGAATCAGTTCGGGTGAGGACAGCACTGGATCCCTGAACAGTTAAGTCTCCTTATATTAAAAATCAGCTACAGGATATGTAGCTGCTGACTGGGGGGTAGACTGAAGTTCCTCTTTAAGGTCCCATGCACATATGAATTAAAATACAGGCATCCAGGTACATTTGGAGCTAATTTCTAAACTCTCCTGGAAGTACATAAATGTTTGCTATTGATGAATGCACACCTAGACATTCAGCTGTGTCCAGGTACATTCTGTCCAAACACAGCTAAACACAAGGACATTTAAATGCAGCAAAAAGAAATCTGGGAAGCTAAAGAGTTTATACATACAGACTATTATAGGCATTTGGTATGTCTAGGGTATATTTCCTGGCACTTTCCAGCGCCCAGGGGGCTGTACATACCATGCACAGGCTACCATAAAATTGAATGGTTGTACATGGGCGTACTCTTGTAAAAGGAAGTTTTGCATACACGTGTTGGACGTGTATGCATGGTTAAACACCAATACAAGGAAGCAACAGCGTCTACAAGAGTATCGCTAAATATGGCAGGCTGCATGTGGCATGTGCAGTTCGCAGGGAGCAAGAAAGCACTGGAAAATTATGTATTACAATTCATTGCTATAACAAATCCTTTTTTGTTGTCAATGACAACCACTGGCAGCCTCCCAGAACTGTTGAGCATGCAAGAGATGAAGGCAGTGCCAAGCAATAAGGACAGATAAGGCTAACAAGAAGAGTATCAGCCTCATGCAGTCATATTACTGTATCTCCTGTATAGCTCGATGTGCCAATCACTGTACTACTTACTCTTGTAAGAGGTAAGGATTGGCTTAAAGCAGCAATAGCAGCTTATCATGTCTAAGCAACATATGTTCATCTGATCATACAGGGAAAAGTATATTTTCCAGACCTCTTAGCTCCAAATGTGCCTTCATTTGACAACACATTAACCTAGCAGTCAAGCATGCATACAAGACACACGTAAAAAGGATCAAGGCAAGCTCATTACCCCTTATAATCCAGAAACGTAAACAAGTATTCTATCCCTGATAGGAAGGAGAAGAAGGTGGGTCCTGGATTCACAGACCACACACCACTTTTCGGCCAGTGGCTCAATTAAATATTGTCCACTTTTACAGCATGGCTGCTTCCAACTGTCCCTTCTTACACAGGTGTTCTGCTTTATGACAGATTCCTACTTTAACTGTAGATTTATCCTGTCTCCTCGTATACCTCTTGATAAAGATAGCACTTTTACATTCGGCAAAATGTAGCCCTGTATGTTGTCATACCCTCACAATAACTGGGCCTCCATTCAATATTTACATTCCTTTGCATGTGAGTGGGCAGCAGTGTTGCCAACCATTTAATTATGGACAGCTAGTAAAATATGTAGACTAATTAAGGCTATCTATGAAAATAAATATCTACAAAGCCTCCATAGCTTACTTGAGCATCGGGCAGGAGAGGAGGCGCAGCTGAAAGCCGGAGCCAGTTGTCATACACATGGGTGGATTCTGATAATATGGTTGGGATCCTTCCAGTGCCTGGAGCGACTCTGTGACGTCAGCTGATAGCAGGCAATAGCCCAGTATAAGCTGACTTTGGGTAACAGGAGAGCAAAAGTAAGTACATTCCTATGACCCAGAAGAGATGTATGACCAAAAAAGCTTTTAGTGGAACAAAACCCAAAACTGTTCAAAGCATGCCTGTTCCAGTTACTAGCATGCTTGTGCTCTCAACTGAACTGCCAACACATGACTGGTGGCATAGCTGATCACATGTTCAATACCATGGCAAATGCAGATCAAACAGAGGCTAAGATGGCAGCTTGCTTGTCTGTAAACGATAGGACTCCAGCTGCCTGCCACAAATGCAAAAGGTTTTCCAGGCTATCCCCTTTAGGACCACCTAACACAGGGGTAGGCAACCTTAAAGAGGTGGGGATTTACCTGAACAACGTGGGAGAAGTCAAAGATCACCGGGCACAGTGTCGCCTCCTCACACCTGATTTAAACCTCTAATTGCCATATTAGACAGCACTACAGAGGAGGAATAGGCTCTTGCTCCCTACTACAGCTCTAACTTTACAAATAGTCCCTTGGCATTGCACTCTGTTTGATGCTCTGGAATGGTGGGTCAGCATACCCAGACCGTGATCTACCAGTCACCTGTCCACGATCTACTAGTAGATCGTGATCTACTGGTTGCTAACCCCCGAACTAACACATATGTTCAGCAGTAAAAGGTTGGGCTTTAACACCCATCGTCACGTGTGTGTTTCTGGGCAGCCAATGATTATATAAAGTTAACTCACATTATCCTCCCAGCACAAAGGCCGAGCTGTCAAAGACAACCCTCAGTCCAAACTTAAGCCTTATACACGCCAGTAGTTTTTTCTTTTTTCGTGCAGCTCAGTACGGATGAACAGAAAAAAACTGACACCTCAGGAGAAGCTGCTGTACTAACTATCCAAAGTTAGTACAGCAACGTCCCCTGCTGTGCTATTGGGTTCTTGCAGGGGGACGGCTCCCCACCAGAACATTCCAGCCAACGCTTTCAGCCAGTGGCTGCAAGCGCTGATCAGGAGCCGATCAGCAGACCTTTTTCGCTAATGCCCTTTTTTCAGTCAGGCCGGCTTCTGTCAGACCGGCTGAAGTGCACAAGGCTGAATGTGGTGGTAATTAAACTTGCTTGGTGCCTTATCTGCAATAAATTAGCCTTAGAACCCATGTAACACATTAATATGTGTTTGGGTTTAAAGGGATAAGGTGGCAACCCTAGATGCCACCCGACATTCGGCTCGTGTGTACAGGCGGTCCCCTAGTTACAAACATCCGACTTACAAACGACTCCTAATTACAAATGGAGGGAGACAACAGAAAGTGAGAGGAAATCTCCCCCTAGGAAGGGAAATTCACTCCTGTAAGAGTTATTATGGGATAAAGGGGTCTCCATTGATGCTTTATCACCAATCCTTGCTTCCACAACAACCCAAAATTTTCAAAATCCAATTATCATTGGGACAGGACGTGAGGTGAAATCTTCTGAACAGAAACATAGACAGCAAAACAAACATTACAGGGGTGTTAACCCTTCCCTATGCTATCCAAAAAGCTTAAAAATATTTTTTTTGGCTGAAGCTACACTTAAATAATATACCTGTTCCGACAAATACAACTTAAGAACAAACCTACAGTCCCTATCTTGTTTGTAACCGCCTGTACCGCCTGTACTAAACTTAAGGATCAGTACCTAGCGGGGCCGGCTTTCAATCATGTGACCACTGTCACAGTGGTCACATGATCGATGAGTCTTCTCTCCTCTACCTGTTTATATATATATATAATTTTTTTTCAGTCTTGTCCATAAAAACAGAAATTATATGTCAAACCATACCCAACCAACATTCCTTTTACAGCGATAGTAAAGTGTATTTTTTTTTTATGAACAGACATGTTGTTATACTTACCTGCACTGTGCAGTGGTTTTGCACAGAGCGGCCCCAATCCTCATCTTCTTGGGTCCCCCACCAGCACTGTCCAGGCTGTATGCGTCTGTGGACATGCAGTGTGGCTCACCCCATCCCCCACCCCTTTTTTACAGGATTTCATTGACAGCAGCCGGAGCCAATGGCTGCTGCTTTGTATCCCTGTGAGAAGAGAGCTAGATTGAGATGAGGCTCCAGTAAGTATTTAGGGGGGCAGGGGGGAGCTGAATACAAAATGTTTTTTTTTTTTACCTTAAAGTGAAACTAAAGGTTTGTCTTTTAAAAAAAAAATAATAATAACAAACATGTTATACTTACCTCCTCTAGTAAGGGTTTTGCACAGAGCGGCCCCGAACCTCCTCTTCTGGGGTCCCTTGCTGGTGCTCCTGGCTCCTCCTCTTCTCCAGTGCCCCCACGGAGAGCCGCTTTCCATGGGGGCACTCGTGCAGGCGCCCTCCCGAGTCTTGCTGCTGTGTCCATTGACACAGACAGGGTGACTTGGCCCCGCCCCCGGGCTCCCATATCATTGGAATTGATTGACAGCAGCGGGAGCCAATAACTCCTGCCGCTGTCAATCTATCCAATGAGGACCCAAGACAGCGGCTGGAGCTGCTGGGCTCGTTCTCATCGCTGAAACAATCGGGCTCAGGTAAGTAAAAGGGGGCTCTGGGGGGAAGCTGTACAACAAAAGGTTTTTCACTTTCTAACATGGAGACTTTACAACCCCTTTAATGCAGAGAATGCAAAAATGTTAAAAAAGTCTGTTATAATATTAGGTGTTTGAGACCCCTTTCATAGGGGGCGGGTCCATTTTGACGGACTCCGCTAGATCCGTTGATCCACTTTGAGCAGGCAGATGACAGGCCCGTCTCTGCTCACTGTGCCGAGACGGACCTGTTAGAGTCCCACTCTCCTCTATGGGGCGATTGGATGAAAACGGACCGCCTGTGCATATTCATCCAATCCCATCCGCTGGGTGGATTGGCAACCATATTGCCATACGTCTTTTTTCAGTGGATCTTGTGGGGTCAGATGCCAGGTGGGTGTCAGCGGACACATCAGGGTGTATAAAAATCAATGATTTTTTTTTAAAAAAAAATGTTTTGTTTTTCATTTGAATTGAATTTTTTTTACTTAAATCTGTATTTTTTTTAATTTTTATCAAATTTATTTTAATAAAATACTTTTAGAGTAAAAATCTAAGATACATTAATAATTTAGCTTAGTTATGTAGCATGAGGCTGTATATTCTGCAATATCTACATTTTTGGTAAACTCATTCAATGAATTCAAGCTCATAACATGCACTGCATTGATGTATTCACACCATTTTACAGTAACCATGAGATAAAACAAAGTTCAGGAATATTCCTTTATCCCTCTGTTTTGCAAATCTATGTACACTACAAACTGTATGATTAAATCGGTTCTGATATCGCTGTTTTACTAACCTGACAGCTTATAATTCTAAACAGGAAACCTTCATTTTGCTAGCAAATATTAAATATTCTAACTACCAGCAAGAATAAGTTACATTTAAAGAGCACCTGTCATTTCAGATCCATCATGGCAGTGCCTGTTAGCGGGCATCCACTCACCTGCTGTCACCATGTCCCTAACCTTGTTGTGTCACTGCCGCATCACCAGCTATCCCATTTAGGGCCGGTTCACACTGCTGCGTGTGGCCAGCTCGGATGTGATTAGCACCGCACTGCAGTGTGAATCACATGTGATCTCTGCGCGCTGCAATTTCAGCCATAGAGATAGTATGGCTGAATTTGCATTGCAATTGGAGCAAACTTGCACAGGACCCTTTATTTTGTTCGCAGCAAAATCGGATTGCATGGGTGTTCACACCATGCGTTTCGATTCCTGTGCGAGTTTGCAGTTCCCAGTGTGATATACAAACTGATTTGGAGGTGTCATTAGTTTTCTATTGACACTCCCTGCAGTTATCATATACAGTAGCAGTGTTTAATGCCGCCGGGAGACATGAGAAGTGGAAACTCGCAGTGGATTCTCAGGGTTCCCGCATCGCAGGAGTGTGAACCAGCCCTAAAGTGAATGGGACTGTCGGTGAGTCAATAGCGGGTCAGAGGAGGAGCTGCTGCGGGACAGAGATGAAAGTTGCTCTTTAAAACTTATGATTTAAATTGAGCCTTTTTACTACTGATTTCAGGGCCAGTTCACATCATAGAAACGCAGTCCAGATGCTTTTCTGCATGAGCGTTTTTGGTGTGTTCCAGTGCATTTTTTATGTGTTTTTTGTGCATTTTTGATGCAGTCCAGTGCATTTTCCTCCTTTTTTTTCTTGACCTAATATAAAATTATAATTTTTTTTAAAGAATACAATTTTTGATGCGTTTTACCACGTTCCAGTACAGTTCAGTGCAGAAAAAATCCAGCATGTTCTACTTTTTTTTTCTGGAACTGGAACGCACTGGAACTGACTGCTCTGGTGTGAACTATACCATTGAAAACCATATAACCTACTTTCCATGCATTTTTGATGCAAAAAAAAAAAACGCACTGGACTGCATGTGGTGTGAACTGGCCCTGAATCAAATCCACCCTGGGACACATATCCGCTGACATCCAACCTCCCCATAGAAGTCAATGGGTGGCCCAATCGGATCCGCCTGAAAAAAGGACAGGCGGATCCCATCGGTCCGATCGTGTGAAAGGGGCCTACATGTTAAGTTGTCTGTTTGAAACAAAATATAAAAAAGGAAACTGGTAGGCAGCAAGCTCAGGCAGAGCTCCATGCTCAAGCATCAGGGTATCTTTCATCTCATTAGAAAGTGCTGGTTTTGGCAATTTTGTAATCTTTGAAAGCACCATGGTAACAGTCAGAATTCCTCTTTCAAGGTAGACGTTCTTTATTAAAGGATTCCAAGTACGAGACTTGTACATTGTTATAAATGTCTGCAAGCTGTATCTGCAGCTTGATTCAAGCCACAAATTACATATTTTATTAAAAAAAAAAAAATACAAAAAGCAAGATTTGTTCCCAAAATGGTGGACTTTGCATTTGAAATAACATTTGGAAGAGACATCTTTATACTGCCGGTCCAATAAACACCACATGCACAATTTTCTCTTTAGGCTCAATGCACACTAAAAAAATGCCAGAAAATGCCAAAGTAACACTTTGTGTTATTTAGACTAACTACATATTTTGATTATCTGAAAAATGATATCATTTTAGACGTAGCCAGATACCAAGATAACGTAACTTCAGCAATCATGTGCAGGGTTTACATCATCAGTGCCTGCCCAATGGGCAAAGCATGTAGAAGAAGGTGAAAAAAACATGGAACACAGTAGATGTGGGAAGCTCATACTTAACATTGCTGGAGGAGAGCAGAGCCAGAGGTGAATGTGTTATAATACAGCAAACTTGCACATTATGGCAAATGCAGGCTACCTCCTCCCCTGTTTACTTCCGCTTTGAGAGGCCCTGTGCACTTTTTACATTAAAAGGATAACTGTCATTAAAGAAAAGCGCTGCTGGCTCTCCTAAGTGAGGTTGGTTCCAGAGCTACGCTGGCACTGTCAGACGGAAATCAATTCACCACTGCTTTATGTACCCCTAGCCAACTCTGGAATGTAAAGTCTGATCTTGCTCCTGTGTACTTGTCACAGATGACTGCCTACTGATATCATATTCTTTATATATATATATATATATACATAGGCGTGTGCATGGGGTGTGCCTGGGCACACCCTGATCAACCTGTACTGTGCATATCCCCTCCTGCTGCCTGGCTGCAGAGAAAGGGACTGGGGAATCTCTGTCCTCAGTCCCTTTCTTTGTCTCAAAAGTGAGGCATACCCCTGATATTTCACCAAAGCCCCCCAAAGGGGCTCCTAAAAAATAGTAAAAATAAAAAATAATTGTAAAAAAACAATGTAAAAAATAATTTAAAAAATATAATTGTAAAAAAGTAATAATAAAAAATACAAACAACCTACTGACACCAATCTCTGCCCTAGTGACACCATCCACTGCTCTATTAACAACATCCTCTGCCCTCCTTCCACTATTATTTATATATATATATATATATAAAGGTATATATATATACATATATAAAGGTGTAAATATATATAATATCGGTCCGTCGTCCTCCCC
>BLSH010134973.1:465854-490310 GCA_018402905.1 Glandirana rugosa
ACCTACGACACGCGCGTAGTGGCATTTTTCACACGGGCGCCGAGCCCGTCTGGGTTACAGGCGGCTGCTCGGCGTTACTCGCCGGTGTCCGTTTCTTGCCCCTTGGCGGCTACATTTGTGCCGCCAAGGGGTAAGACTGTCACGCCCGTACCCACTAGATGACTAGGGACAGTGACCCTAGTCAATCTAGAGAGTACGGGTACCATCGGGTTGGGGGTGTGTCAATCTTGTGTGGGTCCCTTGTATCAATTGGGGAAGTGATGTGGGACGTCCAATTGGGGAAGTGACGGTTACTGTAAATGTGTCATTAGTCACCTGTAAATTTAAAGACTAGCGACATATTTACAGTTACCAGGGTTTTTTCACAGTTTTTACAGGCTGTACAGGTGGGGGTTATAGCGTCCAATTGGCATTTTTTGATTGGTTTGCGCAAAAGTGGCCACGTTTACGGATGGTGAGAATTCATTTCTGGGGTTATTTTTTACTAGTAATGGCGGCGATCTGCGGTACTGCGATATTGGGGGTGGACATGTCGGACATTTTTGACACTTTTTTGGGACCATTGACATTTATACAGCGATCAGAAATTTAAATGTCCACTGATTACTGTGTAAATGTCATTGGCAGTGAAGGGGTTAACCTGCAGGGTGTAGTGAAGGGGTTAACTATGTTCCCTGGGTGTGTTCTAACTGTGTGGGGGTTGGGCTACCATGGGCATGAGAGATCTAACTGATCCCAGTGACAGGGATCAGTAGATCACCCATGCCCGCACTGTCAGAATGGGGAACCGCCGTGTTTACATCGGCGGTTCCCCGTTCTTTGCCTGTGGCCGCTCATTGCGGCTCGTCGGCGGACATTGGGTCTGCCCGAGCCGCGGGCACACTTTTTACGGTGATGCGCGCACAGCATCCACACTGCCGCCGTGAATACACGGCAGGCGGTGGGGAACTGGTTAAGCTGGCAATTAAACTCACTTGGTGCTTCATCTGCATCAAATTAGCCTCTGAACCTGTGTAATTAATATGTGTTTGGGTTTAAAGGGATGAGGTGGCAACCCTAGTTCAGGCTGGTGGCGGTGTAATGGTGTGGGAGATATTTTCTTGGCACACTTTGGGCTCTTAGTACCAATTGAGCATTGTTTAAACGCCATGGCCTACCTAAGTATTGTTGCTGACCATGTTCCTTTATGACTACAGTGTAACCATCTTCTGATGGCCACTTCCAGCAGGATAATGCACCGTCTCACAAGGCTCAAATCATCTCACCACTGGCTTGAATATGACAATGAGTTCACTGTATGCCAATGGCCAATGTATGTATGCCAATGTATGCCAATGGCCTCCAGTCACCAGATCTCAATCCAATAGAGCACCTTTGGGATGTGGTGGAAAGGGTATTTGCGTCATGGATGTGCAGCCAACAAATCTGCAGCAACTGCATGGTGCTATCATGTCACTATGGACCAAAAGAAATGTTTCCAACACCTTGTTGAACCTATGCCATGAAGAATGAAGGCAGTTCTGAAGGCAAAAGGGGGTCCAACCCGGTACTAGCAAGTTGTACCTAATAACATGGCCGGTGAGTGTATTTATAGATGTTTACAACTATTCTAACCTAAAAAATATTTACCCCCTTATCCCTTCCCTCTTATTGCACAGCTGTCATTTGGAAGCATACTTGAAGCAAGCCCTGACTGATACATTATACCCTAGTTATATTAAACATGCCACCAAGAATCATTTTGAAGCTTGTTGATGGTTGACACTTTGCTTTCAATATGCAGATTCTCCAGCAATTTGAACTGATCAAGCTTGACTGCATTTGTTGAATGACATTTGACACAAATAAAATAAGAAAAAAAAATATCTATAGGTAAAACAAGCAGCTGCATTTTTACATTGCAAAATGATTGTGGAAATCCATCAAGATGTTGGTGTTCTCTTATGAGACATTACGCTGACTACTTCATACAAGCGATTCATCAAACATTCATTGCAGCCAGCTAAATTGGAACTAATATTGCATCCAGATGAGCACAGATCTAATACCTAGGAGCTACCGACTAAGCAGTCAAGACCTTCAATATAGTCAGGAATTCCTATGTCAACAAAATTAGTGAAATAATTATCATAATCTTATCATCATTACACAGTCCTATCACAGCTATTTGGTTCATAACTGCACATGACTGGGCTTAGCCGTAACACAACCGTATCATGGCTCCAGCAAAAAAATGATCCATTTGAAACACTCTCCTGTGTCATTCTGAAATACATCATACAAACGCATATCAGTCATGAATTATGACAACATATTCACCAACTGCCTTCATTTCAAACAATTGTACCTGTGGCTCTGTATTCTTTCATCCAAATTCAATAGTTTTTTGTTTTTTTGAACACTACCATCAATCACACTCATAAAATTGACAATGGGATGCATAAAAGGGACAGCCTACTTGCATTGGAGCTTTTTTCATATCGCCATTGCTTGGATGAAACATGAGGAGGGTGGCAGAAGGAAAGGGTTTGTATGACTCCCTGAATACTGACCCAGCCTGCTGTGATTGGTCCACCAACCTCAAAGGCAAGATTAGTGGACCATATATAAAGATGTGTAGAGGACAGTTGGTGAGAAGGCTTGCAATGGAGCAGGAGGCTTTATGCTGAAAAGCTTAAAGTAGAACCATAGGCAAAACTTTTTTTTTCATTTTGGATAGAGTAAGGGAGGGTTATAAACCCTGTTGGTTTAATTTTTGCCATCTGTGCCCCATAGGGGAGGTTTACCTTCACTTCCTGTCCCATAGCCAAACAGGAAGTGAGAGGCAATCCCTGCAAATTAAGGGAATCCTTTGGGGACCCCCAGACCATCATAACCAGTGTCCCCGTTTAAAGATTTCCCCTCTATTACTTTCCTGGGGACAACCCAAAATTTGGGATTTTCTTTTACTTTCACTTTCAATGATAATGGTAAATAGGTCAATACCTAACGGGGGGCACAGACAGCAATAATAACTGACTGGTGTTCTAATCGTTCTCCAGTCTATCCAAAACTAAAGAAAATGTTTTGCCTTTAGGTATACTTTAAAGCAGGGGTCAGCAATCTTTTTCCACTAAAGGGCCAGATTCAATGTATGTGAATGCATGGAGGGCCACATTTACCTGCTAATAAATGAAGATAACATTACACCGCCCCCTGAACCTCTGGACCCCTTTACATTACACAGCCCCACACCTCTGTACCCCTTTACATTACACAGTCCCTGCACCTCTGGACCCCTTTACATTACACAGCCTCGCAACTCTGGCCCCCTTTACATTACAAAACCCCCACACCTCTGGCTCCCTTTACGTTAAACAGCCCCCTGCACCTCTGGAGCCCTTTACGTTACACAGCCCCCTGCACCTCTGGACCCCTTTACGTTACACAGCCCCGCACCTCTGGAACCCTTTACATTACATAGCCCCCCTTGCATATTACACAGTCCCAATGCATCATCAGACAGCCCCCCCATGCAGCACCCCCTGCATATTACACAGCCGACCCCGGCATATTACCCAGCCCCCCGCAGCATGGGGGGATGGGGCACTTTACATCTTTTTTCCTTATTTATTTTTTTATTTTTGTACACTGTCCCATTAAAAAAAAATCTGATCACTTTTATCGCTGTCGTAAGGAATGTAAGCATCCTTTGTGATAGTAATAGGCAGTAATAGGTACTCTTTATGGAGAGATATGGGGTCTATAAGACCCCAAATCCCTCCTTTGCACTTAAAAGCATTCAAAAACGTGAAGTTTGGCTGTTTTGAATACTGTCTTGTTTTTAAATTTGGAGCCTTTAAGTCTTCTGCAAAGTGGAAGTAATGTCATGACATCGCTTCTGGGTTATTAGATCTGAGACCCGATCTCAGCCGCTTCCAGCTTCGTTCAGGTTTCCTGCTGGAGAGCTCGGACGAGTCGCAGAGGGTGGTGGGAGGATAGCAGCTGAGCCGCATTGATTGTTATCCCCAATCAAGTCATCAAAGTATGTGCAAAAGAAGTGACCACACTCCCCTCTCCAGAAGTATAAATGCTAAAGGCCCCTTCCACACTGGGTAGGGGGGCTGTTATAGCGGTGCTATGGTGAGTTTCAATATGGAAAGGATACCCAATCACGTGCAAAGAAAATAAAAAAAGACAGCATTTTTCTTTCCCATGGTTGGATGATGGAGGTCAGTGGAGCTGCGCATCATTCACTAAGCTCTGGGGCAAATTCCCTTGCAAAGTGAACAGCCTATATGCCTTTAGTAAATCAACCCTACAGAGAGAGAGTGGTGTAAGGTCCTTTGCCTGTTCCCTGGCAAGCATGGTGGTGTAAAGCTAGAAAAGGTCACCCAGGAACTTTGTCCCCATCATCTCTGAAGCAGTACAGCTCACTTGGCTGAAGGAACCTTTTGCCCTTGAGAACAAAACAAATATTACAAATCCCTATAATCTCTTTATATGATTATACGGTACACTAACATAAAAAGGCTACTAAAAACGTGTATCTTTTTCTTTATTAATATGAGTGTACTTATTACTGGAAATCTCTTCTGATGAATTTCCACCAGAAATAATTGAGTTCTAGGGCAGACAACGTGCGTCAAACAGGCCCAGGCTCTGGCCTACTAATCAGCCCATTGTTTTGATTCACAGAGGTCTGTCTTATAAGCAGATTGTTCCCAAGCTCTTCTAAAGCTTTCTACGTCATAACTAATTCATAGCTCAATTTGTACGGTGGCTGGTCAAATTATTACACAATAACTGCATCAAGCATGGAAAAAAATATCTGGAACAAGCATTTATTAGACCTCCACCTTTGTCTTATAGTAAACGACAGCAGCATGTATAGATCTGAAGACAAGCGGAGTGGGATGCTGGGACATAAATCCCCCCCACCCCTTTCTTCTCATCTATCCCCAGCTCCACAGTGATTAATTACAGTAATCCGGCACATATTTCCTGCTTTAACTGGCCTGTAAGTCATCCTCTTTGCAAAATCCGCCTTAAGCTGCCAGTGCCAAGACCAACTAACAAATATGCCTGCATAGTCACACTGAAGTCCAACAGGGCTGGAACAGAAGTGGCAGTTCTTACAATGCCAATTAAAAGAACAATATAAGAGGCCAATAAAAATAGAAAAAGAACATGTTTTATTTTAATAGGCAATAATTTTCATTCCCTGTGTTAACTTTATTGCCCATCACTTAAAGAGCAACTCAAGACAAGCGGCTAGCTACAGAGCAGCAGTATATCCACAAAAAAGTTTTACCTGTCAAAGCATTAGCAATGTAATATACACATTCATATGATGCACCAGGCTAGGTCAAGCTACATGGTTGTGGGGAGCAACACTAATACACTCCTCTCCACATGGATAAACATCACTACGCGGTTGGTGCCAACCCCGAGTTCTCTGCCTCCGTCAATTCCCCATTTCCTTACCCATCAGCTTCACCACTGCCACTGCAAACCTTATTTCATCCTTGTGATGGCATGTAGCAGTAAACAGTATAAAGAAACTTCAGGTAGTAATGCTAGCTGGAAAGAAAATGACTTAAAGTGGAGTTCCACCCTTTCCGAATGTTTATTAAAAGTCAGCAGCTACAAAAAGTGAAGCTGCTGACTTTTAATAAACAGCCACTCACCTATCTCCCATTCCAGCGATGGGCCACACGGAGCCTTGGATCTCTCCCCCTCCCCGGCGCTGGCATTGCTACTGTGGGCACCCAGCAGCGCTGCACTTCATGGTTGGCCCCGAAGTCTTCTAGGACCTGTCCTGTGTCCCAGAAGACTTCGGGAGGGAGGAGGAAGGAGACCTTCCACTTTCAATCGACTAAGGCGATTGGAGCGGAAGTACCCGTAAAAATCAGGTATCCGCACCCCCCCTCCTCCCCAAAAGCTCAGTTTCAGCATCCGGAGCTGGGGAGGAGGACTTAAAGCGGAAGTTCCATTTTTGGGTGGAACTCCGCTTTAAAGACTTCTCAAGGAATGCAAAAGTGTGACTATTTCCACTTTTGCAGATGAATTTTAGAAATTCCCACAATGTTTTTGTTATATGTTTGCCACTTAAACAGCATGCCAACGTATTCTTTAATATATCTTACCATTTGAATGTTTCTCAGGAGGAGCTGACATGGCAGTACTTTTTTGCTACAATGAGCCTGTTCAAAGTCTGTCTTCATTAAAGTGATACTAAACACATACTGTTGTCCCTTCTATTTTTGTATGTGGATGATGGAACTGTAATTCTTTTAATTAAAAAAAACATCTAAGTACCTTTTTTCTAATTGATATACAACTGTCACATGACCCAGCTCTTTCCCAGCTTGTGTGCAGGGAAACATAAGTAGGAGAAGCTTAATTAAATTAAATTTAAAAATAAATAAAAAAACAGTCTTTGGAATACAGAGTAAAAATAAATAATTCATATCAATGAACTGTTTTAAATTGTAATACAAATATATGTTTGAAATCAAATCTTTATTATGTTTTGGCAAAATGGTGGGGGGTGTTCTGCCAGGGAGGTGAAGCCTCCATTAATCAATCATGTAATATCTCACCCCATTGCGATTAGCTGGTTAGTGGGCATGGAGGAAGAGGGAGGGAGTGGGCTGTCATTTATCATTGTGTATACACCCACATGTGTGACTCTAGTCACATGGGTTGCATCTGATTGCCTCTTGGGGGATCAGGAAGGACCCCCCCGCTGGAGCAAATTGGATCATTCTTTATTGAGGGTTTTTTTTTTTTTTTATCAATTGTGACTATAGGATTGTGTATATAGGATTTTACATATTGTTTTTCCTTTCTATTGGTTGCACTGAATGGGCTAACTATGTAATAGAGCTGCACAATTCTGGATGAAATTCGTTTTTTGCTTAGAATAAAGATCACGATTCTTGGCGTAACATCATCTTTCACATTATACACATTGGGCTAACTTTACTGTTTAGTTGTTTTTTTTTTAATTAATTGAAGTGCGCAAATACAGTGTGACATAAAATATTGCAAGAACTTCCAATTTAGGCCTCATACACACGGACGTTTTTTGACGCCGGCGTTTTCTGGCGTTTTTTGCAGCTCTCCATGTTAGTCAATGGCCCCATAAAAACGTCGGCGTTTTTGAGCTGTAGGTGGCGTCGGCATTAGTGAGCAGAAAGTAGAACCCATGGCCATCGCGTTCTGAGGCTGTAACGTTTTGGCATTTTTTGACGCCGACGCCACAATATGCCAACAAACGCCACCTATTATTATACCGGCGTTTTCCGGCGTTTTTTGACGCCGACGTTTCTAGGTTGAAAAATAGCAGAGGGATGATTTTTTTTAAAAAATGCCTATTGACGCCGACGCTCACTAATGCTCAAAAACGCCAATGCATAACGCCGAAAAACGTCGACTTTTTTTCCTTGACGTCGGACCCGACGTTTTGTTTATTTTTTTAGATACGCCCGTGTGTATGAGGCCTTATTCTCTAGGGTATACAGTATCTCACAAAAGTGAGTACACCCCTCACATTTTTGTAAATATTTTATTCTATCTTTTCATGTGACAACACTGAAGAAATGATACTTTGCTACAATGTAAAGTAGTGAGTGTACAGCTTGTATAACAGTGTAAATTTGCTGTCCCCTCAAAATAACTCAACACACAGCCATTAAAGTCTAAACCGCTGGCAACAAAAGTGAGTACACCCCTAAGTGAAAATGTCCAAATTGGGCCCAAAGTGTCAGTATTTTGTGTGGCCACCATTATTTTCCAGCACTGCCTTAACCCTCTTGGGCATGGAGTTCACCAGAGCTTCACAGGTTGCCACTGGAGTCCTCTTCCTCTCCTCCATGAGGACATCACAGAGCTGGTGGATATTAGAGACCATGTGCTCCTCCACCTTCCATTTGAGGATGCCCCACAGATGCTCAATAGGATTTAGGTGTGGAGACATGCTTGGCCAGTCCATCACCTTTACCATCAGCTTCTTTAGCAAGGCAGTGGTTGTCTTGGAGGTGTGTTTGGGGTCGTTATCATGTTGGAATACTGCCCTACGGCCCAGTCTCCAAAGGGTGGGGATCATGCTCTGCTTCAGTATGTAACAGTACATGCTGGCATTCATGGTTCCCTCAATGAACTGTCGCTACCTAGTGCTGGCAGCACTCATGCAACCCAGACTATGACACTCTCACCACCATGCTTGACTGTAGGCAAGACACATTTGTCTTTGTACTCCTCACCTGGTTGCCGCCACACACACTTGACACCATCTAAACCAAATAAGTTTATCTTGGTCTCATCAGACCACAGGACATGGTTCCAGTAATCCATGTCCTTAGTCTGCTTGTCTTCAGCAAACTGTTTGCGGGCTTTCTTGTGCATCATCTTTAGAAGAGACTGCCTTCTGGGACAACAGCCATGCAGACCAATTTGATGCAGTGTATGGCGTATGGTCTGAGCACTAACAGGCTGACCCCCCACCCCTTCAACCTCTGCATCAATGCTGGCTGCACTCATACATCTATTTCCCAAAGACAACCTCTGGATATGACGCGGAGCACCTGCACTCAACTTCTTTGGTCGACCATGGCAGGGCAGTTCTGAGTGGAACCTGTCTTGTTAAACCACTGTATGGTCCTGGCCACCGTGCTGTAGCTCAGTTTCAGGGTCTTGGCAATCTTCTTATAGCCTAGGCCATCTTTATGTAGAGCAACAATTCTTTTTTTCAGATCCTCAGAGAGTTCTTTGCCATGGGGTGCCATGTTGAACTTCCAGTGACCAGTATGGGAGAGTGAGAGTGATAACACCAAATTTAACACACTAAAAAGGGGGAAATTCCATGCTTATCCTAGCAGAAAATAAGTTAAATACTAGAACAGAGCAGCATGCATTAATTGCTTTGATTCATAAGTTCATAAAAATAATTTATATGCAGAGCTAGTTCCAAATATAGTCTCTGTTGAAGAGCAAAAACTTGAGTGTGACAAATTGAGATTCCACTAGAGGGACCCGATCACAAAGCCGAAGAAGGGCATCTGGCAAATCTCCTTACCAAATGTATCAGCCAAAAACGCATGTGAACATAATCACTCGGTGATCCTGTATCTTCAAAGTGTACACTCTCAGATGGGTCATATACTCTCGCAGGTGGTATTAAAGAAAGAAAGAAAAAACTTTCATAGTGTGACTCTGTATGCTAACAATCAAGCACCCTCCACCAGTTTTAAAACAACCCTCCGCCAAGGGCCACAGTGCAGGATAAAGGGCACACAAAACACCCACGTGTTAGGCAAATATAATTACCAGAGAGTGGACAAATCTGAGCATATGCAGAAATCACCAGAATATCATCGTCCAATCCCAGAGATTAAATCATTGATGAACGTCTTGTAAGCTCCTCTCAGGTATAGCAGCCAGGAACACATGTGAACAACTCCCTCAGTAATCACAGGTCTTCAAGGTATACGCTCACAGGTAGGATCAAATGCTCTCACAGATAGTAATATAGCAGAAAAAACTTTGCAGTGTTACTCCTGATATAAATAATCATGCACCCACCACCAGTTAGGAAAGACCCCAAACCAGGTATCACAGTGCTGAATAGGGGACACACACAGCACCCTTGTGTCAGGCAAATATAATTACCAGAAAGTAGACAAATCCTAGCAAAATCCTAGCAAAAACCTCCTGTGATGCACCAGCCCCCCAGTGCCCCCTTCTACTTACCTGAGCCCGATCATTCCAGCGCCGTGAACGAGCACACCCACTCCAGCCGGTGTCACGGGTCCTGATTGGATAGACTGATAGCAGCGCAGCCGGGGGACAATGAACGCAGCAGCAGGACACGGGAGCGCGCCTGCACAAGTGCCCCGAGGGAAAGCGTTTCTCCGTGGGGGCAATCGATGTGGGGAGAAGCCAGGAGTGCCGCTGAGGGACCCCAGAAGAAGAGGATCGGGGCCACTCTGTGCAAAACCCTTGCACAGAGGAGGTAAGTATAATATGTTTGTTATTTTTTAAAAAAGCAAACCTTTACAACCACTTTAACCCCTTCAGATCTGCGCTATTGACGAAGCACGGCTCCAGCGCGGATCTGAATTCCCGGGACAATGTCCATGGATGTGCCCGCAGGTTGGGCGGACTCAATGTCCGCCCGAGACCCACGATCGCCTGTCAGAACTGCAGAACAGGGAACCGCCGATGTAAACACTGCGGTTCTCCGTTCTGTGAAGGGGGACATAGCAGATCAACTAGACAAAAGATCACTTACCGCTCCAGATGCCCTTGGACAAGATCAAAGGATCAGCTGTGTGCATCGCTAAACGGGTACAGGCTGAAGAGCGCACATGAAACATGAAGAAAAGGCTGGACAGCCGCACTCTGAATCCAATGTGTTGTTTATTTGTAGCAAGGTACAGGTAAAGGTGCAGATACAAAATGGGAGTGAACCACAAGTCCCAGCTTACGTGTTTCGCACCGTGGGCTGGTGCTTACTCATGAGTAAGCACCAGCCCACGGTGCAAAATGCGTAAACAACACATTGGATTCAGAGAGCGGCTGTCCAGCCTTTTCTTCATGTTCCATAGTAGATCTACTGATCCCTGTCACTGGGATCAGTTAGATTTGTTATGTCCGGCCAGCCCCCCCCCCCCCACAGTTAGAACACAATGAAGGAACACAGTTAAACCCTTCACTGCCCCCTTAGTGTTAACCCCTTCACTGCCAATGACATTTATACAGTAATCAGTGGATATTTAATTTACTGATCGCTGTATAAATGTCATTGGTCTCAAAAAAGTGTCAAAAATGTCCGACATGTCCATCCCAATATCGCAAAAAAACAAAAAATAATAAACACGCCATAAATCAATTCCCATAGTTTGTAGACGCGATAACTTGCACAAACCAATCAATATACGCCGATTGCGGGGTTTTTTTACCAAAAATATGTAGAAGAATATAAATCGGCCAAAACTAATGAATAATTATTTTTTTTTTGGATTTGTGTTATAGCAAAAAGTAAAAAATATTGTTCTTTTTTTCAAAATCGTCACTTTTTGTTTGTTTATAGCGCAAACAATAAAAACCACAGAGGTGATCAAATACCACCAAAAGAAAGCTCTATTTGTGGGAAAAAAATGATAAAAATTTTGTTTGGGTACAATGTCGCACGGCCGCGCTGGTCTGGGCAGGAGGGGGATTTAAGTGCCCAGTAAGCAAGTGGTTAAGATTAACCTGGTAGACGTGTGAAAAGCAGCTAAAAACATTCAAATCAGTTAGTATGATTTGTCTCTTGGGCTGATTCTTCTTTTAGGAGAAATCTTCCTCCGTCCTACCCCCACCCTCACTACCACAATCTTCCAGTATGGTGGGGGTTAATAAAACTAAGGGGGTGTTAGGAGCTGTCATCAAGAGAGCTTGACAATGCCTGCCTTTTCTACCCAGCTCTGCCATTCATAGAAGCCACTCTACAACTTCTATGAATAACACAGTATCCCTGAATGACGGGTAGGCAGATGATTGATAGCTCTGCCCCCTCCATTCATAGCATAAGGGACAATTCATACTTACTGTATGAACTGTGAATGTATTGACAGAACACCCGTGCCCCTATAAACAATAAACTTTAGTCGTTGCAGCTGCTGTCTATAATTCCCTAATGTTAAGCTTACTAAATATACTATCCCTAGGCAGCACTTGCAATAATATACATAACCTTATAAATTATCACTGCAAACAATCTATAATTGTAACAAAGACGTCACTGTTTGATGACGAAACGCGTTTAGTTGTTCCTATGATTAATTTCCAGTCCATAGGTGGAATGCCAACCTTGTCATTGGCGGCATCCATCTTGTTGGCAGTTACAGCAGACCAATAGGCTTGATGCTTAATGGAATTGTAACACTTTTTAACTTATTTTAATAAACGTAAAAGATGTTTTATACTATGAGAGGCCTCCTCTCCATTTTTATTTTTTCCATACTCCTTGCCAGTTGAAATTCTTGGAGAAACATCGGGAATTACATTGAGGAGGACTTAGGATCCGTGTCTAGAGCCACCAGGAAGATCGGGACAAGTCCCCCAAAAAGAGCTAAAAGCACAGAGGACTTGCCTTGCTGTATGGTAAGGGGGTAACATCTGGTCAGTGTGGTGTGTGTTATCAAGCACGAGGTGGATCACTTACTACACAGGGTGTCCTGGGAATCAGTGTCTAAGCACTCTAGTTTTCGTACTTAAAGGACATTTGCACCTGTTCACATCAAGGACTTTTACAATATTTCTTCAACATTATTTTCATTTCACTTATTTCTGTCTATCTATTTTTGTATCCATTACAATAATAGATTGTTTGCTGTGATAATTTATATGGTTATGTATGCTGCCTAGGGATAGTAAATTAACTGTATGCTATGTCCTTTGTGCAGATTTTTATGTTTTTGATATTTTTGATATCAGTTAAAGTGGTTGTAAACCCTTCCATGTTCCCAGTGAAGTGACTGGCCTTTGGTGATACACAGAGATTAAACAAATCCTCCTACATAAGTTGTACCTGTCTATCTACAGCAATTTTTTTCCTACAGCTGTCTTTCCCCTACAGTCATTCAAAATGCAGAATTTACAAAGGATATCTCAGCTCTGAAAAACGGGGTGGAAAGATGAACATCTTCAGTGAGGGGAGCTCTGAGAGCTGATTGGAGAGAGGGGACACACCCTCCTTCACACAGCACACAGGAACAGAGCTGAAGCTGTCAATCAGCTGAAGATCCCTCCCCTGTCACCATTTTTTCTCTTGGTGTCAGGAAAACTTGTCAGAAGTGATTCATGCTAATAGCAGAGGAATAAAGCATCAGAGAGAAATGACACTTAGTGTTCCGTACAAGTACACACTACGAAAGGATATGCATTGCTCATATTTCATGTCTGAGGTTTACAATCACTTTAAACGTAGGTTTTAAAATAAAACTTCATATGACAACGTCCGTGCCAGGTAAGCAGAAGATCTTCGCTCTTTGTAATCCGGCGGCTCTCCTCTTTCTGCATTGCAGGCTGCATTGGATGGGCACTAGTGAGGCTGCATTGAGGGCACTGATGAGGCTGCAGAGCACTGATGAGGCTGCATTGATGGGCACTGATCAGGCTGCATTGATGGGCACTGATGAGGCTGCACCTCCTTTGTTGCTATTAACGTTAAATTATGTTACCATATTGTATGATATCTGTCTTGCTTCATAACATCAATATCTATTATAAAACCAGGTGGGCATGGATGGTGAGCTGATTCGGTTGTTCAATAGGCCACTTTACTGGACTTGCCCCCCAGGCTTAAGGCTGCCAGCTCTCCCCTGCTTACAATGCATGTGCTAACAGGAAAAGAGAGATGACCTCATTGGTTTGCTGCTGCTACACCACTATTCAGTCATAGGCTCGGGGCGTGCTGCACCATAGGAAATACTGCAGGCACATTCCCTGTACATGTCTTGTACATTTCCAAGTTATTGCTTAGAAGGACCACTAACATCAGTTGCAGCCCAGAGGTCATAATCACAACCAGGTTATTAGTAAGACTGCTTTCTTGTATATGGTCACATTTTCTTGTTTCTTTATTGTTATAAGAAATGCTGCCTTTTGAATATTACAGCTTCTGGAGCGATTTGTTCAGTTAAGTTTAAGTATTTCAATGTCCAGTGTGTATTTCCATGAACCATTTTATGCTCTGCTTAGCTGTCTTGTTAGGATAGAAATGCAGTGTTTTCAATTCTGTCAAGCTATCCATGTTTTTTAAGTTGTTTTATCCCTGCAAGGAACATGATTCATCTAACAGTCTTCTGCAATAGTAGATTGTTTTATTAGCTTTATTATATTTCATTCCTGCCTTTGTGGACAATGTTCATGGATATTTAAAGCCGTATTAAACCCAAAAGCAAACATGCATTATATTGCAGCTTAGCAATTCTTAGATGTAATGGCTGCATTCGTTTTCTTTTTTGAGGCTTTCTTTCTTCTATGTTCATCTGGTGATCCAGCCAGCAAGTCTGTTGTTATTCCCAAGCTCAAGCTCTACAGCAGCATGTATCAGTTTACATGGATGATAGACCACTTAACATCGACAAAGGCGATAAAAATGATCAGCGTTTATTTATTCATACAAAACCTTTATCCCAAAAGGAAAAAAAAAAGGTTACCGTAATCTGATTATAAAGCATGATTTGGAGTTTGGCTTCAATTTGTTAGTGTAAATAAATCTGCTAATATATTTCAAGCAGAATATTTTTCTTTATTATACAGTAGGGCTGTGCCTGCACTGCCCGGGTTAACTGCTTGCTTTGGTCTAGGGCAGGGTTTCTCAACCAGGGTTCCTCCAGAGGTTGCTAGGGGGTTCCTTGAACAATGGTCAATTTCTTCCTCTCAGATAAATTCCCAATGATACCATTGATCTTTTTAGCTATCTGTAAGGGCATAATGCTTCCCAATGACCACAAGTGTAGGTAGCAATCTTCCCATTGACCAACACACTAATGTATCATGAGTTGTAGATTTTTAATTTTTAGCAGGGGTTCCTCGAGACCGGAGAATTATTTCAAGGGTTCCTCTGTGTTGGAAAGGTTGAGAAAGGCTGGTCTATGGATTCGGAAAGCCGAGATATGAGATATACACCCTTGATCCTCCAGTCCTTCCAGCTCAAGACTGGTTCCATTGGCTCCTGCACCCCCTCCCCCCCTGCAGTCCAGCGGTCCTGTGCAGTGAACTGTTCCTGATGTATTCATGCCCATAGACCGACTCTGAATGTGCAGAGGTCAGGAACAGTCCACCGTTGGACATGGGGGAGCACCATTTTCTGGTGGATCGAAAGATTGGGTGAGTGTAAGCGCTGTGTTCACCTCTAAAGAAAACGAGCAGTTAACACATGCAGTGCGGACATAGCCCCACTGCATGGAAAAAAAAAATCCCTGGAGTATGGCTTTAACACTACCCTCCCTCCAGACTGTCAATGCTGCTGTGCCTCCTTTTCTCATTCCTCCAGAGTTGTGTCTCATACAGGAGGTGTGTTACTGGCCAGATCACAAGGGGAAAACAGTGGGAAAAAAGCCAAAGAAAAGAAAAACGGATGCAACTACTACATCTAATGATCGGTAAGCTGCAATATTAAAATGTTGGTTTTGGGTTTATTACCGCAATAACACTATAATTCATGTGTTGTTGGAAAGTTGTGCACTGCCTGGTAACTGTCATATACCATGCTTTGCTTTATACTGGCACATTTCAGAAAAGCGTTGCGCGACCCTGGTGAATGTTAGAGCTTAGACTTCAAAAGCATGTTGTATTGATCTAAAGATTGCTGCCACTGTTTTCAGCATGTTTGCCGTATTGATGTGCGTGATTATACCCTATCGCTATGCTTTTATGTTGTTGTGACATTTCAGTACTGTTCAGCTGCTAAAAACCTGCCTGTACTAAAGGATGGACCTTTTGGTCTTGGGGCTGTGTTTAAACACGCTGTGTAAAAGCGTTTAACTCTTTGAACGTTCAAGTGTACAGCTGTGAAAGTCAGGAGGTGAAACCATTTTGAATCCCAAATTGGGATAACGTCTGCTTTAGTTTTTTTACATAGCATAACTTAAAAACATATCGAAATATTGCAGATTGCCTTTTTTGATGCTCTATTCTGGACCCTCTACCAAGGAAAAATCCTACGTATTATTCTTTGTTTATAAGAGGGCTGGGCAGCTGTGTTTGCCATAATTAACCCTGTCTGTACTGTGCAGCCAGGTCTTCATTATGAATTGTAACTAGATTTGAACCCTATCTGTCCAAACACAGAGTTAAAGGTGTAAAGGCTGGGATAAAATGCATTAAGGTGAAAAACCTTGAGACTTTACAAGCCCTTTAACATCTTTGCTGAAAAAAAACTGTTCACTGATAAGACAGCTGAATAAATCATAAGTAGGGTGGAAAAAATCTATGATTTTTTTTAAAAAAATCAAAAAAATCTGATTTTTTTTATTTAAATCAGATTTTTTTTATTTAAATCGCTTTGATTTTTATTGAATTTATTTTAATGAAATGCCTTTGAAGTAAAAATCTATCCAAAGATATTTTTTTGTTATAGGAGGGAGCAAGGGGACAAGGGAATATAGTGGGACTTTAAATGAGGTCATGTGGGTCATAGACCTCCATCCCTATTCATTAATACAAAAAGAGGGGGTAAGGGGGGACTTTAAATGAAGATAGTTTTCTATTTAAGATACATTTATAATTGAGTTTATTCAGCATGAAATAGAGCTTAGTTATGTAGCATAAGGCTGCAATATTTTCATTTTTGGTAAACTCATTCAATGAATCCAAGCTGAGATAACATGCACTGCATTGATGCATTCACACAATTTCACAGTAACCTTGAGATAAAACAAAGTTCAGGAATATTCCTTTATCCCATTATTTTGCAAATCTATGTACACTACAAACTGTATGATTGAATTGGTTCTGTATTACTAACCTGACAGCTTAATATTCTAAATAGGAAACCTTCATTTTGTTTGCAAATATTAAAGATTCTAACTAAGAATGAGTTCTTACGTTTAAAGATCCCCTGTCATTTCAGATCCATCATGGCATTGCCTGTAAGCGGGCATCCACTCACCTGCTGCCGCCACATCCCTCACCTTGTTTTGTCACTGCCGCATCACCAGCTGTCCCATTAAAGTCAATGGGACTGTCGGTGAGTCAACAGCGGGTCAGAGGTGGCGCTGTGGAACAAAGATGACAGTTGCCCTTTAAAAATTATGATTTAAATCAAGCCTTTTTACTAGTGATTTAAATTATGATTTAAATAGACTTGATTTAAATCAAATCCACCCTGATCATAAGAGTGACTCATACGCAATACCTTACATTCTCTTTCTGTTCAGAGGAGACCAGAATGGCATTCAATTAGACAGAGGCAGCCTAAATGGAAACAGCTTCTGTTTTGCTGCCTTTTTAAAAAATCCACAGTGACATGTGAGCCATTGTTGCCTTTTTTTAAAAAATAAAGAATTTGTATTGATATTACAAGAAATATATAAACATCAGTTATATGACAAAATATAATAACATTTACCCTAAACCATTATAGGTTTTTACTTATTAAAGGTACAAACTCTTAACACCATGGTACAAGTTTATTAAATAATCAAAGCAAAATGATTTATGTAATTTGGACATTTTAAATGCTCTTTACACTGCCTTACTGAAAAAAGCCTGAAAATCTACAATACGTATCATGCGCCTTTCAGCTAGTTTTAAAGACATGCTGTAAAATGCAAATGAACATAAATGAAAATATTAATTATGAAATAATTTCCATCCTCTTTAACTACTGTATTAACAAGACATACTGAGTCATTTCACATTTTTATTTCATCTGAATATAAAATAATAATAAACTTTCTAATTAAAGTTTGAGTGAGACTCCACAGAGCCCCCGGTGGAGCTAACTGGTTAGTACACATATCTCACAGTAAGAGACAGGCGAACAAATTCAATTTCTAAGCGACGCAGCTGGTTACAGTTACATGAGACAAAATATGACAGATCTTTTCCTAAACCCACTGAGTAAAGGTCTGACAGAAACAATTTATATAATATGTTAATATATACTACTACAGTATATCTTTATTTTGGAGCCTTCGTGATTATTGAGGACAGTGCCGGGTGCTGAAGATTTACTCCATGAAAACTCCCATGGAATGACCTTGGTGTGCTGAGCAGCAATGCAATAAATGCACTCCTTTTCTGCATGATATAATAAACCTGTCATTTTCACATGCAAGGAAAAGTAACAAGTTCACATTACTCTTTCTGCAGATACTGAAGGTGGAAGTCCGGTCATATCTAATCTTAGAGGAGAAGGAAAGATGTATATACTTACCTAATCTAAGAGCGTTCTGGTAGGGTCACATGATCACCCAAGCGGCCCACTTTAAGGGAAAGAAGAAAGCACAATGGCTGCAATGCCTCAGCAGGTATGTCACCTATTGGATTTCTATGGGGAATCCATTGTCGGCTGTCCCTCCTCTCCCCTGAAGCCAGTGCTGAGAGCCAATCACGTGACAGGACCAGAGCGCCCATAAATTAGGTAAGTATACAAATCCCTCCTTTAAAGGGTTGTTATTATCCGCCTCTGGACCGCCCGCTTGCAATGTACTGCGGACTGGCAGCCTATGCAGGCAAAGCGATGTGCTGGTACATCTCTGCCTGCTTCCATGTTTATGGTGTGCCCCCCTCTTCCCGCTGTGATTGTACACAGCAGGAGTCTGTCAGCAAGTCCCAGCCAATGATTTATTGCCAGGACCTGCTGATCGGCTGTGTCCAATCACAGCCCAAAACCCTTGGTTGACAATCAACACAGAGCTTTGTACAGAGGGATCAATCTCTGTTTCCTATCCCAGCAAAGATGGGGAGTGAGTCACATGTTCTCTCAACTAGGTTTAGATGTCCACTCATTTAGTGGATAGGAGAGTTTAAGGGCTAAGTATGTGGAGCTAGGGAGGGGGAAGGTTAAGCGAACCTGTTGTTTAGCCAAACATTTTATAAACCAATTAAAGACATATGATATACCAGGGAGTTAGGCATTTTTTAGAGTTCTATTTGTCAGAACAAAAATAGGGACAGCTGAAGAGGAAAGAGGAACATGGGGATTTGGTTTCTAAAGAGGGGCAGTCCCTCCAAGTAAGGGAGCTATGGAAGGTAGTTTCTGTATCTTTCATTTACATTTCTCAAATTGTATATGTGATACTGCCTTTAGCCAACAAAAAACGAACTTGGAGCGAGGCCATCATGAAGCTATGGAACCATCATGAAGCTATGGTTTGAGAAGCTCTTCTAGCACCTGCATAAACCCTCATTCCACATATCCGATGATGTACTGAACAACACTGTGACTTCAAATTTGGATAGATCTGACAGTCTTCATTTTTACAATAAATATCACAAGAACTTTCACATCAAGCCATTCAGATAAATACTGTTTGTGTATAGTGAGCAGTGGACTATATTCAGCAGGTGCCAGGGCCTCTGGTGCATTTTGATCTGGTTAATATTATTCCTGGAGTCCTCTACATTCTGATCTTAATGATTTATTTGGGGTATAATAATTCTACGGCTTCTTTGTCGGTAGACAGGGATGCTTTGAAAGTCTACCTCTGATGGCTACTTGTGAAACAAATCTTGGTTGGTAAAGTAAATACAAAGGAAAGGGAGAAAAATTTGATGGCACAAGTGAATAGAGTGGAAGATGAATAAATTAATAATCACCCTATCATTTCTTTGAAGAATTGGAAAACTGCACAAGGTCTAGTGAAAAGAATTGTGTTGAAGAAGGCAGGTTTTTTTCTCAAAGCAGAATTACATTGAATAAGGAGGCATTTATTGGCTAATAACACAGGCTCAGCAGCCATCTGAATATTCAGAGTCAGTAAGAAATGAAATGGGCATAATAGTCTCTTCTTCTTTTGATAAAGTTGATAGATTCTATGGTAATTTGTATGCACCTAACCGGGCATATTTAGATGAACTAGGAAACCATTTAGAACAAATAACCTTACCAGTTTTGGAGATGGAGAACCTGGATTACTTAGATTCACCATTTACTTTGGAAGAGCTGGAAAGGGTAATGCTTCCTAATAATAAGGTCCCAAGTGGGAGTTGGTCTCCCAGCAGAAGTATACAAAACGTAAAAAGAAATTCTCTATACATTATTATTAGATGCTAATAGTGCATCTTTTGAGCCCAATGTATTACCAACCAGTATGTATGAGGAGATGTCAGTGGCTATATTGAAACCAGGTAAGGATGCCATACACCCAGATCTGATATCTCTGCCCACAGTTGATCTTAAACCTTTACCAGAAGTGTTAGAAAATCACTTGTTAGCGATACTATGTTGTACATAAAACCGTAAATCCTGACCGAATGCTTTATGCTTAATAAACTGATGACTCTTAATATTCAACATACATTTTTAAATGTATAAATGCTTTATTTGATAGTATTAAATGGCCTTTTTTGTAGGTACTAATAACATTTTTTTTTGGTCCTAGGTTTATCAAATGTTTTCAAATTGTATATTGAAATCTTTGTGTGAAAACTTGAATAAATAATTGTTTGTCTCCTCAGTTTGAAATTACAGCATGGCACTCGTTAAATGAAAAGTACAGCTAAAGCTTGTTTGGCTGTACTTCCCCTGTGGATCACAGGAGTGCAGATCAGTCTGCATTCCTGTGACCCATTTTCAGCAGACAGCAAGCCGAAGCCCGCTGTCAGCTGACGTAACAGAGCTGGTTCAGGCTCGGGAAGGATCGCAACCATATGGTCGGGATCCACCCTCATGTCTGGACCGGCTTAGCCTCTCAGCGAGCCCCTGAGTGCCTGAGCTGGCCGCTCCAGCCCCCTCCACAGCCCAGCGCTTCAGTGATTGGGGGAGGGGCAAGCAAAGCATGGTGACTGACAGTCACCAGCTCTCTGCTCATGGAGCTGTAAGAAACCAAGCAATCGGCAGTGGTTGATCGCTCAGTTCTCAGTGTTAGAGCCGGCGGGGGGACCGGTGCTGCATCCACCTAGGTAAGTATGATTCAACAAAAAAAAAATTCCCATACATCTCTTGCCTCTTATTATTTGCAATAGCAATTTAACTATTGCCAGCAACAGGGTCATGTGTACATAGGGTGGCAGTTGTGCCTGTGCACACCCTAATCACCCTGTACTGTGCAGATTACCCCTGCTGCCGGGCTGCAGAGAAAGGGATGGGGAATCTCTGTCCTCAGTCCCTTTCTCTGTCTAAAAAGTGAGACCTCAGAGGTCTGTTTAGACCCCTGATATTTCATCAAAGGTCCCCAGCAGGGTTCCTAAATAAAATTGTAAAAACAATAATAAAAATATAATATTGTTAAAAATAATACAAAAAAACGAAATTGTAAAAAAATAAATAAAATAAAATAAAAATAAACTACTGACACCAATCTCTACCCTTCTGACATATACACACACACACTCACTCATGTTTGTTTGCGCTTTGTGGTGCACACCCTAATGCAATAGGCTGTGCACACCTATGGCCAGCAATGATCAGATTTTCCTTAGATATCAATGGCTTTATACAAAGTCTTATACAAGAACACACAGGGGTTGATTTACTAAAACTGGAGAGTGCAAAATCTGGTGCAGCTCTACAAAGAAACCATTTTTATTTGTCAAAGCTTAATTGAACAAGCAGAAGTTATAGGCTGATTGGTTTCTATTTCTATGCAGAACTGCACCAGGTTTTAGTAAATCAACCCCATAGTGCTTTAAGTGATGCTATTTTCTTTTATATAAGACACTCTTTAGAAAATGCTATGACTACCATTTCTACCTTTGATCATTTTTTAGGATTACAAATTAGTTGTAGTAAGTCTATATTGTTACCTGTTGATGAACTAAACTTCCATTTACCCTGCTTTGCCACATCTATTTAGATGGTTACTTCTTTTAAATGTTTAGTGATCATGCCTACAAATCCTTAAATGTATACCGCATTAAATATAGATCCACTTAGTTTCAAATTTTGGGCACAGTGCAATTTGGGGTGTAAACTCTCTGTCTATAGCTGGCAGATCTTAACTTATAAATAGGATCTAGATGCCTCAATTATTATATGTACTTAATAACTTACTCATGTGGAAAGAATACCTTTAGAATAAATAGTATCTTTAGGGATCTTATATGGAGGGAAAAAATTACTTATACATACATTACAGCATCAAACTGATGAGGGTGGTATAGTCACCTCCAATACCTGGATTTATTATATAGCCACACAGCCAGGGTAATGTGAATCGACTTTCTAGGTCAGTTGACACGTGCGTGTGTGTGCGAGAGATTGATTGTCTACAGCAGTGGTTCTCAATCTCGGTCCTCAAGTACCCCCAACAGGCCATGTTTTGGGAATTTCTTTTAGATAAAATAGCTGTCCAAAATATCAAGCCATTGACTTTGATTTAAAGCACCTGTGCAAGATAAAGAATGAACCTGAAAACATGGCTTGTTGGGGGTACTTGAGGACTGAGGTTGTGAAACACTGGTCAAGAAGGGTTAAATAAGGGGATTCTCTTTTCTCTGTGTATGCCCTTATTTTACAATTGTTGAGTAAAATTTGGAGATTTGGAGCCGAGTTCCACCCACATTTTTCACTCCACACCATGCAGCACTAATGCATCCTTAAAATGAATTGGCAATTTATTTATTTTTTTCTGTTCACTTACTTGATTTATACCTATATCTAATTTTACTTCCCCCTTTAAGGGCCACAACGCCGTACGTCATTTCTGGTTGTGCATTGGCTCCTGGGAGATCTTGGTCAGCTTGGTATGGCACTGCTCCTGTTTTGCATTGGCGTCTGGAAAATCTTGGTCAGCTTAGCATGGCACTCCTCCCATTTTGCATAGGTGTCTATGGAAAATCTTGGCTTGCTTAGCTTGGCTGTGCCATGCCAAGCTGACCAAGATTGCACCGCACTACACATGTGCGAGATCGGCTGGGTAGCCAGCATGCACGAAATCCAGGAAGAAGGACGCTGCGGCTTCAGATGCCCACACTGAAGATGACCGCGCTGTGCAGGAACTTCACAAAGTAAGAAAATGATGCTGCACAAATAGAAAACTGGGCATAGTTTACAGCATATCTATGTTACATTGCACAAGGCATGAGTATTCTAGGGGTATTTTTATCTTAAAAGTTATATTTCGGCCGGAACTCCGCTTTAAGGAATTACTAGAGATAAAGGAATGTGCTTGTTTAACACCTATTTAGGGTAATTATACGTATAAGACAGTGGCAAAGTTGAAGGGATATCACCTCTGGAAACAATGGGGAATTTCAAGATTTGACCAATTGTATTGTAGTGATTTCCTAATATCATTTCCACAGCTTCAGGAAGAGTCCTCTATATCTAAACAAAGTTTTTTTTATCAGTATTTACAATTGCATCATGTAAATGGCTTCCATGAGAAGATAATACTTATGAGCTATCATATGATCCCAGTATTCTCTGATCACACACAGGGTATTAATTCCTCTGTATAGAATATAATAATCCATAAATATCTAACGTAATATTCCCTTTAATACAGATAGCAATAGGTAATAGGTAATGTTGAATTGGATGAACAGTCAGACACATTAAAAGGGCGGTTCGCTCTGTCTCAATTTCAGCCTCTCAGAGAGTAACTCAGTTATTTATTATTCATAGGCCCTACAGAACTCCCCATTGTCTTTATAGAGCAGGCCTTCGGGATATCCTTAATATTACTAGATGTGGCTCTTGGAGATTTCAAACATCTTATCTGGAGGTGTCCAAGTTGGTAAGATATAGTAAAGATGTTGTTTAACATATTAATGCTATTTTTAAAACAAACGTTGCTTGTAATCCACCTGTATTTTTCAGCACCTAGAGGTTCCAGAAAATCAAGTGAATCTGAGATTTTAACACTAACAGGGTGCTTACAATGGTCAGCTATTCATTTATGGAAAAACTTGAACCCAAAAGGTAAAAAAATGAAACTGCTTAAAAATGTTAGCTGGAGTTTGCTTTTAATTTGTTAGTCTATCCAAATCTGCTAGTGCATCTAAGGCAGAGCATAGACTGTTTGAATCTGGGCCAGTTCAGCAGGAACCGGCCCGGATTCCAACCATTAATGGGCAGACTGAATGTACCAAGTTTATCGATCAATCAACTTACAACCAGCCTACCAGATTCTCTTGCGATTATCACAAATGGCTGCTATAGCTGCTACCGATAATCACTGTCACTGCTGAGAGAAGACAATTGCTCGTTAGGAGGGATTTCCCTGTCGACACTACCTGTGTTGATGAGGGAATCGTGCAAATATCTTTCCTGCAACCACGGAATTGAAATTGGCACCAACTATGGCCTGACTTATACAGGGAGTGCAGAATTATTAGGCAAGTTGTATTTTTGAGGAATAATTTTATTATTGAACAACAACCATGTTCTCAATGATTCCAAAAACTCATTAATATCGATTTTTGTTTGATTTTTGATGAAGGTTTTTATAAGTCGAAACTATAATTACTCAAAAACCTTAGTAACTCTTGTACCAACAACAAGTTATTATTTTAATAAGGAGTTTTTATGTTGAACGGATTATTAAGACGTGAGGGACATATTCAGTCCGGTATCAACCACGGTTAAAGTTAAGGCACCAACGTCCTTTCTATAAACGTGCTAAGGGAGTAGTTGTGTCCATCACAGCTGTCCCTTTAGGGAGGATTGCTCGTTAACAGAAGAGAGTCGTCACTGTCACTAATAGCCATCGTCGATATCGTCGGTAAACACTATTAGCGTTCTCTTAGACCATCCGACCAACATTCAACTAACTAGCTATTTGAACCATGTAAGTCAGACGGGTAATT
>BLSH010134973.1:490677-516102 GCA_018402905.1 Glandirana rugosa
GTTTCAGCATGTGTGTCTTGTTCAGTGGTGGTCGTTTTTCAGCCTTTCTTACCTTGGCCATGTCTCTGAGTATTGCACACCTTGTGCTTTTGGGCACTCCAGTGATGTTGCAGCTCTGAAATATGGCAAAACTGGTGGCAAGTGGCATCTTGGCAGCTGTACGCTTGACTTTTCTCAGTTCACGGGCAGTTATTTTGCGCCTTGGTTTTTCCACACGCTTCTTGCGACCCTGTTGGCTATTTTGAATGAAACGCTTGATTGTTCGATGATCACGCTTCAGAAGCTTGGCAATTTTAAGAGTGCTGCATCCCTCTGCAAGATATCTCACTATTTTTGACTTTTCGGAGCCTGTCAAGTCCTTCTTTTGACCCATTTTGCCAAAGGAAAGGAAGTTGCCTAATAATTATGCACACCTGATATAGGGTGTTGATGTCATTAAACCACACCCCTTCTCATTACTGAGATGCACATCACCTAATATGCTTAATTGGTAGTAGGCTTTCGAGCCTATACAGCTTGGAGTAAGACAACATGCATAAAGAGGATGATGTGGTCAAAATACTCATTTGCCTAATAATTCTGCACACAGTGTACTACGCCCTCCCCATATTGACAATGCTGCTGTCCAAAGGTGTCTTTTTTCTCCTCTATCCAGAGTGGAGACACCCTAAGACAAGAAGTGTATCACTGGCCAGATCACCAATTGAAAATAAAGGGAAAATGCTTAAAAAAGAGAACTAATGTAGCCACCACATTTAAGGATTGTTAAGCTGCAATATATTCCATTTTTGGTTACATTTGAAATTAGATAAGTTGACTTATTGCCATAGGTGAGCTTTAAACAAATTTCAAAAGATTTGAGTAAAATAACTTCAGGTTGGTACCAAATTGGTGAGAATATGAAAGATGCACAAGTTCGGGAGTTTTATGGTAGAACTTTTTTCGTTTGGACTAGGGAGATGGGACAGATTTGCACGTGTAATGTATTAAATATGTAAAGATTGGGTTTACTTTGGTAATTTTGTTATATTTTGCGGATGTTTGTCCTGTATTGTGATTTTTTCCTTGGAAAAAAATTTCAACAAATAAAATATGGATAAAAACATATATGTTGTTCTCATGGCTCATAAAAATAGAAGCCCCGATTTGGGAAACTGACAAAATGGAATACCAGAGATGCCGCACAAAGCAGCTACCTTTTAAGATGTTCATTGCTGGCTAGAAAAAACAGCTTAACAAATGGCCGCCATTGATGGTGGTCTGGTATTTCCTTGCTCTTTATTTCAGCATTTTGCACATGATACCATTTGCTTGGGAAAACCCTTAACATTCCATTGCTAAGCTGTACCATTATTACACTCTTTCCTGAAATGCTTCCTTTACATCATAGCCGTCCTGCTTTATAACATACAGGAATGTGACTCAAGAGACAACATAGTGAGACAGTCAGTCCAATGTGAAATTCAAAGTTTGCATAGAAAACCTATTTTTAAATATATATGATAAAGACAAGTACCGCAGTTTATAGAATTGCACCTATATTTCAGTTTACATAAGAAATTTCCCTGTCCTCTTTTGGAGAGACAATTCCTATTCTTAATCCAAATGCCTCTGTTCTTCCCCAACTGTCTATTTTTTAAGTTTTGTGTACAGACCTGATTGCATTGTAGAAAAATAAGACACGAGTAACCATCTGCAACTAATATGTTTCCTATCTCAAAGAAGGAAAGGTTAGATGTATATGGTTTCATATAAATAAGACAGACTGTTAACTTTGCAAGGGTATTTTCACTTTACAGAGGGAAAAACTTGGAAAATGTAGTAAAAATTCACTTTGCAAAGAATAACTAATCACTTGCAAGAAAAATAAAAAAAAAACAAAACAAAACAGTATTCTTGCTTGAACATGATTTGATGATGGAAATCAACAGAGCTTCAACTCATTCACTAAGCTAAGGGAAAATTCCCCTGCAAAGTAAACAGCCTCATTGCCTTTAGCAAATCAACATTTATGTATCTGACTACCAGTGGAAACTGAAACTTTTTAGGGAATGAGCTGCTGATGTGTGCAATTTACATACTACATTTAGCATTCATAGAATGCGCAGCAGTCCATAACAAGTAATCATAGTTCCATAGCTTCAAACTATCTCTTATTTGTAAGAACTGCCCCTCGTTTAACCAAATCCTTCTGTCCCCATTTCCTCCTCAGTTATTCCTCTTTTTCCATCTAAGCATTGACCTTGATAAACAATAATATTACAATAAACCTTGGATCCCACCTCTAAGTTATTGCATTTGTTACTGTGACAATAAAAATGAAAAAGAAGGGGTGGAAAAAAGCACTTGGGCTAACCCGGTCACTTTTTTATATTAAAGTAGAGCTACAGGCAAAACTTTTTTTTCCGTTTTGAATAGAGAAAGGGAGAGTTTTAACCCCTGTGAGTTTTTTTGCCCATTTTTCTCCCATTGGGGGGGATTTATCTTCACTTCCTGTCCCATAGCCAAAACAGGAAGTGAGAGGAAATCCCTGACAATTAAGGGAGTCTCTTGGGGCCCCCAGGTCACCAGAATTAATGTTCCCTTTGGAAGATTTCCCTTCTATTACTTTTCTGGGGACAACCCAAAATTTCACGTTTTCATTTACTTTCATTTTGGATGATAATGGTAAACAGGACAAATAGAGCGGGTGAATCTTCCTAACGTGGGCACAGACAGCAATAAAAGCTGACAGGTGTTCTAATCCCTCTCTACTTTATCCAACACACACAAAAACAAGTTTTGCCTTAAGTTATACTTTAATTCTTCATTGTCTATATACCTGTGGCCGTGACAGAGGGGTGCTCTTTGCCCATATACTGTGCACTAAAAGGTGCCCTTCTTTTTCATCACAGAAAGTTGTGGGGAATCAGTAAATTGCAGTCAGATTAGTAGAAAGAGGCTGTCTGATTGGTATACACCCAATATAATACAATAAAATACAGAAAATCAGTAATCATGTCTAAAGCATTCAAAACTATACCAAAATGTGTTAATGTGTAGCTACCACTAAGGGCAATTTCACACTGGGACGGGGGGGGGGCGTTAGTGGTAAAGCGCCGCTAATAAGCAGTGCATTTACTGCTATTATAGTGGCACTATGGCATCGCTATGCAGTCGGGAGCGGGGCGCTTTTAACCCCCAAGACGGGTTAACAAGGGGTGGCGGTGTACAATCGCTTTGGGATCACCGTCCATTGATTACAATGGAGGGGGCGTTGTAGAAGCGCACCGCCCCAAAGATGCTGCTTGCAGGACTTTTTGTAAGGTCCTGCAAGTATAACTGGGGAGAATGGGGGGAGTTTTTCAGGCGTTGTACAGGCACTATTTTAAGCACCGCAGCACCTCAAAAACGACCCAGTGTGAAAGGGGTTCAAGAGCCGGTTCGCACAGGGGCAATCCGACCTCAGGGGCGACTTGAAGCTGCCCCGCACAGCGCGACTTCAGCAAGGCTTGCAAGCAACTTCTGTAATAGAAGTCAATGCAAATCGCTGGAAGTCGCCCCCAAAGTAGTACAGGAACCTTTTTCTAAGTTGGAGCGACTTGAGTCGCTCGTATTAGAAGGGGCTTCATTGTAATGCATGGAGGTGACTTGTCGCCTAACAAGTCGCCCCTGTGTGAACCGGCTCTAAAGCTTTTCTTTTAGTTCAGGATAGAATTGGAAGAGCTAGAACCTTGTATGTCCTTGTTGGGAAGATATGGGGTAATCTCTGCACAGGGAATATAATACTTTCCCAATTTATATATATATTTTTTTGCTGTCTGTACCCCCACTAGAGCAATCTATGGGGCAATTACCACCTCTATGTTTCTGATATAACAGGTTTCCTTTAAATATATATTTACAGCACGGTTGCTCCTAGTCAGTTCTCCAGCTTGCAGTATGTTTGCATCCAGCCAGTTCAAAAATGCTTACTAGGTTTTCTCCTAGCCAGTTCATTAGCTTATACTATGTTTGCTTCTAGCCAATTTAACTCCCGTTTGGCTTGATTGGCCTTACATCAAACATCACTGTACATTTAGGATTAAGAAACACTCATTGATCTAATTACATTTATTAAATTGATTGAATTAAGAAACTTGTTAGGAACTCTGACTTAAAGTGGTTGTAAAGGTTCCTTTTTTTTAAATAACAAACATGTTATACTTACCTCCTCTGTACAGCAGTTTTGCACAAAGTGGCCTGGATCCTCTGGGGTCCCCCAGCAGCGCTCCTGGCTCCTCCCCGCATCGAGTGCCCCCTCAGAGAAGCACTCTCCCTCAGGGCACCTGTGCGGGTGCCCTCCTGTGTCCTGCTGCTGTGTCCATTAACACAGATGGCAGGACTTGGCCCAGCCCCGATCATTAGATTTGATTGACAGCAGCGGGATCCAATGGCTGCGCTGCTATCAATCTATCCAATCAGGACCCAAGACACTGGCTGGAGCGGGTGTTCTTGTCCCCGTCGCTGGAAAGACCAGGTTCAGGTGAGTAAAAGGGGGTCTCTGGGGCTGGTGCACTACAGGAGGTTTGAATGCATTAAGGTGAAAAACCTTGAGGGTTTACAACCCCTTTAATAAGACCCTGTTTCCAGGCCATTCATTTCAGCAGCAATCTTCCAATGAAATTATACACATGCACATTTAACATATTTTAGGCATGTTATTTACCTGTAAAATTCTCTGTCGTATTGACATCCAAAAACCCTGGGACTGCTGCTGGGTGCCGCCATCTTGGACGAGATGTAAGCAGTCCCAGCAGACTCAGCAATTAATCAAGTATTCCCCTTTGTTCCTCCCCTGACTGTTCCCTAAGAGGTTATGTAGGGAGGGGGGAGATGGAGGAGCTGGGCCAGCCCAGACACTAAATAGACACTCCCATGGGAGAAGAGAGCTGTGATGGGGCAGGAGGGAGGAGGCTTTGCTAAAGAAATTACACTTTCTAAAATACCAATTCTGAAGAAAGTTTAGAGGCACGTTGCAAGTCAATACAAATTGTTTATTGATAGCAAAATGCTGCAAGTAAGCCTTTAAAAAATGTGGTTATTCTGTGCTTTTACCTGCAATTTTTAAGCTGCATACAGAGTCCCTTTAAAAATACCACTCTACTTTACCACTCTATTGTCAACTTCTCCATTTCTTTTTGGAGTTTCCCTTAAAGTGTTACTAAATACACAACAGTAAAATCAGTCCGCATATGCAGTAACGCATGCTTGTTATACTCACTGTGAAACCTAAGGGGTTAATTCTCTGCATTGTGTAAAAAGACTGCTTGATCCTGTCTTCTCTGATCCTCCCCTTCTATCGCAGTCCCCAACCCAACTCCTGATAGGACAGAGCCTTTGGGGCACTCTGCACATCCTCAGTTTGGTGTGTCATGCTAAAGAGTTTTTTTTTTCTTGGGGGGGGGGGGTGCATGTGATCAGCACAGGGCCAATCAGCACTGTCCAGACAGAAAGTCGTCAGGGGTCATGCAGCCTCATAGGACAATCAGGGGAGAATGAAATTTCCTCCTACAAGCTTTAAACAGACACGGATAGAAATCACAAGACTGCTATATACTGCTGATGAGAAAAGGTATTAAGCAGTTTAATATTTACTAAAATAATTAAATTTCCATGTTCTGTGTACTGTGGGAGACCAGATATAGTGAATGCAGGGTCCTGGGTTTAGTAACACTTTAAGCAAAAACAGCAAAATACTGGTTGCACTGGTGTAATGTTTTTTTTTTTTTTACTTTTTGTCAAGGAACTTTGTGATCTTATATGACTTTGCTATTAAAAACTAGAGAATAACTTTGTTTTTCTCCAGTGAAGATGCTGTACGGTTTAATAATCTAGTGCAGATCATTCCCTTAAGTTGATACTCAATTCTTGTATTGGCTATAAGGCTCAAAGGCTGCCATCTTTGCACAGTACACTTTCATGCAAGAGCTGCGAGCCTGCGGCTTCAAAAGCCCTTCTGTGCCAAGCTCTGTGTGTGCTGGGGACTCCTGTGCAGGATAATTAGATCACAGACACCATTTTAGCTGCCACCTGTCTGCTGCTGTCACAGCCCATACCTGTCACAGCTATGTTGTGTCACCTCCTGTGGCTGTAGTGGAAGTAAACAAGATGAGGGCATTTAATGGCAGATAAAAGGACAAAACCAGAGTGACAGAATCTGGGCTCTGTATAGAAATTTGCTTCTAGATGAACACGAGCTTAGCAGGAAAATTAAAGGCAAGCATTTTACATGCTAATTTGGTTTTAGGAGCACTGATGCCATTATAATTACATAGCTCGACAAGGCAAATTAAACTGTATATGACTGCAATGTTGTAGACTGGAAAGTCTTGAAGGTTGGGAAAGGGTGATCTTTCTTCGGCACTTGGCATTAGAAGATTTACATTTCCCTCTAAAGATGTCCATATATTAGTCTTGAACAGTGATGGTGAATCTTGGCATCCCAGATGGTTTGGAACTACATGTCCCATGATGCTCATGCACTCTGCAGTGTAGTTGAGCATCATGGGAAATGTAGTTCCAAAACATCTGGGGTGCCAAGGTTCACCATCAGTGGTCTATTATCTGCCCAGTTATGTGCTGATAACTAGCTCAAACATGATACACCTGACCGTCGAAATGGAAAATCTAGTTCCTTGTTATGCAGTCTTCGTACAACTACTATTATTGTGCTTTGCATGGTTTGGAGATACAGAATAATATATTCTGGCTTAAAGTCACATTGAATAAGAAATAAACTACACTTGTGATTTTCGGTAGCTCATTCACTCTACTAGAATGCTTGAAATGAATCACTAAGAGCAGTGGTTAATCACTAACTAACTGAGTAGATTAAAATATCTAATGGCTCATTCAGACATGTGGCAAGGACTGCCACTCCTCTGTACGCAATTGCGAGGGCGGCCCCATAGATTTGCATTAGTCATGTTTGGTGGGGCAAAACCCACCAAAAGCGGCATGCACAGCATCGTAGCTGTGATGTGGGTACAGCCATGAATGGCTGCGTGTCACATTTCAGGAGGGTGGTTGGGGGGCAGTAAAACCATGGGTCAACCATCTGGCTTTTACAGCCCCCTTGGTGAGACATGTAAACAATGCCTTAAAAGAGAAGCATGGGCTATGAGAAAAAACCCTTATAGTCACCTAGGTGAATGCAGCATCGATCTGATGCTGCATCTGTTCCCCGTCAGTTCTGCAGTGAGAACTTAGCGATCAAACACCACTGATCGCTCAGTTCTCCCCCTTCACTCTGAGCAGAAAGCCTAAACTGTCAGTCAGCAGCTTTCTGCTCTCCCCTCCAGCTCTCACTGGAGCATTTAGCTGTGGAGGGGGCTGAGCCAGGTGTCAGTCCAGGATTCTGGGTGGATCCTGACCATATGGTCTGGAACTTTTCAATGCCTGGACCGTCTCTGTGACTTCAGCTGACAGTGGGTTTCAGCCCGCAGTCAGCTGAAGACGAGTCACGGGAGTGCAATGAGCACTCCTGTGACCCATAGGAGAGGAATAGCCAAAATAGCTTTTGCCATACTCCTTTAAAGAAAATAGTTCATTTTGGCCAGAACAGCACATCTCATTTTTTTTTTTTCGTTCTCTCTTCTGCACAATAAATATGAAAGTGAAAAACTGGCTTGCTACTGGCATCAAGAATTGCTCTGAAAGGAAAACTAAAATGTATTTTCAGCATGTACACATTTTAAAGTTATTACTATAACATTTAGCCAAAAGTAATTATTTGCATTACTTGCATATTTTAATTTCCTTTTAAAGAAGAACTAAACTTAACTGTAATTAGGCAGCTCTTTATTGCAGAAGAGATTTGCTATGTCTCTTCTGCATTAACCAACACTTGCCCATCTGCTCACAATCTTCACTTCATCTGCACTTGGGCAGCTCAGCGTGCATTACTGGCACAATAACGTTCTGGGGAATGACGGACTCAGAAAAAGTAATTCCCAGACCAGCCAATCAAGAGATCAATAACGCACCACCTTGAAGTAGCCCGAGGGTTAATAACAGTGGCCTTCGAGGGATTGAACCGCCACATCACTGGAATGAGCAGGTGAGTTTAGGTCCACTTTAAACAGTGGGCCTCTGGGCACCCTTATATAACAAATACAATTTTTGAGCTTCCCATTCACCCTCGAAGTGCTAACTTTTCATAAACATTACCTCTTTCACTTCTCATTAAGCTTGTAGAACAAGGGTTTTCAACATCAACACATTAACCAGCTTAAGAGACAAGAATCTAAGCGCCAGCAGACAGTGATCATCAGTGGTTAGGTTACAGTGGCAGCTGGTGAAATTTTAGGATGGGGGTGCCAGACCCTGCCCTTGGTTTTTGACCCCTCCCATTTCTTATAAGCCCCACCCCTTATAGATTCCACCCATTGTGTCAGGAGTATACAGCATCACCAGATAGGGGTATACAGCATCACCAGATAGGAGTATACAGCTTCACCAGATAGGGGTATACAGCATCACCAGGTAGGGATATACAGCATCAGCAGGTAGGGGTATACAGCATCCGCGGGTAGGGGTATACAGCATCACCAGATAGGAGTAAACAGCATCACCAGATAGGGGTATACAGCATCACCAGATAGGGGTATACCGCATCACCAGATAGGAGTAAACAGCATCACCAGATAGGGGTATACAGCATCACCAGATAGGAGTATACAGCATCACCAGATAGGGGTATACAGCATCACCAGGTAGGGATATACAGCATCAGCAGGTAGGGGTATACAGCATCAGCGGGTAGGGGTATACAGCATCACCAGATAGGGGTATACAGCATCACCAGATAGGAGTATACAGCATCACCAGATAGGGGTATACAGCATCAGCAGGTAGGGGTATACAGCATCAGCAGGTAGGGGTATACAGCATCACCAGGTACATAGTTACATAGATAGCCAGGTTGAAAAAAGACACAAGTCCATTCAGTTCAACCAAAAAAAAAAAAAATTATATATAACCATACAATCCCCTATACAACCCTTCACCCACAGTTGATCCAGAGGAAGGCAAAAAACCCCTGCAAAGCATGGATCCAATTTGCTATAGTGGGGGAAAAAATTCCTTCCTGATACCCCGAGAGGCAATCGGATTCACCCTGGATCAACTTTACCTAAAAATGTTAGTAACCAGTTATATTATTTACATTAAGGAAAGAATCTAGGCCTTTTTTTAAAGCACTCTACCATGCTGGGCAAAACCACCTCTGGGGAGAGTCTATTCCACATTTTCACAGCTCTTACTATGAAGAAACCTTTCTGTATTTGGAGATGAAATCTTTTTTTCTCTAGACATAAAGAGCGCCCCCTTGTCCTTTGTGATGACCTTAAAGCGGAGTTCCACCCAAAAGTGGAACTTCCGCTGATTGAATTCCTCCCCCCCCTCGGGTGTCATATTTGGCACCTTTCGGGGGGGAGGGGGAAGAGGACACCTGTCTTTAGACAGGTGTCCTTTTCACACATCCGGGAGCTCGGTCTGGCTAACCAATAGATTTATTATTCATTAGTGTAATCACAATTAATGCATGTAACGTCATTACAGCTGGAATTATGGAATATGAACGCGAGTTGGGCTTTGGTAGTTAAAGCCCAACTTGTGTATTGCTATAAACTGCTTTGAAAGACTATTTACTACACAACAACTTTATGACAAGATTTAATTAAAAGTTGGTTGGACTTTGCAGAATCTGTGTTAAGTAGGAAATCTGAAGTTTTTCTTATCAGCTTGCAAATTAAGGAGAAATGCAGGTGGAATTGTGTTCGGTATGATTTCCCCATGCTTTCCACCCAGTTTGGGGGTCATCAAACCTCATGATCATCAAAGACTAGGTCAACCTTACGAATACAGCTACTGTAGATCCGTTAATAAAAGAAGTGCCACAGGAATACCAGAAATGAAGAAATACAGCTAGGGAAGATTTTTTCAAGTAAAAGGAGGATGTGAAGGAACAAGACAAGTTTTCTGTAAAAAAGATAATGGGGAACACAATTGATAAAACTACTGCAGTGGCTTGCCAAGTCAGCATGGGTACATGTAATTACCATGAATCAACTGCGGACCTAAATGTTTCGAGGCTGCTTTGAATTTTGCTATTTTTAAGACTTATTTTATCACAAAAGCACAGCCTTTGGTCTGTCCCATGGTGCCAAATTAAATTCTGACCTTGGTGATATGTGACAAGCTCCATTATACAGGTCATCAATTTTCAAGGCAGATGTGTAATACTGATGAAAATACATTAGGGTTAGTTACCACTGAGCATAAAACACCTCTAGGTCGGCATTTGTAGAAGTTCTTAATCACTAGCCAAGAATGGCTTAATCTAATGGTCAGAGAAAGTTTTGGTGTTTTGGCTCTGGTTTTGGAAATATTAACATAGGAGGAAGTTCTTAATTGTCTTGTTGTGAGAGAAGAGAGAATGGATGGCAGAGGGTAACTTAGCTTGAAAACTGTAACAGCTTACAGAGTGTTTTTTTCCTGCTGTGACCAAATGCCAAAAACTCACACATGAGATGGCTCGGAAAAAATTGGGAGTGTACTCGACCCCATGACCTCATTCACTGCTAAATTACTCAATCGACAATCTGTTTTGCATTAAACATGTTAATGTCATTTCAACATGTTAACATTTAATGTTATTTGTTAACATGTTAACATGTAATGAAATTTAACATTCAATGTAATTTAACACTTTTATGTCATTTTAAAAGCACGTTTTTAAATATTTTAAAATGTGCCACTTCCAATAAAATAATACCTGGTGATTCCACCATGAAAGCTCTTGATCAGGCACTTCCTGTTAAAGGGTGACAACACTCTGTCTCTATCCTCCAACGGTCCCCCTGCATGGTCACCCTCTGAATGCTTTACATTTTTATCAGTGAACAAAAGGCTTTCTCTGATGACATCACTCCACTACAGCTAATCACAGGAAGCCTTGAATTCACTGAAAAATATACAAAGCTTCTCCTGAATGGCTGAGAAGCCAGCCATACTGCTGCAGAACTCATCGCCACCATACTGCATGTAGCTGATGCTACTACAGTATATCACAGAGCACACAGTGGCAGAATCGCTTTGGGCTCTTTAACACTTTTGGTTATGGGGGGTGGTAAAAACACATAGTATAGCTGCTTTTCTACCCCCTCCCAACTTCTCTGCCTTAACCAATTCAATACCAGGCACTTTCACCCCCTTCCTGCCCATGCCAATTTTCAGCTTTCAGTGCTATCGCACTTTGATGACATTTCATGCAACCCTGTACCCATATGAAATTTGTATCATTGTTTTTGCATTGAGGAGACAGTACTGATGGGCACTAATAAGCTGCACTGATGGGGCTGCACTGATGATCAGAGCCCCGACTATCAGTGTAAACAATGTACTGAAGCCTTGCTGGTTATTAGCACTTCTTTCCTTACACAGAGGCAGCGTCTGGTTACATACTGTACTTGAGACCACATGGTAAAGGGCCACTGTAATTGGCCCTTTACCCCAATCTGTAATCAGCTGTGTCCAAAGGATACATCGGTCACAGACTGCGCCAAATGCATGCCTCAGGGGACATGCGGGAGGCATGGTTCCAACTGGAGACTGCCTTTTGCTATAGCCCAGGTGGGAAGGGGTTAAGCTGCAAAGACAGCGGATGGGGGTGTACACAGCATTTTCTAGCCCAGTATCACACAAGCACAGTGTATGGGCATAGTGTATGCAAAACCTGTAATAAATTTCTATTTCTTGCATACACCTATACACTCTACATGTGTTTATAATAGCACCGCCCTATACACAAGTACAGTGGCGCACAACCATTTATGTCAATAACAGACCGTAAGTTGCATCAAGGCTGTCCGGGTGAAGGAAATGCATTGCTAATTTTGCTGAACACTATGGAAATGCTTACTGTTTGCTTACATTAAGAGACTGGCAGGCCTTTATATTCTGGGGCAACATTCAGTACCTCTAAAATTTTGAAAACAAATTTCTCCACAATGTTTATAGCTACAGAGGGCAAATGAGGGCTTGTTTCAAAGTGCTTTTTCTTTGCTCGTTCAGAATATGCTAAAAGTTTCACGTGCAAAGTCTGGGCACAGGTTCATTTTACATGATGCCTTTACTTTTAGTGAAATTAGCATTTTCTACACATTCACAAGAGGTCATGATTACTTAAAGCCCAACTCCAGGCGAGGTTTTGTTTTTTCCCATTCCTCCCCCACCAACCCATCCTGCCAACTGTTATGTTTTCCTTACCTGATGAAGCTAGTTAAAGTCACATGAATTTCCCAATTCAGATTCCCTAATAATGCTATTTCAGCTTGCAAGGACCACTATTCCAGTGCCACAAGTTAACCCCTACCAGCTGGTCTCCTCCATTCCCCTAGGTCTGACATCAGTACCCTTTTGGATCCTGAGGGAACCCTCCTGCTGGCCATCAGAATTCCATGTTCATGCAGGTAGTAATGTGGAAATCTGGAACATGGACCCGTCCAGAAATTAAACAAAGAGGAGAAGGACCTGGTGCTAGATGATCACGTGACCATGGCTTAAAACAGAACTAAACTCTGCTATACTTACTTTTGCATCAATGGTCTGATGTCCAGTATCGGCATCTTATCCCTGGCTTTTTCTAGATGTCAGCCTTTATCCATCTTGTTTGTATGTGCAGAAGTGCAGTCATTCTCGCACACAGGTACTGTGCCGGAATGTAAACTTCACTTTGCAGGTAGGTTTAGTTGCAGAAGAGACATTTCATGTCTCTTCTACAATAAAGAACCAGACTGCTGAAAGTTGTATATCAGACTTTAGTTCCACTCTAAGGGAAGTGAAGAAGGATATTTAGGAAGGTTTTTTTTAACCAAGCAATCAGTGGAGTTGGGCTTTAAACACTATCACTCCTCCAATATCTTCACTCCGTGGCTTGCTCAGTGCAGAAAGCCTCTGCCCAAATCTTTAGAGCAGTACCCGTACATGCAAACCGCAAACCCCAGTTATTTCAGTGGAAGTCTTCTCTACAGCCTGGCAGAGTGGCTTTCCATTGAAGTAAAAAAGGGCAGCGGAATATGGGTATCGTTGTGAAGATTTCTGGAGATCTGCTCACGAGCTGTGCTACATTGGGAATGCCACACAATTTTTAAAGCAAAATCAGTATATGCATTATATACCCTGTTCCAAATTATTATGCCAATGATATTTTTCTCATTTACCTAAATAATTGATGTAAACAACAGTCAGCATAATTCTCATGTTATCACCTTCCTATTAAGAGTACAATTCAAATTTCATTCGAACAAACCTCCTAATGATAACAGTATTTTTTTCAAAATAAAAACTTACAATGCACTGTTCCAAATTATTACGCACGGCAAGTTTCAAAACACGTTATAGGTTGTAAAGAACTCAAATTGTCATTTGTTGTGTTTGCAGCATATTTACTGATATCAAAAGCTATTTCAATCAAACTTTGAACAACATTTTAACTTTTTAAACATTTTAACAGGTCACGCTACATTTTAACATAGGACCCCTTATTTGATAGCAGCTTCACAAGTCTTGCATCCATTGAACTTTTGAGTTTTTGGACAGTTTCTGCTTGAATTTGTTTGCAAGATGTCAGCATAGCCTCCCAGAGCTGCTGTTTGGATGTAAACTGACTCCCACCCTCATATATCTTTTGCTTGAGGATGCTCCAAGGGTTCTCAATAGGATTTAGGTCAGGGGAGGATGGAGGCCACACCATGACTTTCTCTCCTTTTATCCCTATAGCAGCCATTGATGCAGAGGTATTCTTTGCAGAATGAGATGGTGCATTGTCATGCATGAAGATGATTTTATTACGGAAAGCATAGTTCTTCCTTCTGTAGCAGGGAAGGAAGTGGTCAGTTAGGAACTTCACATCATTTGCAGAGGTCATCTTTACACCTTCGCGGACCCTAAAGGGGCCGACCAGCTCTCTTCCCATGATTCCGGCCCAAAACACCACTCCACCACCGCCTTGCTAATGGTGCAGCCTTGTTGGAACAGGGTGGCCGTCCACCAACTATCCACTACTCCATCTATCTGGACCATCCAGAGTTGCACGGCACTCATCAGTGAACAGGACTGTTTGAAAATTAGTCTTCATGTATTTTTCTGCCCAATGCAGCCGTTTCTGCTTGTGAGCATTGGTTAGTGGTGGCCGAATGGAAGGTTTGCACAGTTGCAAGACTCCGGAGGACTCTACACCTTGATGTCTGTGGGACTCCAGAGGCACCTGCAGCTTCAAATATCTGTTTGCTGCTATGTAATGGTGTTTTAGCAGCTGCTCTCTTGATCCGATGCATGGATCTGGCAGAAATCTTCCTCAATGTGCCTTTATCTGCACAAACTCATCTGTGCTCTGAATCAGCCACAAATCTCTTAATAGTGCGATGATTATGCTTACGTTTTCGTGAAATATCTAATGTTTTCATACCTGGTCCAAGGCATTGAACTATTTCACTCTTTTCGGCAGCAGAGATATCCTTTTTCTTAGCCATATTGCTTGAGAATGGTGCTCTGCTCAATAAATTGGAACACCCTCCTTTAGTATAATAATTTGGAACAGGGTGTAGTTTCACTTTTCCTTTATTGAAAACTAGATTGTATAGAAATATATGTAAGTGCAGGAAAAACATACAAACTCTGATGGCGACAGTGCTGCAAGGCCACTGTGATAACTGCTTTTCAAATGTTATCATAATCTTCCTATTTCTGGCCTCAGTTGTAAATCTTATATTTTTCTGTACAAAAAATGAGTTGCCTAGGGGCAAAATGAATGAGACTTACCAACAACATTCACTTTGCCCGAGTATAAGCTTTCAGAATATTAAAGCACTACACCATATGTGGGCTGCATAAGTCAGACATGTTGTATGAGAACCTTTTATTGAAAGTGGTAGATTGAATGACGCTAAAATAAAAAGCCTGCAAGAAGACAGTGGGTATCAAAGAAAGTATTCCAACAAACCCTGTTACAAGCAACAAATGGCTTAATAGCAAGCTGTAGCCAAATGTAGTCTGAATTATATGCGCGGTCTGAAAGAGTAACAAGTAAAAGAGGTAGTTGCTGTCAATGGACCTGAATTACTCCCTGCTAGCTCTGTCTTTCTGAGCAACTAATGTACCAGCTATTATTGTATAATCTGATTACATTTGCTGGATACATTATAGAGGAAAAATATCAGAAATGTATGATTTTCTGCTTCCATACTGAGTGTGATCACTAATGTGTGTGGATGACTAAATCCTACTCCTGAATATGACATGAGTGACAGGGGACCCTACAGAACATGCCACTCAGCTGAAAGCCGAGCATACACACAAAACAGTTCTGCTTATTGCTTGTATTGATTGATACAGATGCAGAAACACTTACTGTGCTCAAATGCTACCTGGAATCAGTATTTCCTGATATGACATGATCATGACAACCATATCTACAGCATATGTTTACCCTATCTATGCCAATATATGCCTCTTCATGCTTACAGATGTACTGATGTTTAAGAGATGCCCAGAGAAGCATCAAACAAAGCCTAAAAACCCAATAGGATTACATGTGTGTTGCCTTACATCAGCTTTTACAACAAAAAAGGAGATTTCCACTTTTGGTATAAGTAAATCATTGGTGTGCGCAGCCTATTGCATTAGGGTGTTCACAGGGCCGGCCCAAGGCATTGTGCTGCCTGCGTAAGAATAAAATGTTATCCCCCCCCGCAAAAAAAAAAAATCACGCCCACCAAAAGGCCCCCACATCCATTATTTTATATCATGATAATTAAAACTAAAATTAAATTGGTCACAAAGTCAGATTTACATGCAACAGCACCTTGTCTAAATGCAAAATTATATGACATACCATTATGTTCAATTCCAAGGGGCGGATCAGGGCAGTATAGGGGTGGGCTAGGGTAGTATAGGGGCAGACGGAGCGGCCCGGGGGGGAAGTTGTCATCATGACACAAAAAACTGCTGGAAAAAAAATCTTGCTCGTCAATTTGCTGGGTAAATGGAAGAGAAGGAGAGGCGGCCATGGTTCAATTTGTTGCCCCTCTCAAAGTGCTGCCTGGGTCCAATGGACCCACTGGGACCCATGGTTGGGCCGGCCCTGGGTGTGCACCCCAGAGCACAAACACACATGTGTAGTATATCAGCAGAGCAGTGGACGGTGTCAGTAGAGCAGACATTGGAGTCCTTCTTATTTTTATTATTTTTTACAATTTTATTTTTAAAATTATTTTTTACAATTTTTTGTTACAATTTTTTGGTGGGCTTTGGTGAAATATCAAGGGTCTAAATGGACCCCTGATGTCTACTTTTTTAGACAGAGAAAGGGACAGAGGACAGAGCTTACCCAGTCCCTTTCTCTGCAGCCTCGGCTGCACAGGACAGTGAACTAATGGGAAGTGCTCTGTGCCGAGCGGCTTCCTGTTCATTCACAAATTGAAGCATAGTAAACATAGTTTACAGAGTTTACTATGCTACAGTTAAAGTGGAACCTGAGTCAATTTTTTCATCTTTCCATCTATTAAATCCTCTGCCCTTGTTTTTTTAACTTTGGAGATTAAAACATTTTTTTTTTCTGCCAGTAAATATCTTATACAGCCCACTTCCTGTTTCTTGTCTGGAAAAATGCCTCAGCGTTTGACATCATGCACAGCTCTCTCTCTCACTCTTGTGAGAGTTTGCCAGAAAGGGAGGGGGAATGGGTCATAAGAGGGCCAATGAGAGCTGCAGAGCTGGAGGTATGCCTCTGTGTGTCTGTGTAAATCCAAGAAGTGAACAGGCAGCAGCTTCAGCTGCCCACAGTTAAAATGATTGCAGCCAGACTTAGTGGGAGGGAGATTTCTGCAGCATATTTGGCAAGTACAGAATCACAGTATATATAAAATAATATGCAAAGTGGTTGGAGGGAAGCTTCAGAATGGCAAAGATGTTTCTATTACAAATTATGTGAGCAGACTGCAGTTCCTCTGTAAGCATGAACACATGAGCGACTGGTCACTGTCTTCATTCAGAAAAGGAAGGGGCCGGTAAATAAAATATTTACCGACCCCTTCCCCTGCTCTCCATCCTGAAACATCCCCAGCAGCAACCAGCGGGGGAGGAGAGAAGGGAAGCTGGCAGCACTGCAGGGGGTGACAGGGTGCGCCAGGAAGCAGGAGAAATCAGCACTGCACACGGTGATTAGGATGTGCCCAAGCACACCCAGCACACCCTGTGCGCAAGCCTATGAAGTAAATACATTGATAAAAAGCAAAATAGCCTCTATCTAAGATGTAGTGCTTTGAAAAGCATTATATAAATTGGAGGAACGTCAGTACAGGTCTTGGAGTAGAGTACAGTGGACAGCTTAACGAATGTTGCTCAAACAAAGTTTTAACGTTTTATTTGCCTTTTCATTTCAATAATTTGTTTCATTGAGTTTTAACAGAAAATCCCAGCATTTGTTTAGCAATAAAGATTTTGCAACCTGTTTACAAAATATAATGTAATAAAAAATGTCTAGCGGTCATTTATATGCATTTGGAGACTTGGTGTTCCCAGGCTCCATTATGGAAAAGGGAAGCGTTGAAAATCGAGGGGGGGTGGGGGGGGGGGATAGGTTTTAGGATGAGAAAGGGCAGGGGTGAAAGGAAAGAGGGAGGGGGACTAAGTAGAAATATGAGTTTAGTTTTGTCGCCCTTAAAGTGGTACTACATCTGAGCACCACAAACCAAAGCAGTTTAATTTATTTTTAATATTCAAAGCAACCTCATCCATTCATCCATCCATGTCTCCATGCATTATTTTGCTGAGAAACTTTGAAGCCCCCCAGCATTTCTGGCTGTGGTCATCTTGGGTAAGAGCAGATCACTGCCAGAGATCCAATGAGGAGAAAGTGGGAGAGGGGAGGGTCAAACCATGTTTCTATGTGTCTTACCGATGCATAGAGCAGCAGCTCAGGAGCGAGCAGGAAACAGTGCCCCCCAGGGTAAGCGGCTTTCTCTGGGGGCACTGCTCGAGAAGGCAGAGCCAGGAGCGCCAGCAGACGACCCGTAAAGAAAAAAACAAATAAACATTATATTTACCTGCTCTGTGTAGTTATTTTGCACAGAGCAGCCTAGATCCTCCTCTTCTCGGGTCCTTCTTCAGGGATCCTCCTGTTAAGTGCTCCCACAGCAAGCAGCTTTCTATGAGGGCACCCGTGCCGAGCCGCTGCTCTGCGCATCTAATCAGACATGGAGCTGCGGCCTGAACCCGCCCCCTCTCTCTTCATTGGCTTACTGACTTTGATTGACAGCAGCAGGAGCCAATGACACCATGCTACTGTCTCAGTCAATGAGGAGGGGAGTCCCGGACAGCCGAGCCTCTCATGCAACATTGCTGGATCTAGATGGACCTCAGGTAAGTATTAGGGGGGCTCTGGAGGGCTGCTGCACACATAAGGTTTTTTATCTTAATGCATAGAATGCATTAAGATGAAAAACCTTCTACCTTTACAATCACTTTACGAAAAATCTATCCTGCTCCTTCAAATTTTCTTGTCGCTGCATTTGAAAATGATGATTGATTTGACCTGACAATTAGAAATTGAACAAACATACCTAAAACAAAAAAAATTGCACACATTTCTACTAGTGTATTCTCAGCCCAAAATGCTTTTATATTAGGAAAAATATGCTTTTGGTTAGTTTTATTCTACATGCTTTTGAAAGTTTACTAATATATAAACTTTTTGATATATTTAAATACCTGTATCATGTTATAAATAGACAATTATGTTATAAATAGTCATTTAAAGTGGTTGTAAAGCCTCACATATATCCAGTCAAGTGACTGGCCTCAGGTGATACACAGAGATGAAACAAATCCTCCTACATAAGTTGTACTTGTTAGTCTGCAGTCTTCTCTACATCCATTCAAAGTACTGCATTTATAAGCTTGTCTCACAGTTGAGAAAAAAGGGGGCGGACAGCTGAAGTTACACTCTGAAGAGCTCAGTGAGGGGAGTTTTGAGAGTTGATTGGAGGGAAGAGACAACCCCTCCCCTTCACACAGCTCACATGAACAGAACTGAGGCTGTCAATCTGCTGGAGCTCCCTCCTCTGCCACCATTTTCCTCTTTTTGTCAGGAAAACGTGTCAGAAGTTACTCATGCTTATAGCACAGGAACAAAGCAGCAGACAGAAATCACACTTGGATTGAGGCAAATACAAACTATAGAGGGATATGCTTTGTTAATATTTCATATCTGAATTTTTACAATGACTTTAATACAGAGTACACCTAGGAAGTAGAATGCTACAGAACATACTGGGACTTCTGCACTGGGTCTACAGAGAAATCAACCTGGGAGAACAGTTTATTGGGCATGTATAAGGCGTGGTTTAAAAAGTGCTACCGTCATACTTGCATATAAAGAACAAATACCAGATAATCATATTCAGTGTTTATAAAGTTGGCCATGCACGTTTAGATTTATTTTGCTAGAGTCCTCCATTATTTTCCTCAGTCGCAGAAGGTACAAATGATCAGTGACAGGGCATGTCTGAAGCTTTTCAGCATAGCCAGGTGATTTATTTTTAAATATATTTGTTCATCTGATAACTCCTTCCTATGTACAGATATCACTCTGAGCTTGATTCAATATAGGTGCAGAAACCGTTCACTTAACAAAGTGAATACACATGGCAACACAGCAATATTCCATGTAAGTTATTTCCTGCAGTACTTCTTTCTGGCAACAGATGTCCTCAGTCTGATAGCCGACATTGTTCTCTGAGCCCAGGTTGTCCTGGCCCTGCTCCAGCCTCTGACTTGCTAGTGAAAAGAGAAGAAGATACGGCCATCTCCCTGTCACTCTGCGGTTTCCCTCTATCAGCATGTTTCCTATCAGCAAATACATGAATTGACTCCTTGTCACACTTCAGACCTCCTCTATTGGGATTACCACAGTCTGATACCTGATCAGGTCCTTACACTCTATTTCAGTGTTCCCCAACCCAGTCCTCAAGGCCCACCAACAGGTCATGTTTTCAGGATTTCCCTCAGATGAATCAGCTGTGGTAATTACTAAGGCAGTGAAACTGATCAAATCACCTGTGCAAAATAATGGAAATCCTGAAAACATGACCTGTTGGTGGGCCTTGAGGATAGCATAGGGGAACACTGCGCTATTTCACAATGTATTAATGAGTGCTAAGCTGCATTTATTTGAGTCTTTTTTATCTGTTCAGCTTTAAGAAAAATGTAATCTGTAGGAAAATAATTTTTTTCAACTGATATTTGTAGGATTAACTTCTAGTTTTGTATCTTAATGATCACACACAATACTCAAACGTTTCCTGTGTGTGTGTAGCCACATTTTGAAATTAGCTGGCGCTGTCAAGTACTGTCTGAGCGAATAAAAGATTCCTGGGAAGGAAAATAATTACTCTTAATGGAATGATTTTTTGTTTAAAAAATCTCTTGCTGGCCACAAGTCTGCTGTCTTTTATGTCTTATGTCCATGATAGTTTTCATCTATCTACGTCAGGGTATAGCTCAGCCTTTTTCAACCAGGGTGCCTTCAGGTTTCTCCAGGTGTGCCTTGGTAAAATGGCTAAAAATTGATAAAAAATTGTATGCAAACCAGTGGGTGGATCAAGCCTGCCTTTAAGTTACACAAAGCCACAGGTTTTCATTGTGCACCATTATAACCTTGTAGCTGCCAGCGTCCTAACAACCAATGATGTCATCGGTTGATAAGGAGGACATTGGGCTCCCGTACAAAATCCTTGTTTGTCCCTCTCCATCAGCACTGGGATCACATTAGCTGAGTGAGGGAGAGAAAAATTGGAATACTAGTCAGTACAGGTGTGCAAAGGTACATAAACTTTGGAAGAATAAATCACCTCTAAGGATGGATGTCCTACATGTGTGGATGTTTAGTTTTTTACATTTTACAATGGGGTGTCTCCAGATTGTGCAGAATTTTGTGCAAAAGTTGAGAAATACTGGTATAGCTAATAGTAGTTAGCTGCTTTTTGAAGTTGGATTAGACTGAGTTACCCATGTCACTGGGGTATTTTCCTGACATCCAGAAGTAAAGGAAGCTACTTTTATCAATGGCGAAACCTTTTTTTAAGGCCTCATACACACGGGCATGTCTTTAAAAATAAACAAAACGTCGGGCCCGACGTCAAAAGAAAAAAGATCGGCGTTTTTCAGCGTTATGCATCGGCGTTAATGAGCATAAGTGAGCGTCGGCGTTAATAGGCGGTTTTTAAAAAAAAATCATCCCTCTGCTATTTTTCAACCTAAAATCGTCTGCGTCAAAAAACGCTGGAAAACGCCGGTACAATATTAGTTGGCGTTTGTTGGCGTTAGTTGGCATTTTGCGGCATCTGCGTCAAAAAATGCCAAAACTTTACAGCCTCAGAACGCGATGGCCGTGGGTTCTACTTTCAGCTCAATAACGCCGACGCCATCTACAGCTCACAAACGCGACATTTTTATGGGGCCATTGACTAACATGGAGAGCTGCAAAAAACGCCAGAAAACGCCGGCGTCAAAAAACGTCCTTGTGTATGAGGCCTAAAGAATAACTTGCAGTTGAATGTGACTATCTACTACTGGATGTAGAATTTGATTTTCCAAATCTAACTAAGATGACATTTTTGCAGGGGACATTGCAATTTAATGTGGGATGAACTAAAATATTATACAAGATGGCCAGATTTTTCACTTCTGACATCTAAGTGGATATTCCAGCACAGACAGTGCAAGCTTCACCCTACACATGCCCCATTGATTGTCAAAGTATTACAGACCTAAACAATAATTATCAGACATATTAAAGGATAAGCACTCTTTTATACTTTAGCCGTTGGCTGGCTTTGCATTGAAATTAATGGAGGCTATGGTTCATAGAAATAAAAATATTTCAGCCATGATGTCCAGGGGCCAATTGAGCCACACATTGACAATCTCTGGACAACTGTGTTGTTTTTAAGTATAATATATTAAAAGTGCTAAGGGAGGGTGCTTTTATTTGTTGAAGGATAGCTAAAGGCAAACTTTTTTTTTTAGTTTTGGATAGAGTGAAAAGGGGTTTGGAACACCTGTCAGTTTTTGTTTATTGCTGTCTATACCCCTATTAGGGAGATTCACTCTCTCTATTTATCATGTTTACAGATATGGTCAAAAGTGATAGTGAAGGTGTAATGATATCACATGCTGGACACACAAAAAACTGGCAACCATTTTGTTCAAGCGTGAGCCATGCCAGTTTTAGCCTAAGAAGACAGTCATACTGCCAATTACCTCACTTGTTTCCCCCCTCCCTTCAGGAGAGGAATGCCTGGCTTACTTGCAGGCCTTATCATAACACCATAAACCAGATCCATTAAGAAGATAGCACAGGATACCTTGAGATAATGAGTGTCATAAAAAAGAGGTATCCAAGCAGATGTGACCTTCTCAGAGACGCCTAATCAATTCCCAAATCTAGGAATTCACCCATGTTTCATAACTCCAGACAGGAACGTGACATCCTAATAAAAAATACATAGTTGAATGCGGAATCTTACACTGAACAAACATCCATGGACCCGATCATATGGGGAACCACACTGGTAGGTTGTTTCCCTCCTAAAGTGATTGAATATTGACAACCTTTCATGTTTGGACTTATTTTAATGCCACTTTTATGCTGAGCTAGAATTCCCTAGTTTTGGGGCTGCACCGTGATCATATTCCGAGATATGTTGCATATCAGGGAGGATTGTTATTCCACGGTCCGCCCTGGACAGCCCATGGGCCCTCCTTACCCATGTGAGTGGTCAGGGGCCTGCGGCCCACACCTTTGCTTCCAGAGGAAAAGGGAATAGACCGGACAGTCCTCAGTTCTCCCGTTTCCATCAAAGAACGAACATCTGAGAACCTGTGGACTCATTGACAAATCTCTGGTCAATCACGGACATTAATTGCAAGTATCTTTCTCCCCTTCAATTCTGCCTTATCTCTTTGTTGCTGTATATTATGTCTTTATTGCTTTGTAACACCATTTTTCTGTAAATATTTTATCTGCACCAATTGTGACCTTTTTAGTATTAAACCTTATTCTAAAAAGTGTTAATCTTGTCCCTAAAGCTCTTAATGCAAGCTATAACGAACCTGTTCCTTTGAAGAGTGCTACTGTTTAGGAGAAATCATCTGAATATTCCTGTCTGTGGTGACAGCGTGTGTTACAGGCGATTATTCTAAAATCATAATTGGTATTGCTAAAACCTTGAGTTCCTCTTGCTCGGTCCCAAAAGAAGAGGTGGTGGCAGTGAAAGGGTTAATTGCTTAAATTAGCCTGGTAACAATCGCTTGCAGGCTCCTGGCACAATAGATTGTGGTCCCGCAAGCTGAAAAATGTTTGCGCTGGATGCAGCTGAGAGTAGCATTGTTACATTAGTGACAAGCGCGGTGTGAGATTGGGTGCCTCTCTGTCACGAATTAGTGAGGAGGGCAGTGATCTGATACCCGCGTTTGTCACAGAAGGAAAACCACAGATTTTGGGTTTTCTCCAGAATATTAATACAGGGGAAGTCTTCCAATGGGGACACTAGTTCTCTTAATCTGGTGACGCACCAGGGATTTCCCTAGTTTGGAAGGATTTCTACTCACATCCTGTTTTGGCTAATGGGCAGGAAGTGAAAGGAATCTCCCCAATGGGATACAATGGCAGAAAAAAACCTGACAGGGGTTATTACCCTCCCTTACTCTATTGAAATTGTTTTTAAAAAAATGCCTTTAGTTCTACTTTAAGTCATTCCGTTTTATTTCTAGATGTAGTCTCTAGGACATAAAAATCAAATATTAAATAAGTACTGTCCTCTTAAAGACCAGTGCAGAGAGTATTACTAATGTGATGATGTTAGCCCTGTTTTCTGCATCATTGTATTGTGAATGCAGTGGTCATGACCCTTCCACCAATGGGCTGGTCCATCATTTCCTGAACTGACCAGAAGTGGGATGAATAATACTGGGCGGCAGAAAGGAGATGAGTACTGCAACCACAGCTGGAATTTTCTGAAATCTGAAATTGGACTTTAAAGCGGAACTAAACCCTCCCACCCATTACAGCCAAGGAATCTGTCTTCTTAGCCTCTGTTTGATCTGCAATTGCAATGTTGCTGCAGATGTGATCAGTTATGACACCAGCCATTTGATGATTTCACAGGTCGGTTGCAAGCACAAGAAAATTATATTCATGGCGTGCCTTGAATGGAACGGGTTTGGGAAATTGATGGGTTTAGTTCCGCTTTAATGACTGCATAATAAGAATTATTTTTAAAACAACAAAATGATGTTCAACCACCATTAAGTCAACCAAAACACTGCTTATTGTGTTTATTTCTCCCTATAGCATACTTATTTTTGACTTGCACAAAATTTGGCACAGCATTTATTGAAATTGGGAAATGCCTGTATTTAAAATCTTCATAGATTATTCCCATTTGTCGTTAGCAGTAGATAATAGAATGAGTACAACAATACATTTTGTAGCATAAACAGAACCATGGAAAAAACTATTATAAACACAAAAAAAAACCCATCAAGCCTTTTCACATCATAGTACATTATCCACATATAAAAAGTGACAAAGGCAACATGACTAAATATTTTGCTGCACAGAAAAAAAAAAAAAGAAAAGAAAAAAGAGCGCATATAAAGATTGTGCAGCTCTATGCCTGATACTAATGAGGCACAGATCCTAACGATACCGCAGATAACATGTAAGTGGCATTACAGGGAACAGAGACGCCAGCTTGTAGGTTTTACCAGGCACTAGAAAGCTGTTCCTTGGTCTCGCTTCATTGCAGAACTGCATAATTTCATGTCTCCATGGCAACAGGCTGGCTGGCGGCACAGCACTGATGCCCCTATGGTGACTGCGGGGTGGCGAATGAATTAACTATAACCCCAAGAGCACAGCTAGTTCCAAATTGCGAGGATAAATGTGTAATAGTGACATAAACGGCTGAAATTGGGACACAGCACAGACCAAGATAGCTGGATCCCTTCTCACCTACGTACACTGGTGGCGACAAAGGGGTTAAATGTAACAACTGTGGAAGCAGTACAAAGTATTGATGACACCAACAGAAAGTACAGACGACGCCAAGCAAAACTTCGCTGAGACACAGACGGAGGTTGTTGTTATAGAGCCTGCATAACAGGATGTACTGCACAAAGTTAGAAAATTATCAGAAGACTACAGTCAGATTTACACTTGGATATACAGGACATATTTACACCAAATAGGGGACAAACAATGGCTGCAGATTGCTAAATCAGTCAAACTATGTGTGTGTGTGTATGTGGGGGGGGGGGGGGGGGGCCGATAGAACCAGA
>BLSH010134973.1:518362-548886 GCA_018402905.1 Glandirana rugosa
ACGTACGTACCCACTAGATGACTAGTTTTGGCCGATTTATATTCTTCCTCATATTTGTGATAAAAAAAAATCACAATCAGCGTTTATTGATTGGTTTGCGCAAAAGTGGCCGCGTTTACGGATGGTGAGAATTAATTTCCGGGGTTTTTATTTTTTTTTTCTATTTTTTACTAGTAATGGTGGCGATCTGCGATTTTTAGTGGTACTGCGATATTGCAGCGGACATGACGGACATTTTTGACACTTTTTTGGGACCAATGACATTTATTCAGCGATCAGAAATTTAAATGTCCACTGATTACTGTGTAAATGTCATTGGCAGTGAAGGGGTTAACCTGGGGGAGGGGAGAGCTAGGGGTTAACTGTGTTCCCTGGGTGTGTTCTTACTGTGGGGTGGTTGGGCTACCATGGGCATGAGAGATCTAACTGATCCCAGTGACAGGGATCAGTAGATCACCCATGCATGCACTAACAGAGCGGGGAACCGCCGTGTTTACATCAGCGCTTCCCCGCTCTTTGCCTGTGGCCGCTCATCGTGGCTCGCCGGCGGACATCGGGTCCGCCCGAGCCGCGGGCACACTCCTCAGGAGTGCGGCGGGCACGCACCCCCTAGCGTCCATCCGCAGATCGCCGTCTTTTTACGGCGATTCGCAGCCAGCATCCACACTGCCGCCGTGAATACACGACAGGCGGTGGGGAAGTAGTTAAGGGGGATTTACATTCCCATAGACTTGTGTGGGATTGCAAAACCCACTTGAAGTAAGCAAAAACCTGTTGACATTGGCCCTTACAGTGTCCTTTCTCCTCTTCAGGAAAATTAGACAAAAATGGTTCATCTTGTGTCTCAGTCTTCATTTTTGGCCAGGACATACAGATGATTATATAAAAGAAGAACTTTAGTTCTTTAGAGAAACTTTCCACCAGTGTTAATTTTGGCAGCAAATTTCAATTTAGTTTTAGTCTTAAACTGGACAAACACTATACAAATTTCTGTAGATTTTTCCCTTCAGATTTACCAAAACGATATAATATGAGGTCAAACCTTAAGAGCTTCAATCCGTATGCAATCAGGCAGGCCCTTGCACTACATGGTTTAGGTAAAACTAAAGGGAAATCAGACAACAAAAGCTGTATTGTGTGTATGGGGTCTTAGTCTTTTGACTAAAATGCCATTTTAGTTTCAGTCCCATTTTAGACATCTGCAATTGTTTAAGTTTTAGTCATATTTAGTCGACTAAATCTGCAGTACATTTTAATAGACTAAAATGCCCTACATTTTAGTCGACTAAAATCAAAAGGGTTTAGTTAAATTGTAATGCATTTTTTAAGCATCTCTCCAGAATTCCCAAACTATTTCCAAACTTATTATATACTCCTGGAGTAAAAAATGTGAATAGGTTATTATTTACGGTATTAAGGTTTGAACAAACTCACAGATACAGACTTAGCTGCTCTGGATGGCCTGAGGTGGCCTGCAATTCACAGTGCTCTGGACAGTGGTCTGAGGAAGCCTGTAATGCTGCACAGTGCTCTGGATGCCAGTGGTCAGAGGAGGCCTGTAATGCTGCACAGTGCTGAATGGTGGTCTCAGGTCTAAGGGATGGCCTGTAATGCACAGTGTCCTGGATGCCGGTGGTCAGAGGAGGCCTGCAATGCACAGTGCCCTGGATGCCGGTGGTCAGAGGAGGCCTGCAATGCACAGTGCCCTGAATGCTGGTTGTCAGAGGAGGCCTGTAATGCTGCACAGTGCTGGATGCTGGTCTCAGGTCTGAGGGATGGCCTGAGGGATGACCTGTAATGCACAGTGCCCTAGATGCTGCTGGTCAGAGGAGGCCTGTAATGCACACACAGTGCTCTGGACGGACAATGGTCTAAGGGGAGGTCTCAGGCCTGTAATTGTAATGTACACACTCACAGTCGGTGCTCTCTGCTCTGGACGTGGACGGTCGTCGTCGTGACTCATGAGTCAGGAGTGGGACTCGGGAGGCCTGTAATGCACAGTGTAGCTCTGGTCTCTGGACTGTCATCTAAGGACTCGGAGGCCTGTAATGCTGGCTGCCCACAGTTGCTTGCTTGCTAGGAGCAGAAGCAGACGGAGCTCTGTGGAAACCGGAAGTTAGTTCACGAAGGTAAACATCCCTGTCTCACATTTTCATTTTATTCAGTTTGTTAACGGAAATGGAACTGATTTTCGGCATAGTTTTTGTCAGTGACTATAAAAATGCAGCTGATGAAAATTTTGATGAAAATGTTTTCGTTGACTAAATTAACACTGCTTTCCACAGACATTTTCATGGCCTGAATAAACTGTTGCTTATACTGTATTGTTTCAGGGAAACTGCTAAATGGAAGGGTCTTCTCTGATTACCACAATATAAGCATTCTCAGTGTTGCAATATAAAGATGTACCTGCATCCCTATTGGGTTGAGGTCAGTACTCTGTGCAGGACAGTCCTCCACCCAAACTCTCTCATCCATGTCTTTATGGACTTTGCTTTGTGCACTGGTGGGCAGTCATGTTGGAACAGAAAGAAGCCATCCCCAAACTATTCCCACAAAGTTGGGAGCATGACATTCTCCAAAATGTCTTGGTATGCTGATGTGTTAAGAGCTCCCTCCCGTTCACTAGAACTAAGGGGCCAAGTCCAACCCCTGAAAAACAACTCCACACCATAACTCCCCCTCCACCAAATGATTTGGACCGCTGCACAAAGCAAGGATGAGTGAGTTTGGGGTGGAGGAACTTGACTGGCCTGCACCTCAACCCGATAGAACACCTTTGGGATAAATTAGAGTGGAGACTCCGAGCCAGGCCTTCTCGTCCATCATCAGTGCCTGACCTTACAAATGTGCTTCTGGAAGAATGGTCAAACATTCCCATAGACACACTCATAAGCCTTGTGGACAGCCTTCCCAGAAGAGCTGAAGCTGTTATAGCTGCAAAGGGTGGGCTAACTCAATATTGAACCCTACGGACTACGGCTCCATTTACACGGGACACTATTTCAACCTCCCTTGAACGATTTTTTTGACAGCTAGAAGACGGCGTCTAAAACGGCCGTTTTACCACGTTTTGCATGTCGCATTTAGCTGCGTTTGCGTCTAGGAGTGTTTTTAAAGAAACTTTTTTTTTTTTTTTTAATGGAAACGCCTGTGTCCTAGACGCGAGTTACCTCGTTTAGGCGCATTTACAAGCTGTTTGGCGTTTCAAATGCCTCTGAACTGGCATCTGAACCCATTTTTTTGCGTTCCAAAAAAAGCCTTTAAACTCAACTGCCTGGAAACAACCTTAAACGACCCTGTGTAAATGTACTGATAAGAAAACATAGAGGAAAGTTCAGGAGCAGCTGAAAAAAAAGCCCAAATGCCTTGAAACATCAGTTTACCATCAGCAGTGTAAATGAAACCTAAGACTGGGATGCCATTAAAGTTCATGTGCGTGTAAAGGCAGGTGTCCCAATACTTTTGACAATATAGTGTATATAAATGCAAATGCATACTTTGTATCGTTGCACATGCCAGAGAAAGAGAAATAATTCTACAGCCATTATTTAAACCAATAAGCTGTTTTGAAAGCATCGCCTATGGATGATTTGAGTATCCTAGTTTGTTGTCGTTTCACTGGCGGTTTGAGGCTTGACATATTTGGTATGTTTTAACAGCGTCTCATCTTTCATTTTTCACCCCAAAAAAATGGGGATTATATTGTGTTTGTGTGCATTCAAATTATTTCTAATGTATTTCCTAAAGAAAATATATTTAAAACCAAATTGCACAAATATTGTGTGGCATAAGAAAATATGCAACTACTGCCTTTTTTCTACAGGTCCTCTGCTGTTAGAAAATAAAATACACAGTATATATGTATACAGTATCTCACAAAAGTGAGTACGCCCCTCACATTTTTGTAAATATTTTACTATATCTTTTCATGTGACATCACTGAAGAAAGTGAGTGTACAGCTTGTATAACAGTGTAAATTTGCTGTCTCCTAATAATAACTCAACACACAGCCATTAATGTCTAAACCGCTGGCAACAAAATTGAGTACACCACTAAGTGAAAATGTCCAAATTGGGACCAAAGTGTAAATATTTTGCGTGGCCACCATTCTTTTCCATTATTACCCTCTTGGGCATGGAGTTCACCAGAGCTTCACAGGTTACCACTGGAGTCCTCTTCCACTCCTCCATGACGACATCACAGAGCTGGTGGTTGTTAAAGACCTTGTGCTCCTCTACCTTCTGTTTGAGGATGCCCCACAGATGCTCAATAGGGTTTAGGTCTGGAGACATGCTTGGCCAGCCCATCACCTTTACCCTCAGCTTCTTTAGCAAGGCAAAGGTTGTCTTGGAGGTGTGTTTGGAGTAATTATCATATTGGAATACTGCCCTGCGGCCCAGTCTCTGAAGGGAGGAGATCATGCTCTGCTTCAGTATGTCACAGTACATGTTGGTATTTATGCCACACTTGCCTTTGTACTCCATACCTGGTTGCCGCCACACACGGCAGGAGTACAAAGACAAGTGTGTCTTGCCTACAGTAAAGCATGGTGGTGGGAGTGTCATGGTCTGGGGCTGCATGGGTGCTTCCAGCACTGGGGAGCTACAGTTCATTGAGGGAACCATGAATGCCAACATGAACTGTGACATACTGAAGCAGAGCATGATCCCCCTCCCTTCGGAGACTGGGCCACAGGGCAGTATTCCAACATGATAATGACCTCCAAGACTACCACTGCCTTGCTAAAGAAGCTGAGGGTAAAGGTGATGGACTGGAAAAGCATGTCTCCAGACCAAAACCCTATTGAGCATCTGTGGGGCATCCTCAAACTGAAGGTGGAGGAGTGCAAGGTCTCTAACATCCACCATCTCTGTAATGTGGTCATGGAGGAGTGGAAGAGGACTCCAGTGGCAACCTGTGAAGCTCTGGTGAACTCCATGCCCAAGAGGGTTAAGGCAGTGCTGGAAAATAATGGTGGCGACACAAAATATTGACACTTTGGGCCTAATTTGGACATTTTCACATTTGTTGCCAGTGGTTTAGACATTAATGGCTGTGTGTTGAGTTATTTTGAGGGGACAGCAAATTTACACTGTTATACAAGCTGTACACTCACTACTTTACATTGTAGGAAAGTGTCATTTCTTCAGTGTTGTCACATGAAAAGATAGAATAAAATATTTAATAAATGTGAGGGGTGTACTCACTTTTGTGAGATACTGTGTATATATATACACACACACACAGTATATATAAATAGGCGGTTTGAAATAATTTTCAATCCACAATTGTGAAAATGAAAAAATGAAAATAAAATGGTCCATAAGTAAATATTGTATATTAATTTAAACGGATGGCATGAATGGTAGATTAATTAACTGAGTCACTGAATATAGCTGTAAGATTTAAACTGAAAGAACCAAAGAAATATTTATGTGACTGCAGGATGAACATTTATAAATATTTGAGTGGATGGAAGAGAATGATTGTATTAATGCAAAAACTCACAAAATGATAAATACTTTTTTGAAATAAAAAAAATACTTTGAGACAAGCCAATTTTCAAGAAAATCAACGAATATGTTCTTCAGGGCTTTGCCATGAATCTGCTACATCTTTACATCCTATATCTTTCAGTTTTGCTCCTTAGCGCTGACCCCTGGTAATGAACATGCTTTTAAATTGGCTCTTCCTCAATCCCGCTGCTTGCCTGTGCGGATGAAGACGTGTAACAACATTCTGTCTACTTAGAGCACACAAATGAGCAGTGAAAATGACTAAGAGCTACAAGTCAACACTGGCATTTAGCCAAAGCTCTCCTTGTGTCTATAGTGAATGGTGATGATGCTATGCCATTTACTGAGAGCAAAGCAGACCCCAATACACAAATGTCTAAATATAGCACTACGTTGAATGATCTCAGAAATTGGGACTATTGCTGAACTCATGCTCTGCTTTTCCCGAGTCTGAAGACCACAGCCCCTTTCGAGAAGCTGTGAGAAAGGGGTGCCCGAAGAATGGGCATTGATGGGCAGTATGCAAGACCACTGTGGATGGCACACTAAATGTCATCTGGCCATGAAAATGGTATAGACATAGTGTCCCAAACTACTAAAGGTTTGCAAATAACAGTATAAAGCAAATCTTAATCCTTTACTTGTCACTTATGTTGTCAGCTCTGTTTCTTCCAGCTGTTGAGTATCATGTCTCTTGGTGCAGTAATAGAGATCTCAATGCATCCGCTGCTATCTACCTAATGAAATGCCTGGGAAGTGCATGAGCCCCTTTATACTGACCATGGCAGGTAGAATGAGAAGAAGGCCACCATCGCTGGAAAGATAACAAAAGAGTTCTAAGTGATCTGCTTCTCGCAGCTTGCTTTTGCTGAGCAAGGCAGAACAATTCATCAAGCTGCGGAAAAGTAAATAGAAACATTAGGATCAGGATGGGAAACTCACAATGATGTTGCTCAGCTGCTGAAAGGCTGGTACCCATCTGGTCATCCAGAGGTTAATTTTCTTTTTACAGTTCCTTCTTGACAAACCACCAATATTGCCATTATAGAGAAGGGGTGATGGGTAAAAGGAAATGAATTTGTATGGTGTCCAAGTATTGATTTGATTTTCTCCCAGTGCCTGGGGCACGGTAGGCTTAGAATACAGCTATGGATATGAAAGCTGTTCTGCCTTCCTTCTTTTGGGATGAAACACTGAAAAGCAGAGGATTCAATAATTACAACCATTTCAGCCTATATATTTGCACGGCAATTACAATAAACCTTCCTCAGGAATACACTCGCTGCTTCTCCTGGGCTGAAGCATCATTATGATTTATGACCAAATGAAGCTCATCTGTCACAGTACAGAGCCACAAGAAGGTTAATAGCATTTTAAGTGTAAAGAAGGATAATAGCGTTTTTAGTGGAAAGATTCCTTCTATATGGCATGGCATATAATGCAGCAGATGTGGCTAAATGTCCATTTGATGTTTCATGGAGACCAAGTGGAAATCTGGGTGCAGGTGTGAACTCTCTATTTCAAAGATAATTTCATTTATAAGTACATATTGATATGCCATCTATTAAATGATATATTGTTTTAGCCTATCAGTACATTGCCTATGAATACAATGTTAACTGTAACAGGTATAAAGCTTAGTACACACTGCTAGTTTTTTTCTCGCTCAACCCAGCAGGCTGATAAAAACCTGACAGCTCAGGTCAGAGCCTCTGTACTAACAATCTGATGTTCACGTGCCCTGCCCCAAAGTACCCCCCCATGTTGAGGGCATGTGGCCTGGTATGGTATGGTATGGAGGGGGCGCTCTTCCCCTCCCTTTCCTGACCTGCTGGGCTGCATGCTCACAAAGAGTCTAGTATTGATTTTGTTTTTTATTTTGGCATGGGGTTCCCCTCAGAATACAGACCTGAGGGGCCCGGTATGGATTGGAGGGGGGGACCCTATGGTGGGTTTCTTTTGCCAATAATTTGTATTGCCTTTTTACATTCAGCTGTCAGCAGGGAGCCCCGCTGACAGCTGATGACTCATCGGTTGTTAAGGACACGGTGCACGCTGCAGTTTGCTGGCCCACTCCTTAACAACCTCCTTAACACTCCTTAACAACCAGTTATACACAGTTTATTATAGAGGGAAAAAAAACACAAAACGCAAATCACATGTAAAAATGCAACAACACTTTTTTGGTGCGGGTCCATTGAAGTCTATTGCACGCAAAATGCAATCTGTTGCAGGAAAATAAGTCCCAGACCATTTCCATGGTGGAAAAAACGCAGAGATGTGAATGTGTACCATAAGAGACCATGTTAAATGGTAAGTAATGCGTTTCTGCAAACTGCAAAACGCAATAAAAAGACGCATAGGTGTAAGCCTAGAGTTATTGTTGACCTCTCCTGCTAAGGTTGTTAACTGCCCCATTGGTTGTCTATGGCTTCAATACATTCTGGGTTAGTGACCTCATACCTGCACAAAGATCAAGATTTCTGTCTCCAGGTAGCTGAACTATGGCCATCTAAAAAAATCATGATTGTTCCCGCATTCCTTGGCAGTCTTTACCCCTTTTTGTAAAATAATGGTTCGAACACCCAACTAATATAAACTAATGAAAGCCGGTATCTTGGTCCTCCCAACTTTAGTGCTGCAATGTGGGAAGAGGCTTCCAGCAGCCTCCGCATTCATATTCTGATTCTGGTATGATGATAGGAAGGGCAACAGGACTAGTCAGACACTGGCCTTCAGAGCAGCTTCAGCCGGCCAGATGTCACAGCCAAAACAGCATTATGAAAGATCACAGAACCACAGACTACTTTAAGTACTGGATATTTGAATATAAAAGGGAGACTGGGGACACTTTCACACTGTGGGCGGTGGGGTGTTAGCAGTAAATCCCCGCTAGTCACAGCAGGGATTTACCGTTGTTATAGCGGCACTACAGCGGCGGAAGCAGTGCACTTTTAACCCCACAAGGGGTTAAAATGGGGTTAAACGTGTCCGCTTTCCACACTTCCGAGGTGGTGTGCAGCCGCTTTGGAAGCGATACCCCATTGTTTTCAATGGGCAGGGGCGGTGGAGGAGCGATATATCACTGCTCACCGCACTTCTCCAAACACGTAATGTCCTGCAAGCGCACCGCCCCAGTATGAAAGCACTCCGGCTTTCACATTGGGATCGATGGGGAGTGATTTTTGAGTCGCTTTACAGGCACTATTTTTAGCTAAATAGTGCCTGTAAAGCGCCTCAGTGTGGAAGGGGTCTTAGTAGCAGATGTCCTAAAACCATTTCTAATCCTGCCATCTGGGGTCAAGTTCACCTTGTACAATGCAAATGTCCTATCTTTTAACTAGATGCAGGGTCAAAACTTTATTTTCAAAGGTACCTGCTAGGTCACCTATTATAAAGCATTGGAGCCCATTGAGAACCATCTGGTCTGATGCAGTTTTTTAATGCAGATTATATAGCAGGTTAATGTGTGTTGTGTTAAGACAACCCATCTATTTGAATGGGCTCCTAATGCACCACAACTGGCCAGAAAAAGCAGCTGCATTGTTTTATACGTCTCACACGACAAGTCATGGTAGGGCATTGTCATGCATTTTGGTGGACTGCAATACAGGTATATCAGAGGTACATTCCTTATGCACTCAAGTGAAGCTGGCCTAATCGTTTATGCTCACACCAGCTGCATACTCATGTAGCACCCTCGTTGTTTTTGGCTTACTGAGGCTCCACAAGCTGTGGGACTGATTGCTTCCCCATAATGCTGTTGAAAAACTTCCAGAGCTTGGGATGGGAAGATACAAATCCCCAGCTTGAATATTTATTATCCTCTGACCAATGCCAAGGGAGGTATACCCAGTAGGGTTGCCACATCATCCCTTTCATCCAGGACACATATGAATTACACAGGTTCTGAGGCTAATTTAATGCAGATAAGGCACCAAGTGAGTTTAATTACCACTTTAATTAGCCACATAACCTGTGTAATTAATGTGTGTCCTGGATTAAAGGGATGATGTGGCAACCCTAATGCCCAGTAGTTGGGCAAGGAAGGCGATAAATAGGCTGGAGCCTGGACAGAGGAGTTAGTTGGTGCATGGTCCTACCTGCCTGAGGAAGGACTGCTGAGGTTTCAGGGGGGCTGCTTGCCCCTGGATCCATCCAGGACTGGCTGCTGGACTATGCTATGAACAGACCCCTCAAATTCTGGATCTCTCTCTTGGGTTTGTGAGTCGAGCTTGATTACTGAGCTGCAGTCTCCATGGTCCCCAGCTATGGATAGTGACTGTTCCAGTTAGCCTGGAACTTGCTCAAATTTATCCATGGTTCTCAACGGTAGGGGTTTTAGACTGCTCTATTCTACTTTAACCTTCCTAGCGGTATTCCCGAGTGTGGCTCGGGGTGGATTTTCAGCACTAAGAGCGGTAACCACACTCGGGATTGCATCGCTGGATCCAGGCAATGTTACTCACCTTGTCCCCTGGATCCAGCGATGTCCCCCGCCGTGTCTGCGGGCTGTGTCCGCCGCTCCGATGCCTCTGTGTGCCGGGCTCCGTTCCCTGCGAGCGTCGCGTCGCACGGGGACGGAGACCGGCGGGAAATTCAAAAAGTGAAACACACACAGTACATACAGTACACTGTAATCTTATAGATTACATTACTGTATGAAAACATTTCACATCCCCTTTGTCCCTAGTGGTTTGCCCAGAGCCCTGCATGCACTTTTATATAATAAATGTCATTCTTTCTGCCTGGAAACATGACAATGTCCATAGCAACCAAAAAGCGTCCCTTTACGTCAAAAGTGGTTTTTGATCAGCTAGAAAACAGCGATAGTAAATAAGAATCATTTGCAGAATTGAGTGATACTGATTTTTGAGGAAATTTATCATCAGAAACTGAAAGTGACGACAGCGACAATTCTGCAACTGAGCAAATTTCTGCGTTTTTGGTTTGATTACATTATTGAATAAATTTTATTACTATTATATTATTATTTTTGATAATTATTTTTAGTTATTTATTATATTATAATTTATGATTTCATTTTTCAAACTTTTTCATACCCGGGATGTCTACTAGACTGTTGTTTGGACAGATTTAAGTGAGTTATTCCTAAGAATTGCAGGCCTACAATATAAAACGCCAAATTTCCATGCAAAAAAATGGTACCGCTTTTGGAACAAAATTCCTGACATAATCATACCGCCAGGGAGGTTAAACTGTGCTAAAACCCCCTTGCTCATAGACTTCAGCTGTGAGAGTAATGACTGTGCTACTGCTTCAGAAACAAGTGTCCTCAGCCTACATTTATACTTAAGCATTTTGGAGTATCCCGTTCCCCATGGTTCTCCTTCTGTTCAAGTTCTACAGCAATAAACTTCAAAAAGACATCATCCCCTTGACAGTTTATTGAGCTGGAGTTAGCAAACTGTTTGTTGTATGCCTGGTTGCCTCTGCGCTGAATAGGAAAGAACTTGGGACAAATCCAGCAGCCCTTTCAGTGGGTTAGCGCTACACTCATATTCTACATGTAGTATAAAAAACTTTACATTTACAAACGAAAGAAAAATGATAACACATGCATCACAGTTCTAGGCCTTGGCTTACATGGTCTTTCCACAATTTTGGAAACCCAGGTGCAAGGTGCTGTGTCTGTACTATGCCAGGATTTTGTACTGCCACATTACTATATATCAGTTTTATCAATTACATTCATCCATACTTTAACTATATTATGGCTTCTTTGGTGCTTACCCATGAATAATAAACACATCAATAGATATTTACAGAAGCATACATTGTGATATAACACAATATGGGGCTTCTCAGGCTCTACAAATCTTTAGCATTTACCGAGTATTACTATTTCATGATAAAATAGGCGGTAAATGATCGATGTTATTCTCGGCAGATTTTGTAGAAGTGATATACTGCTACTGAGGATACCATCATGTTAAATAATATTGCAGTGTCAAATAAACCTAAGACTCATGGTTCTGTCAGGATTAATGTGAAAGGAAAAGAAGAACTCAAATGCAGAAAATGAACCACAGAAACAAGAAGAGGAATACTGGATCCCTACAGATGTTAAAGGGAACCTGTACTAAGTAAATATGGAGGCTGCCATTTCTGACCTCTGCTTCTATGAATGCTACTTGCCTGGCCGTTATGCTAGTTCTGAGGCACTGACCTGGAACAAGTATGCAGATCATGAATTTTGACTTCACTTGGTTTTATATCTACACGCTTCTTCCAAGTCACTAACTTAGAATGTATAAAAGCCAGAGCAGGCTGGGAACTTGCATTTTCAGAAGGAGGTCAGGGACAGCACCCACTGTACCGCACTCACTATACTGTTATTCTGGGTATCCAAAATGGTCACCAAAACTAGGCCAGAGTTCAAACAAGGCAACAGCAGTCATGTTGCATCTCTGAAGTCTTTCTTTTTACAAAAGAAGAAAATATGAAAAGAAAAAAACAGGACAGATGAGGTTTAAATAATCAAGCATGGTTCTTGCTGAGAACTTGGCTTTGCCCATGAAGATTAAAGCAATAGGTTCTCTTAACTTCTACCCTGCCCAGCAGCACCACCTCCACTCCACTCAGCCACCAGAAGCAAAATAGAGACAGCCCTGTGTAAGCTCCAAGTTGGTACTTAGAGCTTACATAGGGGCTGAGGACTCTCTTCCTTCCAGTGCTGGGTCAACCACCAAACTCCAGCACCCTCACATAGGAGCAAGGGGAAGTAATATACTCTTCCAATATCTGGAAGGACCAAGCATATCTCGTTGCTCCTAAAGCCTGAATAGAGCAGCAGAGCAGTGAATGGAAGGTAGGTATGTGCTGTCAGGATGGTAGGAATGTACGGGAATGTATTGGTTTTCCCTGCACAGAGTATAGCTTTTACTTCAAAGTAAGGGTCCATTCACACCAGAGACTGTACATTTACACATTTGCGCGTTTTTGCATGCGCAGTGATGCGCGTTTCACACACGTTTACATGCATTTGCGGTGCATTTTTCCTTTGAGGTCACTTCTGTCTTCTTTGGGCTTTTATGTGCGCTACACTGCGTTGCAGTGCATTGACAAGCATTTGCAGTGCAGAAAAATGAAGTTTGCTGTTCTTTTTTCACTGTACTGCACTAGTGTGAACTATTCCCCAAGTGCCCATTCACACCAGATGCAGTAGGATGCATGTTTGCTTGCACTCCAACTGCACAGACAGGCCAAAATCCAGGTTATCCTATGGGCATAGTTCACAATGCATGTCAATGCACGAAAATGCACTGCAACACAGTGCAGTGCACATGGAAGCCCAAAGATGAAAGGAGATGTAAGTCACCTCAAAGCAAATGCAAGCTTTCCTTTACCTAAAATGGTTCTAAAGTTACATATGCATAGGGGATGCCCTTCCAAATACAACAAAATGTGGGACCACTGGCTGGTCTTCTGAAACGTGTATATGAATACTTTTACTTCTCTGACACCATCCCCTTGTCTCTCACTATTGCCAGCTGGATGTATCCATAGCTGACCATGTATCGTTTTACATTATTTTTATGCTCATGTTTCAATACTGATAATATTCTATCTGGTCTCCGCTCAAATGCCACATATTGTACTTTGTTACCCATGGCACTAGCAGGGGATAAATAAAACCCACTTTATGCCAGTTTTGTAACTTCAACTGTCACCCTAAAACTGGTACCTTTTACAACCCTGTATGTGTACTTATCTTCGTAAGTTCACATTTTAAAAGAAAAATGGTTCTAAAGTTAAAACAATATTTCCCTAATGCATTCCCTGCATTAAGGTAAAAAAATTTTTTGCTACTTGTGTCCTGTATCGATCCAGTGCTGTGCCTGTCTGCGGTTCCTCTCCCCTTTCTTTCTCTTCTCATAGAAGGATCAGACAGCAGCGAGAGCCATTGGCTCCTGCTGCTGTCTGTCAACTACTGTGAGCAGAGAGTGGGGGGGGGGGGGGCTTAGCCACACTGTGTGGGTCTGTGGTCTGGGGTCACAGCCTCAAGAGTGAACCAACACATCTGCCCCACAGCAAGCGGCTTGCTATGGGGGCAGACACAGAAGAGGAGGAGCCAAGATCACAAGCGGGGGACCCCAGAAGAGGAGTTTTGGGGCTATTCTGTGCAATACAATTGCATAGATCAGTTGAATATACCATGTTTATCATTTTCATTAGAAAGGAATTAGCATTTAGAAACACTTTCACTAAAGCAAAGAAAAAAAAGTCTCCAGCCCTGTACTGTGTGGCAGAGAAAATCTCTGGACTGGATGGATGAAAAAATGAATCTTTTGGTAGTCAAAAGGGCTCTGGCATATGTATTTAATCTGTATATGTAGCTGTCTGCCTGGAGTTCAGCTTTAAATACCATTCAAACACAATTTTCAAGAATCTCACTAAACAGCCAAGCGATATGAAAAGTACTAGCTATAATTCATACAAAGACACTATAATAATGATCAACAAGCAGGGTGCATATTAATAAATTCTTACTCAAAAACCCATTGAAGTTGGATGCCTAGGGCACATCTCTTTTCTTGCTCTGTAAGTATTTGTAATTATGGGATGAGAAAGCTCAATAGATAATGCAGTGAGATAGTACAAGGTTAAGCAAGAGCAATAAATCAAACAAGAAAAAAACAAATAGCTGTAATAAACAGTGTTTTGAATTGTAATGCACTTATGAACCAAAGCCTTTTTTGCTGTGTGTTGAAGGAATTTATTATATGTGTAAGGGAATGTGACCACAATCAGAATATACTTCGCTCCAAATGAAATTAAGAAGAACCGAGGACAGGATTAAACTTAACAGTAATGTACATAATAAAGGTGGTTATACTACAAGGGTTCATTTAATAAAAGAGTACATTTTTCATTTTGCTAAGTGAATCAATAATCCAATCAAATGGACAACAAACTCCTATGAGCTGAAAGGCATCTGCATATATAATGGGCGTTCAAAGCACTTGACCAGGTAAAAAAAAGTACTTTAATCACCCTCCCAGGGCTTCAGTGTCAATTGCTGTGAGGTGTGTCACACACAGCTGTCACAGGAACTACAGTCCTATATAGCCCTCTCTACCAGGCAGTACTATCTGATCTTTGAACTTCACTGAAGCAGCAAAGTGTGGTCAAGACTTCCCAGATCTGTGAGGCTGAGCTATATATCCTGATCTGTAATGCTGAGCTGTATACCCTGACCTGTAATGCTGAGCTGTATGCCCTGATCTGTAATGCTGAGCTATATACCCTGATCTCTGAGGCTGAGCTGTATACCCTGATCTGTAATGCTGAGATGTATACCCTGATCTGTGAGGCTGAGCTATATACCTTGATCTGTAATGCTGAGCTATATACCCTGATCTGTGAGGCTCAGCTTTATACCCTGATCTGTAATGCTGAGCTGTACACCCTGATCTGTGAGGCTGAACTGTATACCCTGATCTGTGAGGTTGAGCTATATAACTCGATCTGTAATGCTGAGCTGTATGCCCTGATCTGTGAGGCTGAGCTGTATACCCTGATCTGTGAGGCTGAGCTATATACTGTACCCTGATCTGTAATGCTGAGCTGTATACCCCGATCTGTGATGCTGAGCTATATACCCTGATCTGTAATGCTGAGCTATATACCTTGATCAGTGAGACTGAGCTATATACCCTGGTCTGTAATGATGAGCTGTATACCCTGATCTGTGAGGCTGAGCTATATACCTTGATCAGTGAGGCTGAGCTATATACCCTGATCTGTGAGACTGAGCTATATACCCTGATCTGTAATGCTGAGCTTTATACCCTGATCTGTGAGGCTGAGCTATATACCCTGATCTCTGAGGCTGAACTATATACCCTGATCTGAAATGTTGAGCTATACACCCTGATCTGCAATGCTGAGCTATATACACTGATATGTGATGCTGAGCTATATACCCTGAACTGTAATGCTGAGCTATATACCCTGATCTGTAATGCTGAGCTATATTCCCTGATCTGTAATGCTGAGCTATATACCCTGATCTGTGAGGCTTTGCTTTATACCCTGATCTGTAATGCTGAGCTGTACACCCTGATCTGTGAGGCTGAACTGTATACCCTGATCTGTGAGGTTGAGCTATATACCTCGATCTGTAATGCTGAGCTGTATGCCCTGATCTGTGAGGCTGAGCTGTATACCCTGATCTGTGAGGCTGAGCTATATACTGTACCCTGATCTGTAATGCTGAGCTGTATACCCTGATCTGTGATGCTGAGCTATATACCCTGATCTGTGAGGCTGAACTATATACCCTGATCTGAAATGTTGAGCTATATACCCTGATCTGTAATGCTGAGCTTTATAGCCTGAACTGTAATGCTGAGCTATATACCCTGATCTGTGATGCTGAGCTATATATCCTGATCTGTAATGCTGAGCTATATACCCTGATCTGTAATGCTTAGCTATATACCCTGATCTGTAATGCTGAGCTATATACCTTGATCTGTGAGGCTGAGCTGTATACCCTGGTCTGTAATGCCGAGCTATATACCCTGATCTGTAATGATGAGCTATATACCCTGATCTGTGAAACTGAGCTATATACCCTGATCTGTTAGGCTGAGCTGTATACGCTGATCTGTAATGCAGAACTATATACCCTGATCTATAATGCTGAGCTATATACTCTGATCAGTGAGGCTGGGCTATATACCCTAATTTGTGAGGCTGAGCTATATAGCCTGATCTGTGAGGCTAAGCTATATACCCTGATCTGTGATGCTGAGCTGTATACTCTGCCCTGTGATGCTGGGGATGTATACTCTGTCCTGTGATGCTGAGCTGTATACTCCTAACACTATGGGTCAAAGCAAGGGGAATACAGGGGACAGAGTGGGTAAATTTTATAAGAGGTGGGGCTTATGAAAAGTGGGGGGGTCAAAAAGGAAGGACGGGGTCTGGCGCCCCATCCTAAAATATCATCAGCCGCCACTGCAGGGTTTTTTTTTCAGCAGTTCTGGCATCTCCAACACTGCATGTATGCAATGGCAAAGGGTGCTGGGGTGTGCTGGAAGGTCTATTGATGCTGGCTGCTGGGGGATCTATTGTTGCTGGAGCAGGTCTATTTTTGCGTAGTGGTCTCTTTTTGCTAGTGATGTCTATTGTTGCTGTGGGGAGGCTTATGTTGCTGGGGGGTCAAATGTTGCTGGAAGGGATCTACTGTTGAGGGATGTGTTTATTGTTGCTGGCTGCTGGAGAGTCTATTGATGCTGGCAGATCTTTTGTTGCTGCTGCTGGTCTATTGTTGCTGGGATGCTCTAGTACAGCTCTGCATAGAAATTAATCAGCTTCCAGTTTTTTTTTGTCAAAGCATACGCATGCTTGTTATACTCTCTGTGGAACCTAAGGGGTATGCACAGATCCTCCTCTTCTTCCACTGACTCCAAAACAGGTCTGGATAAGACAGAGCCTTTGGAGTCAGGCTGCACATGCTCAGTTTGGTGTGTATGAAAAGGGAGTTTTTTTTTTCTTGGGAGATTTCATGTGATCAGCACAGGGCCAATCAGCACTGTCCAGACAGAGGGTCAGGAGCCAGTACAGTATGAAAATTCCTCCTACAAGCTTTAGCCAGGAACTGATAGAAGTCACAAGACTGCTATATACTGATGATAAGAAAAGGTATTTAGAATATTATATTTACTAAAATGATTGCATTTCCATGTTCTTTGTACTGTGGGGGACCAGATATAGTAAATGCAGGGTCAGGGGTTTAGTAACACTTTAATTGAACAAGCTGAAGCTAGAAGCTGATTGGCTACCATGCACAGCTGCACCAGACTTTGCACTCTCCAGTTTTAGTAAATCAACCCCAATAAGCTCAGTTTTGGACACAGCTCTAATTTCCTGATATGCAATCAAAATTTTTAGAAACCTTTTTAACCTTATTCAATAAAGGGTGCAAAGAAAGAAAAGCCAACTGCAAATGTAGTAACTCATAGCAATGGATACGAATGCATTGTACAAGAGTCAGAACAGTACAAGATGGATTTTGATTGGCGGCTATGATTATCAGCCTTTGCCCCATATACCGTCTTACTAAATGATAAATGTAAAGTTATGCACTTGGGGGCTAAGAATATGCATGCATCATACATACTAGGGGGAGTACAACTGGGGGAATCCATAGTGGAGAAGGATCTGGGGGTTTTGGTAGATCATAATCTTAATAATGGCATGCAATGCCAAGCTGCGGTTTCCAAAGCAACCAAAATCCTTTCTTGTATTAAGAGAGGTATGGACTCCAGAGATAGAAACATTATTTTGCCCCGGTACAAATCATTAGTAAGACCTCATCTGGAATATGCAGTTCAGTTTTGGGCACCAGTTCTCAAAAAGGATATCAGGAAACTGGAGAAAGTGCAGAGAAGGGCAAGCAAACTAATAAGAGGCATGGAGGAGCTCAGCTATGAGGAAAGATTAGAGGGTCTGAATTTATTCTCTCTTGAGAAGAGGAGATTAAGGGGGGATATGATCAACATGTACAAGTATATAAGTGGTCCTTATAGTGAACTTGGTGTTGAGTTATTTACTTTAAGCCCATCACAAAGGACAAGGGGGCACTCTTTACATCTAGAGGAAAAAGATTTTATCTACAAATATGGAAAGGTTTCTTCACAGTAAGAGCTGTGAAAATGTGGAATAGACTCCCTCCAGAGGTGGTTTTGGCCAGCACGGTTGATTGCTTTAAAAAAGGCCTGGATTCTTTCCTTAATGTAAATAATATAACTGGGTACTAACATTTTTAGGTAAAGTTGATCCAGGGTGAATCCGATTGCCTCTCGGGGAATCAGGAAGGAATTTTTTCCCCCGTTATAGCAAATTGGATCACGGCTTTGCTGGGGTTTTTTGCCTTCCTCTGGATCAACTGTGGGTGACGGATTGTATATGGGATTATTTGGTTTTATATATATATATATATATATATATATATATAAATAAATGTTTTTTTTTTTTGGTTGAACTGGATGGACTTGTGTCTTTTTTCAACCTGACTGACTATGTAACTATGTAATTAAATAACTTTAAAATACTGCACCAAAAACAAATACCAGAGCAATTTAACACATAACTAAACTCAAGAACAAAATTTTATATATAATGCAGCTTGCCAGTCCTTAGATATGGTGGCTGTATTACTTTACTTTTTTCAAGTTAATAACAATTTCAGCAAGTACAGAAAATACCTGCTGATCTTTCTGTCAGCTGAACAAATATGGCCATGTGGCCATATTAACCTTCCTAGCGGTATTCCTGAGTGTGGCTCGGGGTGGAATTTCAGCACCAAGAGCGGTAACCCCGAGCCACACTCGGGATTGCATCGCTGGATCCATGTTTCTTACCTTGTCCCCTGGATCCAGCGATGTCCTCCCGCGGTGTCAGCGTGTCTCCCCGCGGCCAGATGATTCCTGTGTGCCGGGCTCCGTTCCCTGCGAGCGTCGCATCGCACGGGGACGGAGACCGGCGGGAAATTCAAAAAGTAAAACACACAGTACACATACAGTACACTGTAATCTTACAGATTACATTACTGTATGAAAACATTTCACACCCCCTTTGTCCCTAGTGGTTTGCCCAGAGCCCTGCATGCACTTTTATATAATAAATGTCATTCATTCTGCATGGAAACATGAGAATGTCCATAGCAACCAAAAAGTGTCCCTTTGCGTCAAAAATGGTTTTTGATCAGCTAGAAAACACCGATAGTAAATAAGAATGATTTGCAGAATTGAGTGATACTGATTTTTGGGGAAATTTATCATCAGCAACTGAAAGTGACGACAGTGACAATTCTGCAACTGAGCTTATTTTTAGTTATTTATTATATTATAATTTATGATTTCATTTTTCAAACTTTTTCATACCCGGGATGTCTACTAGACTCTTGTTTGGACAGATTTAAGTGAGTTATTCCTAAGAATTACAGGCCTACAATATAAAACGCCAAATTTTCATGCAAAAAAATGGTACCACTTTTGGAACAAAATTCCAGACAGAATCATACCGCCAGGGAGGTTAACTCAATGGTGTCACAAGCATCCCCGCCCTTTTGTGTACAGCCGTGGCCAAAACTTTTGAGAATGACACAAATATACCTTTTTACACAGTCTGCTGCCTGTGTTTTTATGATGGCAATTTGCATATACTTCAGAATGAGCTGAGTGATCAGATGAATTGCAATTAATTACAAAGTCCCTCTTTGCCATGAAAATGAACTTAATCCCATAAAAAACATTTCCACTGCATCTGTGAAGAAGGCTTCAGAGTGCCCAAGAAAGTCCAGCAAGAGCCAGGACCATCTCCCACATTTGATTCAGCTGTGGGATTGGGACACCACCAGTGCAGAGCTTGCTCAGGAATGGCAGCAGGCAGGTGTGAGTACATCTACACGTACAGTGAGACAAAGAATTTTTGAGGATGACCTGGCATCAAGAAGGGCAGCAGAGAAGCCACTTCTCTCCAGGAAAAAACATTAGGGACAGACGGATATTCTGCAAAAGGTACTGAGGACTGGGGTAAAGTCATTTTCTCTGATAAATCCCCTTTCTGATTTCTTGGGGCATCCGGAGAAAACCATGTCTGGAGAAGAAAAGGTGAGCGCTACCATCAGTAGCCATTAGACCATTCATGTTTGGGGTTGCTTCTCAGCCAAGGGAGTGGGCTCACTCACAATTTTGCCTAAGAACACAGCTATAAAGAATGGTACAAAAACCACCTCCGAAAGCAACTTCTCCCAACCATCCAAGAACAGTTTGCAGCCTATTCCAGCATGATGGAGTATCTTGCCATAAGGCAAAAGTGATAACTAGGTGGCTTAGGAAAAATACATTGAAATTTTGGGTTCATGGCCAGGAAACTCCCCAGACCTTAATCCCAACTTGTGGTTAATCCTCAAGAGGCGGGTGAACAAAATTCTGACAAACTCCAAGCATTGATTATGCAAGAATGGGCTGCCATCAGTCAGGATGTGGCCCAGAAGTTGATTGACAGCATGCCAGGGCAAATTGCAGAGGTCTTGAAAAAGAAGGATCAACACTACAAATATTGACTCTTTGCATAAACTTAATGTAATAGTCAATAAAAGCCTTTGACACTTATAAAATGCTTGTAATTATACTTCTGTATACCATAGTAACATCTGACAAAAAGATCTAAAAGCACTGAAGCAGCAGACTTTGTAAAAAATGTATATTTGTGTCATTCTCAAAACTTTTGGCCACAGCTGTACAGGCAGTTGTGGGGTGGGGAATGCCCTGGTCTGAATATGCTTTGTCCCTGATCGGCTATTCATTTTAGGCAGCTGCTTCTTGCTGTAGCTTTTTAAAAGCGGGATTTTAGGCCCCATTCACACCTGAGCGTTTTGTAGCATGAAGCCTGAAGCTACAGAACGCTGGAGGGGAAAAAAATCAATGATTATCTATGGAGATGGTTCACATCTCCACTCCAAGATGCCTGAAGACAAAAGTCTAAAAATGCCTGAAGCTCAAACAAGTTCTGGAGGTATTTTTTCAGGCAGATTTGGGCGTTTATATGCTTTTTACATTGGTGACCTGTTGACCTGTACAAAATTGTGGCAAAAACGCTGCTAAATCGTGCGACTTTCTGCCTGAAAACGACACGCTCGGGTGTGAATGCAGCCTAACAGCTGCCATTGAAAGAACTGACAAGAAAGTAATTTAGCCTTTGCTCCTACTGATGAACAATATTGGATTTACACCGTTATTTCGCTGTTTTTCCCTAGAATAAACATTTCATCTGTATTGTTAGATACCATATGTTAGCCTTCTAATATATTATTATTTCCAGTGTCCCTAGACTACATTATAAGTACTGCACACCATACACTATTTGAAATGCATAGTTATATTATACTTAACAAATAACCCATTTGAACAGATTGTGAATGTTGGCATTGGAAAAGATTGTGTTACATTATTAAGTCACTGAAACTGTTTGTAACGATTGACCCTGTAAAGAAGATGCACAGCATTATCTTAACAAAGGTCTTCTGCACGCTCAATACTTGGAATAGTCTGAAATTGCTGCAGATTGCTTGCATGTCATCGCCTGAGGTCTAATGCTCAATGAATAAGCATCAAAGCTCAAACACAGTCAGTGGAAAATATGTATCAAGTGTTACCAACCAGAACATTGCTTAATAAGACAGATGGAAATCCTGCCATTTTTTTTTTACTTAGTGCTTTTAACTAGTCACTGATTTATGAACCGATAATTCGTAAAACCATAGCTTGCTCAAAACCCCCTTGAATTTTCTGAGTTGTGTATGCATTGAGCCACTAAGACAGCAGTTTTGTGACTGAGCATGAAGTTTAAAACTAATTGGTGTTTAAATGAATGCACTGCCTGGCTACTATTTAAAAATTATACACATGATTATGACATCACACGTTCAATTTAATAAAGTGCATGTAAACCCTAAATCTATTTTTCAGTATCTTTAACATCATTCCTAAGCCTGCGTTGCGTTCCCATCTGAGCAGAGCGTAAGCATAGCATATTCCAAGCATTATTTTTTACAAGTGGTATTTTACAAGTGTATCAAGCTTCGGGCGTTTGTTTCCTTGGCTGGGTAGGGGAAGGGGAGCAGTTCTATAGAAGAAGATTCTTGGCGTAAAAAACAAAAATGCATATTGTGTGTTTACAGGCTCTCCAATTTAGGTATATTGGGACCAAAAACACTTGAATACGCTAAAAAGTTCAAGCACTTTTTGGGCATAGGGCACAGAGCATAGGGAAACAGAGTATGAGGATGAACAAGGAAAATTAAAAAGAGTGGGATTCTACATGCTGAGCATAGTCCGGTGAAGGGAAGTGAGTAGAATAATGCTGAAGTATGAATGTGGGCTTGCTGTGTACAGTTTTTTTGTGAAGCTGTTGCCAACTTGAACACCTATTTTTAGCATACTTTATTTATATAGCGTTCATAGTTTGCGCAGTGCTTTACAACATAAGGGCAGACAGAACAGTTACAATCAGTGGTGGCTGGTGGCTGTACCTCTCCTCTCTCCTCCTAGGCCAAAAGGATTGCTTCTCCTTTCGGCCAATCGGGAAATGGGTCTCATGATTCGCTTCCTGATTGGCCGGGAGGAGAATCAGTTGACAATAGGGAATGTTCATTCACTATTGTCACACAACTGGGTGGGCTCGGGATGTAGTGGTCTTCACCCTGAGCCCACCCTTTTATGAAGCCTCTTAGAGCCTCTGGCCCCCATTGGAATCAATGCGCCCAGTGCCCTGCATGTAGATTAGGGGGCCGAACGCATTGATAGGGGGGTGGTGCCACTGCACCCTGTACTATGGGGCGCCTTTGGTTACAGTACAATTTAATACATAAGAAATCAGAGGGAACTGCTCATTAGAGCTTACAATCTAATGGGGGGGGGGGGGTTCAAGTGATACAAAAGTTAATAACTTTGGGGAATGAACTGATGGAGAAAATAAAAGTACAGTTGTTAGGTAGGGACAGAATAGACTTCTCCGAAGAGAAGGCTCTTTTTACGGAGATAGGAGATAGTCTGACAGAGTTTGGTATGGAGTTCCAGAGGATGTGAGAGGCTCGGGAAAAGTCCTAGAGGTGAGCATCAGAGGAGGTGACAAGGGAGCTAGAGAGCAGGAGGAGGGATGATTTGGTTGGTATTTTGAGACTAGGTTTGTGAAGTAGCTGGGAGCCAAGTTGTGGATGGCTTTGTAAATTGTTATTAGTATTTTGAATTTAATTTGTTGAGTGAGCAGAAGCCAGTGGAGGGATTGACTGAGAGGGGTATCAGACACTGGTAAGGTGGATGAGCCTGGCAGCAGCATTCATGATGGACTGAAGGGGGGATAGCCTATGTAAAGATAATCCAATGAGGGAGTTGCAGTAGTAGAAGCTTAATGGTGTCATTGGTTAGGAAGGGGCGTATTTTGAAGGTGATGCATAGGTTGAGGTGGCATGCTTTGGACAGTGATTGGATGTGGTGTTGAAAGAATAGTTCAGACTTCAGGATTACACCTAGAACCTTTGGAATGCGGGGACGGGTTGATCGTTGTGCCATCGATCTTGGCAGAGAAATCAGGAGAAGAGGCATGTGGGGGAGGAAATATTATGAGCTTGGTTTTGGATAGATTGAGTTTGAAGAAGTGGTGTGGCATCCAGACTGATATGTCTGTTAGTAAATTAGTGGTACGTGAGGAGACTGAAGGAGTGAGCTGAGGGGTAGAGAGATAAATTTGGGTGTTGTCAGAGATGGTATTGGAAGCCATGTGAGGCTATCAAATGACCCAGTGAGAAGATGTAGGTCGAGAATAGGAGAGTTCCAACTAAAAAAAAAACCTTGGGGGATCCCAACAGAGAAAGGAAGAGATCCTAGAGATCCTCCTAGTAACAGCACTTACTGTTTCAGGCTGGTTCCTTGCAAATAGCCACAACGTTGTCAGTCTGCCAGGCACACTTTTTCAGTTGGCGTATGGCCTGCCTATCAGGTCTGCAAGAGGCATGATAGTGCCCATTATTATAACAATATGTAACAAATGTAATACAAAACTTTCATTGTGTTGTATGACGCTCCAGGTATCTACTTGCATTTTCTGATATACTGAAGTGTGACTGTGATCATCACACATGTCCATCACACCTGTCAGCAAAAAAATTATGATGTACTCAACTGGTTACTGTACCTATTGTCAAATACTTTGCCTTGTTTTATGTCACTCTGAATACTGTCTAATACCCTGTGAAATACTAATAAAGCATCAAGTATTTTAAATACTGCTTTCAAAGTTTTTCATTCCATGAATTGTTTTTATTTTCTGGCAATATTCCAGCTGAGATTTTACTAATGCTTTGTACATAATCTTGTCCCTGTACAAAGCATTAGTAAGACCTTAACTGGAATACGCACTTCTGTTTTGGGCACCAGTTCACAAAAAGGATACTGGGGAACCGGAGAGCGCAGAAAGGGCAACCACATTTTTAAGAAACTTGGAGGACCTCAGCTTTGTGGAAAGGTTAGCAGAACGAAATGTCTTCTGTCTTGAGAAGTATAGGTAGCTGTACACGGCATGTGTGGTTCCCTAGGTGGCAGAAAGCGCTGGGGATTTCATGCCTCAGCACACAGGAGCTACTTAGCGTCCTTGTACATGAGTCCACAGTTATGTTAGAACTGCTCATACTGCCTAGCCAACCCTGTGGGACTTATTTAAATGCTTATGCCACAAGATATTTTGCATTCAAACAAACAGTGATATGAAGCATGGTTTTGTATTTGAGGATATACCCTGAGGTCATTTTTATACAGTTTTATGTTTATATCCTTGTAAAAATTAACTCAGTCCCAAACTGCAAAGAACCTCAATGGAGGTATATTACCACTGCACAAATAGCAATATGACACATGTTTAGTAACTACATAGCTAAAGTGTATTAAAGAGACACTCACATAATCAAAGCCTTGTATCAAAGCACATAACTATAAATAAGAGACTGAATACTTACCTCTCCTGCCACCTGCACTGCTCAATGCGGCTCTGGTGCAAAGAGCGGCTCCCACTTGAAAACTGACTGGTTCTTTCCTATGGCCTTAAATCGCTCTACTGCAAGTCCTCAAAGACTTAAAGAGAGTTATTTACTAAAAGTGGAGAGTGCAAAATCTGGTGCCGCTCTGCATAACAAACAATCAGCTTCCAGATTTTATTGTCAAAGCTTACTTGAACAAACTGAAGTTAGAAGCTGATTGGCTACCATGCACAGCTGCACCTGATTCTGAGGGCTCCAGTTTTAGTAAATCTACCCCAAAGTGTCATTAAATACACATCATTAAAAACTGACAGTATACGCTGTATTACATACTGTTCATACTCACTCAGTCACTATGGAATTCGTTCTTTTTGTTTTGCAAAAAAATGGTTGAACCTGCTGTTCACTGTCTCTCCCTCCTTGTCTGTGTCCCTGCTACAGACTGAGATTGTTTAGACAAGCTGTGGCCACATCTACTGAGCATGCTCCAGTTTTAGCTCTCTTCTAAGCTGTTCATTTCCTCTTTTTTCTTCTCTGTGCAGCCCACGTGACTATAGAGATATACATGTGGATGTATACTCTTAATAAATGATAGCCCACTGCCTTTCTACTTCTCTATGCCCACTAAACAGCTAAACACTATGGGGGGCAGGATATCCTATGTTGATTGATGGAGGCGTTACCGCCCTGTAATTGTAAGCACATAGTGGTTCAGTCCCCTGGGGTCTGGCTGGCAGTCGCTGTGGCAGCTCGAGGCATCCAACGAAAAAAATAAGAGGGAACGGAGAGATCCCTTATGGTGTAGTTAGTTGGTTGACTCAGGAATGATAATTATTTCAAAAGGTCAATTCATGAGGCTGCAATCACCTTTTGGGGCAGGGACACGCAACCTTCCGTATGTGCAGGTGGTAAAAATCCTATCTCCACACAGGATGAAAGTGATCTCTGTTGATGCCACGGGGGGATGCTGATCCTGGCTCCTCAGGGTTCCAGGCGGGTGTTGGAAACTAGGTGAGTTCAGGGACATCAAAAAAAGCCCCTCAGTGACCTGATTGGCTGAGGCACCCATAGTCTTCTATTTAAGAATAGGTCAAATTCGTCTGGTTTAGTGAACATCGAGTTGCTTTATTTACAAAGGCATAAAAAGGAATAAAGCAACTTGATGTTTACTAAACCAGAAAACTCCGACCTATTCTTAAATAGATGTCAACGGGCGCCTCTGTCGATTGGATCCCCAACTGGCTTTTTAGATCTCCCTGGACTCACCTAGAAACCCAATTAATGTAATGAATGAGAAAAATGTTGAGTAGTTACACACAGAACTCCATCCAAATCTCATCACTTTCCTCATGCCAGCAAGAGAGTGAAACCTAAGATTTGATCCAATTTTTCTTAGCTCTGTCCATTAACCAAATGATACAGGAAAGTGATCCTGATCCAACTCATTGAAGTTATATCTAAAGACTGAGAACCTTATAAAACATGTCAGTACCTTTGGGAACAAGATTGTTCATACATTTTCTATGAAAACTGAAGCAGTATTTTTCTTGCCTTTCCAGAGTTCCTTGTTCGACTGCCAGAACAAGTGCTGGTGACAGGCCTTATTTATGAGACCCTTTTCTGTAATGAAAATTGCCTGAATCGCTTACAGAGGAAATATTTAATTTTGTCTAAAAACAGGAAGATGTCTAAAATGGTATATCTGGCTGGCTTATACTACAAGAAACTAATTTCATTTTTCATGCCATCGTGGCTAAATTTTAGTTTTCCTCTTCTCTTCACAAACAAATCCTAAATCCTTAGTTTGTGCACAACAAAAATGTATTATTTTAGCCAAAGTGCTATTTAAAGTGGACCTCCTGCCAAAACATTCTTTAAGGCTTGGAAAAAGCAAGGAAAGGTCTGACAGGTTTTTATTGTGTCTCTGTTTGGAAGCTTTCTGGTGACCACCATCAATGGGACGGGAAAAAAGATATCTTCAAACGAGGTTGCAGATAGTAATAAAATCCTTATTATTGTTAATATTAGGGATAGTAGTAGCACGTTCTCCAAAATAAATTATTGGCTTAAAGTTGCACTTCAGCTAAAAGAACAACTTTGGTGTAAACATATTTTTTCAAGACTTGTTAATGGTGGTGCCGTTTAGATCCAAATTGTTTTAAGGTGTCAGGGCTGGTATTATGAGGAACATCAGTTGTCCAAAGCTAGTAATATTAGCTAATCTCCTAAACTGGGAACCAGGAATAATTTGCTGTTCATGCCCATGCTGCTTTATCTGTTGGAGACATGCCGTCCTTGTCATTGAATGCTAGGATATGTTAAGAAGGAGGTGGGGCAACAGGTCCTTACATGTGCCATATCTGTGGTGACACTGTACACAGTGAGCTTTTCCCCACAAAAAGGGATATGGTTTTTCTTATAAAATTACACTGAGGTTATGTTTTGTGGTCAGCTAAGATGTAAGTAGTGTTTAGTAGAGTCCTAGTATAATGATAAATACAGTACTTTAGAAAGACTGCAATTTAATGAATTATTTGCAGGGATTCTTCCAAGAAGGAAACACTAGCTTTAGTGCCAGTTGGAGGCACTAAAGGGAGCACAGAAAATGTTTGCTTTTTTGGGTTCCTGTGGCCATTTCTTGGAAGCTGATGCACTGCTTGGGCACTCTCTTTCCTAGAAGAAAGCAATAAAACCATTCAAGACAGCAAGCACCATTATCAAATTAAACGTTCATGGTATTAGAGGAGCCTTTATCTGGACAAGGCTATATACATGTCTAACACTGAATACAAAAACACACATTTAGTAATATCTCAGCTATTCCAACCAACAGTTTATTTTAAGTTCACAAACAGGCTCTCTTGCCAGACCACACATTTCAACATAAATCTTCTAATATGATTATACAGAATCTCACAAAAGTGAGTACACCCCTCACATTTTTCTAAATATTTTATTCTATCTTTTCATGTGATAACACTGAAGAAATGACACTTTGCTACAATGTAAAGTAGTGAGTGTACAGCTTGTATAACATTGTAAATTTGCCATCCCCTCAAAATAACTCAACACAGCAATTAATGTCTAAACCGCTAGTAACAAAAGGGAGTACACCCCTAAGTTAAACTGTCCAAATTGGGCCCAAAGTGTCAAAATTTTGTGTGGCCACCATTATTTTGCAGCACTGCCTTAATCCTCTTGGGCATGGAGTTCACCAGAGCTTCACAGGTTGCCACTGGAGTCCTCTTCCACTCTTCCATGACGACATCACGGAGATGGTGGATATTAGAGACCTTGCACTCCTCCACCTTCCATTTGAGGATACCCCACAGATGCTCAATAGGGTTTAGGTCCAGAAACATACTTGGCCAGTCCATCACCTTTACCCTCAGCTTCTTTAGCAAGGCAGTGGTCGTCTTGGAGGTGTGTTTGGAGTTGTTATCATGTTTGAAAACTGCCCTGCGCCCAGTCTCCGAAGGGAGGGGATCATGCTCTGCTTCAGTATGTCACAGTACATGTTGGCATTCATGGTTCCCTTAAAAAACTGTAGCTTCCCAGTGCCGGCAGCACTCATGCAGCCCCAGACCATGACACTCCCACCACCATGCTTGACTGTAGGCAAGACACACTTTGTACTCCTCACCCGGTTGCCGCCACATACGCTTGACACTATCTGAACCAAATATGTTTATCTTGATCTCATCAGACCACGACATGGTTCCAGTTACCCATGTCCTTAGTCTGCTTGTCTTCAGCAAACTGTTTGCAGGCTTTCTTGTGCATCATCTTTAGAAGAGGCTTCCTTCTGGGACGACAGCCATGCAGAACAATTTGATGCAGTGTGCGGCATATGGTCTGAGCACTGGCAGACTGAGCCCTACTCCTTCAACCTCTGCATCAATGCTGGCAGCACACATACATCTATTTGCCAAAGACAACCTCTGGATATGATGCTGAGCATGTTCACTCAACTTCTTTGGTCGACTATGGTGTGGCCTGTTCTAAGTGGAACCTGTCCTGTTAAACCGCTGTATGGTCTTTGCCACTGTGCTGCAGCTCAGTTTCAGGGTCTTGGCAATCTTCTTATAGCCTAGGCCATCTTTATGTAGAGCAACAATTCTTTATTTCAGATCCTCAGAGAGTTTTGTGCCATGAGGTGCCATGTTTAACTTCCAGTGACCAGTATGAGAGAGTGTGAGGGATAACACCAAATGTAACACACCTGCTCCTCATTCACACCTGAGACCTTGTAACACTAATGAGTCACATGACACCGGGGAGGGAGAATGGCTGATCGGGCCCAATCTGGCCATTTTCACTTAGGGGTGTACTCACTTTTGTTGCCAGCAGTTTAGACATTAATGGCTGTGTGTTGAGTTATTTTGAGGGGACAGCATATTTACACAGTTATACAAGCTGTACACTCGCTACTTTACATTGTAGCAAAGTGTCATTTCTTTAGTGTTGTCACATGAAAAGATATGATAAAATATTTACAAAAATGTGAGGGGTGTACTCACTTTTGTGAGATACTGTATGTGCATATACTATTTTATATGCCTTTTTTAATCCCTTGGAGTTGGCACAGGTCTATATGTCACAATGGGTGGGGTCTCACGGTGACGTCCCCAGATGGCCACGTCCCATGGCTCTACAAGAACCAGCAGAGAACAGAGTTGGCATGACGATGGGAGGCAGCGTCAGAGGAGGACTGGGTCGGCAGCGGAGAAGACAGCAGCAGCAGAGAAGACAGCACCATAGGAAGAAGACAGCACCGGAGGAAGAAGACAGCACCGGAGGAAGACGACAGCGGCAGAGGGAGAAGACTGGAGGGAGAAGACTGGAGGGAGATTCTTAATAAAGGACTTGTCAAAACCGTCTCTTGTTTTTATTTACACTGTCTTTTTTTGGGTGAATGGGTAAGGGTACAATGTACCCCATACTCATTGACATGGGGGGGTGGGATCTGGGGACCCCCTTGCCCGAAGACCCCCACAACCACCAAAAAAGCCCGGCAATAGGGCCGGACCTTGCTGGAAAGACGGGTCCCTCGCGCATGCGTGAAAGTGACTTATCATTGGCCTGGCCAATCACAGCTCCGGAGCCGCGGTACACAGAAGCAAGATCCGAGGGAACCGAGCAGCCCGATCGGATTTTCGTTTCAAGGTAAGTATTTCATAATGAGCTAGTATGAGGTGCTCATTATGGTATTGTCTTGCAAGTGTTAATTTATTTTTTAATTTTTTTAATGGGTAGACAACCGCTTTAAGATGGCTCTCATAGGGAACTATTGATTTTGGCGCTTGATGGGGCGAAACGCTGTATCTTAACCGCTTCCCGACCGCGCGCCGTCTTTTCACGGCGGCAGTCGGGGAGCTGGGCGCGAATCGACGTAAATAGGCGGCGATTCGCATTTTGCCCACCAGGGGGCGCC
>BLSH010134973.1:578138-609860 GCA_018402905.1 Glandirana rugosa
TTGAACCCCCCCCCCCCCCAGCATCTCTGGTCGTGGACATCTTAAGAAAGAGCAGATGATTCATGTAGCATTGATTTCCTGGAATCCATCTGCCCTTAGCATGGGCATACAAGGAGGAGGGTGTGCTTAGCTGAGAAAACCTCCTGAAGACTCATGGGATGTATGACATCATTTGCCTAGGCAAGAAACCAGGAAGTAAGGCCTCATTTATACTGCTGCTTGTAAATGGAAGTTTAGAGGCATTTGGGCGTTTTTTTCAGCTGCCCCTGAACACATCTAATGTTATCTCATCAGTACATTTACAAAGGGTCATTTAAGGTAGTTTCCAGGCAGTTGAATTTAGAGGCGCCGTTTAGAGGTGCTCAGACGCCAGTTCAGAGGCATTTGAAACGCCAAACAGCTTGTAAACGCGCCTAAAAGCGGTAACCCGTGTCTTTTTTTTTTTTTTCAAAGATGCTTCTAGACGCGAATGCGGTAAAACACTGATAAACGCAGCATGCAAAATGGATGTTTTAGACGCCGGTTTCTAGCTGTCAAGATAAAACAGAGGTTGAAACAGCGTCCTGTGTAAATGGAGCCTTACTGTAAAAAAAAAAAAAAGTACAAAACAAGTAAATATGATATACATTCCTATCTATTTACTAATGCTAGCAGCATAAGGATGAAAAATAGTCAATGTTGACTGAGAGAGTGAAATTCCACTTTAGAGGCAGAGCATCTTGTTAAAGCAAGCTATGGGTGAAATGTTTCCCATTCCTGAATTCTAAGGCTTCATGCACACGAGACGCTTTTTCAACCTCCCCTGAACGATTCTTTTTGACAGCTAGAAGCCGGCATCTAAAACGAGGCCCATGAGGCCTAAAGCTTCATGTACACTGCTGCTGGTAAACTGACGTTTAGGAGCAGTTGGGCATTTTTTTCAGCTGCCCCCTTATCAGTGCATGTACACAGGGTCGTTTATAGTCGTTTCTAGGCAGTTGAGTTTAGAGGCTTTTTTTGGAAAGCAAAAAAATGCGTTTGGGACAGAACTTCAGAGGCATTTGAAACGCCAAACGCCTGTAATAGCTTGTAAACGCGGTAACTCGCATCTAGGAGCGTTTTGTTTAAAGATGTTTTTCATATATGCAAACGCGGCTAAATGGGCGTTTTTAAACGTCGGTTTCTAGCTGTCACTTTAGGTCATTCAGGGGAGGTTGAAAAATGTCCTGTGTACATGTAACCTTATAAGAAGAAAGATGTTCTTTACTGTTTGATTAACACAGCACTATAAATACAATCCACAACTGTAAAAACGCCAGAAATGAATTCTCGTGGTTTGTAAACGCTGCAACTTTTGCACAAACCAATCAATAAACGCTGATTGCAATTTTTTTTACCAAAAATATGAGGAAGAATATAAATCAGCCAAAACCGATGGATACATTTGTTTTTTTTTATATATTTTTTTGGATATGTATTTTTTTTTTTTTAACTAGATGGACTTGTGTCTTTTTTCAACCTGACTAACTATGTAACTGTGCAAAATCCTTTCTTGTATTAAGAGAGATATGGACTCCAGAAAGAGGGAGAGATATAATTTTTCCCCTGTACAAATCATTAGTAAGACCTCATCTGGAATATGCAGTTCAGTTTTGGGCACCAGTTCTCAAAAAGGATATTGGGGAACTGGAGAAAGTGCAGAGAAGGGCAACAAAGCTGATGCATGGAGAGGCATGGAGGCAGAGGCATGGAGGAGCTCAGATATGAGGAAAGATTAGAGGATCTGAATTTATTCTCTCTTGAGAAGAGGAGATTAAGGGGGGATATGATCAACATGTACAAATATATAAGTGGTCCATATAGTCAACGCTGTATCTTGGCCTAGGCCAACAAGGCCCAGGCCTAGGGCGGCACTTTGCAGGGGGGCAGCACAAAAAGAGTCCCACTACACTTTTAGTCTTTTGGGGTATACCGGGCAGGGAGACAAACCGCTCTGGCACCCCCATAAAGCGGCTGCACTTGCTGCCGGTATGTTAATACCGGCAGGCCCCCATCAGAGGGGGACAGCCCATACATATGTAGGGGATCCGGGCGTCCCAAGGGGCCCAGGTGGCAGGCCCCAACCAATGAGTTGTTGTGCTGTCCAGTAGCCAAACAGGAAGTGTGAGGAAATCTCTTAAGGAAATCCATTGCAATCCCCCCAGGGCCCTCAGAACGAGTGTCCCCACTAGGAAATTTCAGGGAGGGTCTTAAACAGGAAGGGGTGTGGCCTTGACAGGAAAGGGTGGCTCATATTTAAATTGGGGGGGTGCATGAGTTTAGTCAGGCCTAGGGCAGCACAAAACCTAAATGCACCACTGCATATAGTGAACTTGGGGTTGAGTTATTTACTTTAAGGTCATCACAAAGGACAAGGGGGCACTCTTTAGGTCTAGAGGAAAAAAGATTTCATCTACAAATACGGAAAGGTTTCTTCAGGGCCGGTTCACACTTGAGCGGCGTGACTTCGCGGCCCGTTCACATCTAGGCGAATTGTCAGGCGACTTGAGTCGCCTGACAATTCGCCTCAATGCTGTGCAATGGAACTGTTCTAATAGGAGCGAATCGCTTCGCTCGGCCTTAGAAAATGGTTCCTGCACTATTTTCAGGGCGATCTCAGCGCGGCTTACATTGACTTCTATGATGGAAGTCTCCTCACAAGCCGCGTTGAGATCGCCTCGAGCGGGGCGACTTGCTTCCCCTGGCAAGTCGCGCCGCTCAAGTGTGAACCGGCCCTTACAGTAAGAGCTGTGAAAATGTGGAATAGACTCCCTCCAGAGGTGGTTTTGGCCAGCACGGTTGATTGCTTTAAAAAAGGCCTGGATTCTTTCCTTAATGTAAATAATATAACTGGGTACAAACATTTTAGGTAAAGTTGATCCAGGGTGAATCCGATTGCCTCTCGGGGAATCAGGAAGGAATTTTTCCCCCATTATAGCAAATTGGATCCATGCTTTGCTGGGGTTTTTTGCCTTCCTCTGGATCAACTGAGGGTGAAGGGTTGTATATAGGATTGTATGGTTATTTATCATTTTTCTATTTTTTTTTTGGTTGAACTAGATGGACATTGTGTCTTTTTTTCAACCTGACTAACTATGTAACTATGTAGCAAAAAGTAAGAAATATTGTTTGTTTTTGCTAAATTTTCGCTCTTTTTTTGTTTATAGCGGTGATCAGAAATGACGCAGAGGTGATCAAATGCCACCAAAAGAAGGCTCTATTTGTGGGGAAAAAAAGGATGCAAATTTTGTTTGGGTACAACGTCGCAATTGTCATTTAATGTGACACAGTGCCAAATCCCAAAAAGTGCTCTGGTCCTTAAGTGTGAACTCCTTCCGGTTAAGTGGTTAATCATATTACCTCTTGCTGCATACCCAGTCTTTTCAAATCTATGTGACACAGAAGAAAACATTTAAGAGCCATAAAGTGATCACACCATATTCCTCATCTCTAAAATATCAACCAGTGAAAATACCTGGATCTCCAGTTTCTTGTGCCATCTTTTCTATTCGAGTTATTCATATTATAGGGTGATGAGATTATTTCCACTGGCGATTTAGCAGGCTTGAAAGGCTGTGGGAATGCAGGGTCATAACCTCTCAATGAAAAGCCATCAGGACAGGTGGGCATTTTCAGGGCGCTCAAAGAATGGAAAAAGCAGTCATCGGCTTTGTTTGGTCAAACTCTTGTTCTCATTCTGCACCTGTTGCCCCTTGCTGATTTAGTTGGCTGTAGCAAACGCTCAGATTTCATCCTATGGGATTACACTCCTGAGATCGGGATAAATTGCATGGGAGCTGCTAATGTGTTGACAATTTCAGTGTCAGGGTTGAGAGTCACAGGAGACCTCTGAATCGTATCTCCTTACTTTCTGTGTTTTTCCCCCCCAAAAACGGCTTTCGATCATTGTGCTCCTTCTCTGTGGTTGTGCTGCACTGTCAATGAACCAGGATCCAGTTTCACGAAGAACCACATGACCTTGGCTAAAGTCATTCAAGTGCAACTCCAAATCAGATTACAAAATCATCTGTGTTAAGCTGGCCTGTACCATCATTTCTAAAGTGCAGCCTATATACACTGGAGAGTTTAGAAAGCCTTGCCAAGTGCTTTGCATTCCAGCAACTTCAGTCCAAGATCTCACTTTGATTTATGATCCCCTTTAAAGCAGTGATGTTATGCTTCTTCTTCTTTTTTTTTTTTTTACATGGTTTAGACCTATTTTTAGACCTGCATGTTTTAGTTGCCATCATTTTGTGTTTTATCTGTTTAACAGTAGATGCTTTAACAAACTTGCTATACCTCCATCATGAGATTCTTATGAAATATACATAGAGAAGAGCTTCACAGATCACAAAGCTCTGCGTTATACATTTTTTATATCTGGCCCCATTTAAAGGGGCAATGTGCCAGCTTTGCAGCAATAATAACCTCATGAGTCGGGGAATCACTGGCCTACTTTTCTAACACCAGACTGACCTCAGTCTATACAACACTATGCATTTTTTTAGGTCTATTAGATCTTATAGCTTACTTCCCTCTTTTGTTTCTTCATACAATCAATCTTCTTTTATTTTATTTAGACGGACTGCAAAACAATAGCAAAAAATTGCAAAGGTCAGGTAAAGATGAATTCATTGTTAACCTTTAAAACCTAGGGGGACAGTCCCCAGGAACTACTGATAGTATATCCTCACTGGCCACTTTATTAGGTACACCTGTTCAGTTACTTGGTCTCTAGGGTTTACATAGAATGGTCCGAAAAAGAGAAAATATCCAGTGAGCGGCAGTTGTGTGGACGAAAATGCCTTGTTGATGTCAGAGAAGAATGGGCAGACTGGTTGGAGATGATAGAAAGGCAACAGTAACTCAAATAACCACTCATTACAATCAAGGTATGCAGAATAACATTTCTGAATGTAGCAAAAGACCACACCGGGTGCCATTCCTGTTAGCTAAGAACAGGAAACTGAGGCTACAATTCACAGGCTCATCAAAATCGGACAACAGAAGGTTGGAAAAAATGTGGCCTGGTGCGATCCGATTCTAGTGCGGGAAAAAAAAAGTCCCTGCACCTTTTTTGGGCTAATCCAATGCAAATTCATCCATACAAACTATATGGCTAAGTTCGCATCCCATGTGATTGGCACACATATGTGTGAACCAGGGCTTAACTTTTATATAATGTTCAAATGGCGGTGTATTATTTTGGAAAGGCAGTATAAAAAAAAAAAAGTATGCATGAGAGGAAGTAGTGCTGAGTAAGGGCCCTTTTACACTGGGGCTACCCGAGCGGCAGCGGTAAAACGCCGCCAATTTAGGGACGCTTTACCGTTGTTGTAGCGGTGCTTTGGCGCTGTTATTCGGGCAGGAGCAGAGCACTTTTAACCCCTAAGGAGCGGTGTACAGCCGCTTCGGAAGCGCTGCCCATTCATTTCAATGGACAGGGGCGGTGTATACATCACTCCCGCACCGCCCCAAAAATACTGCTTGCAGGAGATTTTTTCCTCTCCTGCAAGCGCACCGTCCCAGTGTGAAAGCACTCGGGCTTTGACATTGGGGTGCATTAACAGGAATTTTACTGGCACTTTACAGGAGCCATTTTTAGCTAAATAGCGCCTGTAAAGCGCCTCAGTGTGAAAGGGGTCTTAAACCAATATGTTTTTTAATAATTTTTTAACCCCTTCGCACCGATCGCCTCCCGGCCCCTCAGGCATTCTAAAAGCCGGGAAGCGGAAGCAGGCATTCGGGTCATGTGATTGCTGTGATTGGCTGTCACAGCAGTCACATGATCGGAAAGCTCCCGATCGCAAGTATGCATCTTGAGCTTACCGATGCCCGCTGGCTATCAAGCTCGCTCTCAGCACAGTAAGTTGTTTAAACGGCGCTGCATATATGCGGGTGCTCAGCGTGAGGGCCCACTCCCCCAGAGGCTGCATATATGCGTACGGCCGGCTTGACAAGGTTAAAGTTAGCATAACTGAGGGCATGCAGGGTGTTTGTCCTTTGCCTACTAAAAGGTATTCATCTTTCTTGTCTCATAAAGGTGGGAGATGTGTTTTTCACGGACTAAGAAATACTCTGTGTTGCTCTTTTAAAGAAGTACTCCGGGAAAAAAACTTCTCGCGTGCAGTGGGGCTGTGCCTGCACTCCATTGGTTAACTGCTCGTTTTATCCAGGGAAGCACTGAAAGACTATCTTTACCCAATCCTTCGATCCTCCGGAAAACAGTGCTCCCCACGTCCAGTGGTGGACTGTTCCTGCTGTTCTCACGTCCAGCAGCAGTCTACGGGCGAGATGACTTCAGGAACAGTCCATGCACAAAACTGCTAGCGTGCGAGGGGACAGGAGCAGGAGGGACTGGTCTTGCACCTCGGAGGATCGAAGCTTAGGTAAGTATATCTCCACTCTCCTCACCTGTAAGCAACTAATGAGCCGTTAACCCATGCAGTGCAGGCACAGCCCTACTGCATGGAAAAATAAATTGTTTCCCAGAGTTCTTCTTTAAACTTTTAGATTGTAAGCTCTAAGACGCAGGGCACTCTGATCCCTCTTTTATTGAATTGTATTGTAACTATACTGTGTACTTGCATTATGTAAAGTGCTGCACAAACTGTTGGCACTAAATATACTATAAATCCTATATAACAAATAATAATAAGCAGGTTCCTAACTATTGCAGCTGAGCGCTCCTTGCAGTACGGGTTAAGAAAACATGCACTACCAGTGGTGCTTGAGGACTGGGGTTGAGCAGCATTGACCTAAAGGACTGGGGACAAATGAGACTGAAAAGTCTGTGAAGCATGTGCCTATATCTGTCAGGGGCACTGGGCTCTCCAAACTGCTATCATTTTAGAAAATCAATCGCAATCTTAATAATATGTGGCAAGTATAAAAAACCATGATCAGCAGTCCAAAATAAGGTAGTTTGGTGCTGTGGACTTCCATAGCAGTGGTGCCATCACAAAACAAACTTATGTTGTTGCAGCTCATTCATTTCATGATAAATTGGGATTTTTAAAAAAAAAATCTAGCCTACGTCCATTTATCACATAAATGTATCCTGTGCAACCTCCCTCTTATGCTGAATGTAGCATTGGAGTCACATTGGAGCCAGACACTAGTCTCACCGCTCGAAATTGTCAGACTCGGGGCCATTTGGAAGGTCAGCATACCAGCAGCTTGAGGGATTTGGGAAGTGTGGGAACTGGGGGTAATGTTGAATGCCAGGATTAAAAATAAAGCCATTTATCAGGTAGGTCATATATGACTCTAAACAAACTGCAGTGTACTTCTCATCTCAAAATGAAGATACCTGATAGATATAATTAAAGGGGTTGTAAAGTCTCGAGTTTTTCCACCGTAATGCTTTCTATGCATTAAGGTAAAAAAACTTCCTGTACTGCAGCAGCCCCCCAGAGCCCCCTTTTTGCTTACATGAACCTGATCATTCCAGCGTCGAGGATGAGCCCAGCAGCTCCAGCAGCTGGCTCAGGTCCTCATTGGATAGATTGATAGCAGTGTAGCCATTGGCTCCCCCTGCTGGCAATCAAATCCAGTACGTGGGAGCTGGGGCCTGTGTCTGTGTCAATGAATGCAGCAGCAAGACTCGGGAGCGCGCCTGCACACGTGTCCCCAGGGAAAGCGGTTCTTCGAGGGGGCACCCGGTGAAGATGAGGAGCCAGGAACGATGCCGGGGGACCCCAGAAAAGGAGTATCGAGGCCGCTCTGTGCAAAACCCTTGCACAGAGCAGGTAAGTATGACATGTTTGTTATTAAAAAAAAAAAAACCTTTAGTATCACTTTAAAGTGAATCTGTGCTTTGCCCATGGAGGGCAAAGATATAGATTTGCTTTAAAATAATTGTAAATGATAAACAACCCACTCAGTTTACAATAGAAATGAAATGCAAAACATCTTTGTATAAATATAAAAAAAAACAATATAAATACCTTCTTTCCCTTTTTTTAATAAATAATCACATTCTCCGTTTTCAGCTGCATAAGAGCTGGGGGTGAGGAGAAGCAGCAGCACACTGCTCTTCCCAGTGAATGGCTGTGCAGCGGGGAAGTGTCAGGACAAGTCTGATCATTGGAGAAGAGCATACTAAGCTCCCAGCACAGCAAGAGAACTGACCATGATGTGTTCTCCTGCTTAGTGTGGTTCATTTTTAATAGGAGAGCAGAGGGACTGACAAGAACACCAGGGATTTCACATAAAGGAAGTACAGTGGAACCTCAGATTACGAGCATAATCCGTTCCAGAAGAATGCTTGTAATCCAAAGCACTCGTATATCAAAGCAAGTTTCCCCATAGGAAACAATGGAAACTCAGATAATTCATTCCACAACCACTGCTTGTCATTGCAGTACTGAATGTGACCAGAGGTGCGGGGGTGCTGGTGCAGGGGCGTAACTACAGGGGTTGCAATTGCAACCTGGCCCTATGCTCCAGGGGGCATGTGTGCACCTGGATAGGAGGGATAAAGGGGGCGGCATTTAGAGGAACAGATGTCCAACATTTTTCTCCTAATGGAGGAGATTAGCTCCTCTATATGCTGCCCCCACCACCCTTCCTATCCAGTTCACTTCATTGTCAGGAACTGCTGTTCCTGGGTCCCTGTGTGCTCCCCTGCCCCCCCCCCCCGCCCCCTCACAGTGCTGCTGTCTTCCCCCCTCCTCTCTCCTGCCAGCTGCTGTAGAAGATGTGTCATGATGGAGAGTTGGGCATGGGTAGGTAAATTTGTCATTTACAGGATCCTTCCTTTTCTGAATAAACAGAGTCAGTGATTGGTACCAAAATTGAAGCATAGTAAACTGTTTTTACTATACTTCCATTTCTGAATGAATGGGAGGCTTGGTACACAACTATTCCTGTCCATTCATTCTATGTAGCTGAGGCTACACAGATGGAGATTGAGGGCTGAGGTTTTTTTTTAGACCCCTGATATCTCATCAAAGCCCCCAGCAGAGCTCCTAAAAAAAATGTATAAAATAATAAAAATAAAATTCTAAAAAAGATAAAATGAAATGGTAAAAAATAATAAAATTAAAATAAGATTAAAAACTACTGACACCAGTGAGGGAACTATCAGTATTTCAAACGTCACACTTGCGACCGAGCCCTGGCTATTCACCACGGTGGGGAGGCCTGAAGATGGCAGAAAGGGGGCCCGCTGCAGAACTTGTGAAAGGGTCCCGCTACGGGACCATAATAAAGGGCCCTGCAAAGAGAGTAAAGGGCCCCAGGATCAGTGGGAAGAGGGAAGGGCCAGGGATCAGGGGGGCCCTTCATAATTTCTTGCACCAGGGCCCTGAATGTTCTAGTTACGCTTCTGCACTGGTGTATGCAGTACTGTATGTAGCCAGAGGCGCTGGGGAGGCTCAGAGACGCTTGGAAACACTTGGGGATTGTTGACACTTTCAGGTGCTCCGAGTCTCACCTGCGCCCCCACACCTCTGGCCACATACGGTATTGCATACATAGACGCTTGAATCCTGCTCGTCTTGCGAGACAGCGCTTGCAAACCGGGTCAGGATTTAAAAAAAAAAAAAAATGCTTGTATTTCAAAATGCTCGTAAACCACTTTACTTGCAATTCGAGGTTCCACTGTAATACAAAGAGAACACAATACTTTCTCATACAAGTACATGGTACAACAGACACACATAAGGAATATGAAATGTTGGGGTAACACTGTTTACTCTGTTAAGCCGCTGGAAGCAAACAAAATAAAAATCCCCTATACTTTCAGGCCATAATCCTTTGCTTCTGGAGTGCTGGTTAGTAAAGTAAAAAGTGCACGGCAAAGCAGAAGTTCACTTTAAGAGACAGATGTGCTGTAAATATAGGGCTTCTCAACCAGGGTTCCGTGGAACCCTAGGATTCCTCCAGAGGCTGCTAGGGGTTCCTTGAGCAATGATCAATTTCTACCTCTCAGATAAATTCCCAATGATACCATTGATCTTTTTAGCTATCTGTAAGGGGGTAATTCTTCCCAATGACCAGAAGTGTAAGGAGCATTCTTCCCATTGACCATCACACTAATGTATCATGAGTTGTAGATTTTACATTTTTAGCAGGGGTTCCCCGAGACCGGAGAATTATTTCAAGGGTTCCTCTGTGTTGAAAAGGTTAAGAAAGGCTGTGTTAATAATAATCACAAGCAAGCAAATACTTTGCTGGAAGTAATGCAAATGACAGCATACTGCACCATCAAGCACCTTTGAACTTTTTGCATCAATAGAAGAAAAGGTCTCAGAAACTCTGCATAATTGATACATCTTATTCATGACCTGTACAGCCAAATCCAAACAGTCTGAATATTGCACACAAAGCAGCTGATAACAGAGTTTAATTCAAATCATCATAGCACCATTCTGAAAGCATCGCTAGTTATGGGTGAACGCAAAATTGTTTACATCACCATAGAAAATTATAAGTCATGTCAAACCCACCCAGACCATCTGAGTAATTATCTGCTAGGCACTATTTATAAATGCGGCAAGCTGCCCTCCTATCTTCTCCAGGCGGAAAAGATAACAATATGTTAGGCGCTTATAGGGCAAAGTGCGGAGGCAAGATCTGTCTCATTGAACCATTCTGTCATTACAAGTAGCACTGTTATTATGGGAGGATGCACCCTGTCACTAGTGGGTGGCTGAAATCTGCATAAACAGAAAAGGGCATTGGAAAAGGGCATCATCAGAGTGTGCTAGAGCAGTCATATTTTATTTTATTTCAGCAAAAGCTTAAACCAAAATATATTTAAAGGGGCTATGTGTTGTTGTGGGGCTACCTGTTTTCGCAGCTGAATCTGTTCCATTGTACAATCTGCCCTAGAAACAAGAGAAGTAGACACTGATTGCTAGGGACATCAGTTCTTCCAGCCACTCTTAATAATGAGGTCCAACTAAGAGTTGTCACCCTTTGCAGTTGGTTGACAAAACAAGCTGGAGTCCCACACTGTTAAAGTTAAAGCGTTTGTTACCCTAAACAAAAATAAAAAATGAATCCTGTTCCTGTAAAGCATGTTATACAGCACAGTGTTTGTGCTGTGTCATTTGGCCCCTTCTAACACCTAAAATACCTGGCTGATCCTGCCTGGTTCTGCCCTCCCCTCTGTAAACTGACTACGGTTTATCATAGCTGCTGAGCCCTGACACAGTGGTCAGTTTATGTGCCTCTGTCATCCACAGCTCTCCTGTCTCTCCTCTCCCCCTCCCTCCCTGCCTATCAGCTAATGACAGGGCCAGCCCCTCCTTCCTGCTGCTGAAACTACCTTCAATTTTTCATACAATCCTCTGCGTTTAATCATGTAAGGAGCCCTCAGGTGACCGGCTGCTTCTCTCCTCCCGACTGACGTCAGCGAGGGATTCTCTGCCCCTCTCGCTGCAGCTGTCAGATCAGGAGAGAGGAGAGGCAGCCGGTGACGTGAGTGCAGCTCTAAAATCAAGTATAGAACAGCATTTTTCTTTAAAAAAAGCACACACACTGGGGCTCCTTGCATGATTAAACAGAGTATGGATGGAGGAAACAAAGTGGCTTAACAACCACTTCAACTGTGGTCCTGTAGAAAGAGACCCAACTTTAGCTCAGTCCCCTCCCGTTGGCTATACCACACTGACGGCTTTCACCCTGATTGGACTAAAGCCTCGTACACACGATGAGAATATTAAATGAATGATCGTCTGTTTTTTGTTTTTTTTTTGCATGCTAGTCTCATATCGAAAACCAACAGGTTATTAAAGTTACGAAAATTCTCATACGACAGAATACAACTTCAAAAGTAATGTAATGTGTTGTATTGTATGCTTTCGTTTCTCAGCATGCGTGGTCTTGGTCTTCCTGATTTTTTTCAGACTAATACTGTACTGATTAAAATATAATTGTTCGTTCTGGTACCGTACAAGAAAAATTTTCCTGTTTGTCCCTTCTGATAATTTCGAATGAACTGTCATGATGGGCTCTCGAAAGCTGTGTACCAACGATCAGATTATTATACGATCACTTAGAAAGAAAGAGGTATTTTTCATCCAATTTTCTGATCCTGTGTACTGGGTATTGTAGTGGTCAGAAGGAGACCGAGTTGCACACGGGCTTTCTCTGCTAGAGCTGTGTGGTGCTGGAAAAAGTCTAAAAGCTACAAATGCTACTAAAGTCTAGGAGTAAACAGTACACAGCCCCAATGAGTGGCAAAAATAGGACAGTGCAATAAAGTCTTCTGCTGAAAGCATCTCGGGAATGTGGTATAGTCAGACCTCTTCCGTTCCTTAGATTGGCAGGACAGATTAGGGAGAGGAACCTAAATACATAAGCCTTAACATATACCTAAAGGTAAAACTTGGATAGAGTGTGAGGGGTTAAAACCACCTTTGAGTTTTTATTTCTGTTTGTGCCTTTATTAAAGCTGAACTCCAGCTTTTCATACATTCTTCACCACCTTGGCTCAAACAAACTATTCCCCTCACTACATACAATGTACTGCACTCTGTTTCAGGTTCGAGCCGAGACTTCCAATCTCATACCCGGAACACAGTAGAGTCTATCTGATCAAAACTCAGCCATTTAGAGAAGGCGATGTATTCTAGCAATGAATACAAAGCTTCCTCTGATTGGCTGATGATGTCACAACCCAACCTCTGCCAATCAGAGGACGCTTTGTATTCATTGCTAGAATACATTTTTCCGAATGGCTGAGCTGCGATCAGAAAGACTATATTGTGTTCCGGTTATGAGACGAGAAGTCTCGCCTCGCACCAGAACACAGTGCAGTATGCAGTATGTAGCCTCAGTTGCATACAGTTTATACAGTACAGCCAGCAACCTAACATGTTAGTGAGGGACATACTTTGTTCAGGCCAATTTATCCACGTACCAAAAGTTGGAGCTAAGCTTTAAGGAAATTCACTCTCTCTTGTCTTTATTACCAACGTCATTGAGAATGAAAGTGAGAGTAAGTCCAAAATTCTGAGTTGCCACCAGAGCAGAAATAGAGGGGAAACCCTCCAATGGGGACACTGTGACAACACTGCAAAAAGGGATTTCACTCACATTGAAAAGATATCCTCTCATTCCTATTGAGTCTGCAGGACAAGAAGTGAAAGAAAATCTCTCTAATGAAAAACTGACAAAGGCCTTAACCTTCTAATACTCATAAAATGAAAAGAAAAGGCTGGGGCTTGGATATACTTTAAAGTGGAATATAAGTTTTGGTAAATATGTAACTTATGTAAAAGCGGTAGCAGTGCGGTAACATGATTCAGATGCAGCAGCTCCCCTTGTGTCAGTCAGGAGCTACTGCAGGGAAGGGAGCACCGACAACAGAGGGGCAATGGAAGCCGGCAGGAGACATCATAACTCCAGGAATGCAGCCTCGGTGTTGAGTGCTCGCTAAGGGATAGCCAGTTCCACTTTAAGCTAAAAGCTGAGCAAAATGCTACTGATGATTTCAGGGCAGCAAAGTATTGTAGGCAGGTAGCTGTCAATGCTGGAAGCCCACGGGTAAGGCTGGGGTATGTATGTTATTACACTCCATTCCAGTTTAGAAATGTACTGATGGTGGAATCTTTTAAGGTGTTCACAAACACTAAAGTGAAGCTAAACATCCTGACATGCTCCAACCCCATTCTAAGCACCCCACCCCCAGGAAGTTGCTGTATTTCAACCTGGAGGATACAGGTGGCACTAGAATTGATAGCGGCCTATTTCTGAAAAAAAAACAACAACATTTTTTAGACTGTAAAGAAGAAGTTTCAAACATTTATCTAATCCAGTATGTAGCACTTGGCCCTGTTGGAATTCATCCTGCCATTGTTAAGCAGGGTGATCGGACAGTCTAGCCCCTATTCAACCAAACTCCTAGAAAGATCGATTTTTTGATTGACAGTGCTGGTCTTTGGCAGCAGAAGCCACTCTGTAGACCAGCACGGCCATTCATAGAATATCAAACAGCTCTGCGGCTCTGTGTGTCTATCTGTGGCTGCATCTAAACACAAACAACCCTGGCCAATGGATCACACAGCGCTATGGCACAAGGTGATCTTTATAATGAATGATCAGTGCCATTAGATGTATAGAACATGGCTTCATGGAATTACTTGTTCAATCACAATAGTAAAACATCATTCAGTGCTACAGTGATGTGTGATCTATCTGCCAAATTACAATTATGTGTGGTCATCTTTGCTTGACAGACATTGGTCGTTTGATCGACTTTTGTTGAAGGAGAATGTTGGAAACCTTTTCTCAATTAGTGGCTGTATCCAATAGGAGCTGTTGTCTGAATACAATGTCCTGGAGGGAAGGATTCCTCTATCCACCTCGTTTGTGTGGGTGGTGGAATCTGCTGGCTGAACTAAAATAAAAAAAAATTAAAATTTGCCATTTATGGCCAGCTTTAGTCACAAATGGTCAATGTGGGTGACCATTCAAGTGATAGACTATGGAGAGAGGTGTAGCAGGAAAGCTGCTGATGCTTCTAGAACTCTTCTTATCGAATGAAAAAAAATAATGTTTTAATTTGTCTGATTTCCCTTTACAAACCTAGAATAGCAATGCCAGTGGGTGTTTCACAGACATGAAATCATTATTTCCTCTTTTTGGGCAAACTGAATGAGTTTCATCCAATGTCTTGGGAAATCTTAAAGGAGACTTAAAGTGGATGTAAATCTGATTAATGAAATTTGAGCTGGGCACATAGATCGGCAGTGTTTTATCTCTCTTCAAAGCCCTGTGTCCCAACTGTCTCTTACTGCATTGCTCTGTTATCAGCCTGACAAGTTCTCTATCACATATCATAAAAGAAGCCTGAATTTGGTGTAGGGGAGGGAGCTATAAATAGATTAGCACAGTGCTCAACTATACAAAGGACAGACCTATGAGGAGAGGGGGTGTGTGCCTTTCCTCCAATCAGCTGTCTTGGTTGTGTGCCCAGGCTTCACTGCAATGCTATCCAGGAAGAGAAAGTATCCTAACAGGAAGGGGACTATCTAAATAATATCTAAAGCAGCCATTCTCAACCTTTTCAACACCGAGGAACCCTTGAAATAATTCTCCGGTCTCTGGGAACCCCTGCTAAAATTAAAAAATCTACAACTCATGATACATTAATGTGATAGTCAATGGGAAGAATGCTCTTTACACTTGTGGTCTTTAGGAAGAATTACCCCCTTACAGATAGCTAAAAAGATCAATGGTATCATTGGGAATTTATCTGAGAGGTAGAAATGACCACTGGTCAAGGAACCCCTAGCAACCTCTGGAGGAACCCTATGGTTCCACAAAACCCTGGTTGAGAAACCCTGATCTAAAGATTAAGACAGCAGATATGGATGTGAAAATTATATAGGGATATTTGTTTCATCTCTGTGTATAATTGTTCACTTCACTGGGTATATGTGAGGGTTTACATCCACTTTAAATATGGATTGAAATGTATTTTCTTCAGCAGCGACTGGATGAATTTCCGTATGTGGTAGTTTTAAATGTAATTTTCCCCCTGCAGCAGACTATATTTATCTTCTCTTTGACCCCATGGGTGAATGATGAAGAAGAAAGAAGGTTCCCTGTGTAAGCTCCCTCCATCCCCTTTGCCATGTGATGGCACTGGTGCCATCACAGAGCACCAGAAGGGTAATAGCTGCATTAATCCCCATGAGCATTGGTAATTCTTCTTCACTCCCAATGGAAAACGGAGCAGCAGAGAACAAAAGTAAAGTCAATAAAAGCTGCTTTGGGGGCTGGCATTAAGGTATGGGCAAAGCAAAGGTACACCTTAAGAAGGAATACCTTAAATGTAGCAAGATTTAACTCATTGTAATTCATTGCATTGTGGGAATGGCCCTTTATAGTATTAATAACATTAATATATTAATAATGAAAAGCTCAACGGAAAAGCAATAGAATTACAATTTGGGGGGGGGGGGATCATTTTTACAACTATTAATTCTGAATTTCTTCAGCAGCTGTAATTTCCACATTTCTGAGTCGGCAAACAATCATAAAACTGCTGCTTTTCGTCGTAAAAGCAAGTGACAGGTAGCAGCTGTGGAATGAAACATGTTTGAGCGTGTGTCTTATGGGGGAGGAAATCCCACCTGCCTCAGCAGATAGCTGCACAAGATAACACTTTAAGTCGGTCACACAAGACCTTTTGTTTCACAGCTTTGAGAAGAACGCCTTGCTTTGTTTTCTGTTACAAAGTATGCTGCTGTAACAAGTCCACATGTTCGACAAGCAAGTCAGTCTGGAGCCATACCACCAAACAGCCCTTAACAGCTTGTCATATATCTCTGAACTGTCATTTGCCATTCCAGTTTTACAGGTCAATAATAATGTGCAGGTTGGTTACCTTCAAAGCGATTACTTTTAAGCCCCATTCGCAACTTTCTTCATTGATTTTAAAAGTGGAGTAGATACATAGAGCTCTACATATGACAGCGCTGGTGCTTGGTGATTGACTGCTCATTGGGCACCAATGGCATCACATGATAAAGGGGACGGAGTGCCATTACATGTCAAAGGGTTGCCTTGCACCACGGTGAAGCAATAATAATCGTGCCTGCAGTTTGGTAGGTGTTGAAGCTTTGCAACCGCGTCCACTGACGTCTATTGCAGTGCGCCTTAAACGCTCCTATAACATTTATGGTGCATTTAGGATGCGGTTGCAAAGCTGGGTCAGTGGCATGTGCGTGTGCTGCCAGCGACCCGCTCCCGCTTTGATTGGAGACAACGGGAGCCAATCAGCAGGTCCAGTGGACTCGATCTCCGCCGGGACCCACCGACTGTTTGGGGCACAGGCAAAACAGCAGTCTGCCCATGTAGACAAGGCAGACTGCAGTTTTGTCAGAGGGGAAGGTACTGATCCTGTGTTTCTGCTAAGCAGGAACACTGATCTTTGCCTTCTCCTAGTCAGAGCACCTCCCTCCACAGTTAGTAAGCACAATTTACGCATAAATGTAACCCTTTGGTAGCCCCTGATGTTAACCCCTTCCCTGTCCACCTTTAAAAAAAAAAAAAACCCTTCCCTGTCAGTGTCATTAGTACAGTGACAGTGCATATCTTTTAGCACTGATCACTGTATTAGTGTCTTCACTGGTCCCCAAAAAGTGTCTGTTAGGTATCTGCTTTGTCCACCGCAATATCGCAGTTCTGCTATAAGTTGCTAATTTGCCACCATTACTAGTAAAAAAAAAATAAATAAATAAAAAATAAAGATATCCCACAGTTTGTAGACACTATAACTTTTTCACAAACCAATCAAAATTGGAATTTGTTTTACCAAAAATATGTAGCAGAATACATATTGGCTTAAATTGATGAAGAAATTAGAATTTTTACATTTTTTATTGGATGCTTTATAGCAGATAGTAAAAATATTTTTTTTTCCAAAATTGTGTGTCTTTTTGTTTATAGCGCAAAAAATAAAAAGCGTAGAGGTGATCAAATACCACTAAAAGAAAGCTCTATTTGTGGGGACAAAAAAAGGACAAAAAAATGTTATTTGGGTACAGCTTCGCTCGACCGCGCAATTGTTGTTAGTTAACGTAACGCAGTGCCGCATTGCAAAATATGTCCCGGTCATAAAAGAAGGTAAACCTTTCAGTAGCTGAAATGGTTAACGTGGTTATAAAGACTTCAGGTTTTTTACCTTAATGCATTCTCTGCATTAGGGTATAAAAACCTTTTATGTGCAGCTTTCCCCCAGCCTCCCATAAAATACTTACCTGAGCCTGATCTTGGTCCAGTGATGTGTCCAAGACCAGCGGCCCTGTTCTCTCTCCCCCTCTTCATTGGACTAGTGATGAGGGAGCAGGGGTGAGCCGCACCGTGTGTCATTAGATGCACACAGCGTGGCTCAGGATCGAGCCTGCACGAGTACCCATCCCAGCAAGGGGGGTTACTTGAAGGCAGGAGGTGCCAGGAGCACCGGGGGGGGGGCAATACTATTGCACAGAGCAGGCAAGTATAACATGTTTAGTATTTAAAAAGATCCTTTGCAATCACTTTAAAAGAGCTCAGCATGAGCATACGAAAAAAAAAAAAAATGAAGCAGCATTAAAATTGAATGCACATATGATCATAGCCTTAGAGTATCCTTATTTCTTGTAAGAGCCAGTAAAACCATATAGGTTATGGTGAGAATGGGCTAAAGCAATCAAAAACACTCACTCTAATCAGTGAGTAGCATAGTAAAGTCTTCTTAAAGCGGAGTTCCACCTAAAAGTGGAACTTCCACTGAAATGCTTCCTTCTTCCTTATTTACAAAATGTGAGGGGTGTACTCACTTTTGTGAGATACTGTAAATGTACTTTATTGGGATTTTATGTGATAGACCAACACAAAGTGGCACCTAATTGTGAAGTGGAAGGAAAATTATAAATCGTTTTCAATTTTTATTACAAATAAATATGTGAAAAGTGTAGCGTGCATTTTGTATTCAGCCCCATTTACTCTGATACCCCTAACTAAAATCTAGTGGAACCCACTGCCTTCAGAAGTCATCTAATTAGTAAATGGAGTCCACCTGTGTGTAATTTAATCTCAGTATAAATACAGCTGTTCTGTGAAGCCCTCAGATGTTTGTTAGAGAATCTTAGTGAACAGACAGCATCATGGAGGCCAAGGAACACACCAGACAGGTCAGGGATAAAGTTGTGGAGAAGTTTAAAGTATGGTTAGGTTATAAAAAAAAATATCCCAAGCTTTGAACATCTCACAGAGCACTGTTCAATCCATCATCTGAAAATGGAAAGAGTATGGCACAACTGCAAGCCTACCAAGACATGGCTGTCCTCCCTACACTGACAGGCCGGGCAAGGAGAGCATTAATCAGAAAGGCAGCCAAGCGGCCCATGGTAACTCTGGAGGAGCAGCAGAGATCCACAGCTCAGGTGGGAGAATCTGTCCACAGGACAACTATTAGTCGTGCACTCCACAAATCTGACCTTTATGGAAGAGTGGCAAGAAGAAAGCCATTGTTAAAAAAAAGCCATAAGAAGTCTGTTTGCAGTATACGAGAAGCCATTTGCTGGACATGTGGAAGAAGGTGCTCTGGTGAGATGAGACCAAAATGTAACTTTTTGAGCTAAAAGCAAAATGCTATGTGTGGCAGAAAACTAACACTGCACATCACCCTGAACACACCACCCCCACCGTGAAACATGGTGGTGGCAGCATCATGTTGTGGTGATGATTTTCTTCAGCAGGGACAGGGAAGCTTGTCAGTTCACCTTCCAGCAGGACAACGACCCTAAACATCCAGAGCTACAATGGAATGGTTTAGATCAAAGAATATTCATGTGTTAGAACTGCCCAGTCAAAGTCCAGACCTAAATCCAATTGAGAATCTGTGGGAAGACTTGAAAATTGCTGTTCACAGATGCTCTCCATCCAATCTGACAGAGCTTGAGCTATTTTTCAAAGAAGAATGGGCAAATTCTTTCAATGGCCAATTTCACTCTCTAGATGTATAAAGCTGGTAGAGACATCCCCCAAAAGATTTGCAGCTGTAATTGCAGTGAAAGGTGGTTCTATAAATAAAGTATTAACTTAGGGGGGCTGAATACAAATGCACGACACACTTTTCACATATTTATTTGTAAAAAATTTGGAAAACCATTTATCATTTTCCTTCCACTTCACAATTATGTGCCACTTTGTGTTGGTCTATCACATAAAATCACAATAAAATACATTTACGTTTTTGGTTGTAACATGGCAAAATGTAGATAATTTCAAGGGTTATGAATACTATTTCAAGGCAATGCACAGCCTAATATTATAGAGCCATTTATTCCAAACTTCATACAGCTGTTTCAGGCTAATTGACCATCATCACTGAAGAGTATAGAAACCATAGCTTTATGGTGTAGGGCTTGGGACCCAATGAGACAATATACCCATTCAGGTTAGGCTTGGGAGGGACTAAAGTAATCATAAGGCCCTCACACAGTGCACTGTTTTCATTCTATGCCTTAGGATATGCTTTAATTTTGAATTACCCATAAACATTTTGTACTGAGTCCAGTTAACCTTGTTAAAGTAACAAAATGTAAGTCATATGAAGAGACGTGTGTTGTGTTGCTCACGTTGTTAATCTTACTGGAACATAAAACACAGCATGTTCAATGTAATTTCTCACGTTACACAGTTTGGGCTTTGCCATGTGATGGAGATACTTACTGTAAATTAGGTCACATGATAAAGGGTTTTATTCAGAACTAGTCACTTATGGAGAAAAAAATCCAAAGTATTCAGTTATGTACAAATAACAAGAGAAAATTACATAACTGCACTAGTCATGTGGGGCTAGTGTGCTTGTTCTAAGAAAAAGAGCTAAGTTAAAGGGACCCTGTTACCAGGCCATTCATTTCAAAAACAATCTTCTTATAAAGTTTTGTGCACTTTGAAGGTATCTAAATTGGTTGTAAACCTCTGACATCAAATACGAACAAAGCATATCCCTCTATAGTGTGTACTTGTCTTATTACACTAAGTGTCATTTCTGTCTGCTGCTTCATTCCCCTGCTATCAGCATGAATCACTTCTGACAAGTTTTCCTGACACCAAGAGAAAAAAGGTGACAGAGGAAGGATCTCCAGCTGATTAACAGCCTCCGCTCTGTTCCTGTGTGCTGTGTGTAGGGGGTGCCTCCAATCAGCTCATTGAGCTCTGCAGAGTGTAACTTCAGCCCCCTTCTTTTTCTGACAGTTCAGACAAGCTTTATAAATTCTGGAATTTGAATGGCTGTAGAGAAGAGACCATTACAGATAAACAGGTACAACTTATGTAGGAGGCTTTGTTTCATCTCTGTGTATCACCTGGGGCCAGTCACTTCACTGGATATATGTAAAAAGGTTTACAAACACTTTAAGGCGAGGGTCAGCAACTAGTAGATCGTAGACAGGTGACTGGTAGATCTCGGTCCACCATCCCACAGCATCAAACAGAGTGCAATGCAGAGGGACTACTTGTAAAGTTGGAGCTGTAGTAGGGCACAAGAGCTGCATATGCCGATGCCTCCTCTAGTGCTGGCCCACGTGGAATAGTACCAACTGCGCTCCACTTCTTATCCCGGCTAGCGGTCTCCAGAGTGGTGCCAGCAGCAGTAAATAAGAGATCTTCAGGTCAGTGTGAAGCAATACCCTGGGCATAATATTATAGGGCTGCTTTCCCACTGATGTGCTGCGGTTTCCCCACACCACGGGTGCAGTGCAGTGTACTTGCAGCTTTCCTGCACTTAGCTATAGACTTCAATTATATCTTGAGGGTTTGGGGCACTTTCTGAATACAGGAGTTTTAGTGCGCTTTCAGAAAGAGCATCACACCTGCAGGGTTTAAATAGAAGTCTATGGCAAAGCGCAGCTAACTCAGGAAGGTCACAGATGCACTGAGCTGCACCCGTGGTGCAGGTAAACCACAACACATACGTGTGAAAGCAGCCTTATAGGGGGTTAAGAACAGTAACATGCGGTGTGAGGAGGCGACACTGTGTCTGGTGAGCTTTGACTTCTCCCATGTTGTTCAGGTAGATCGCCACTTCTTTAAGGTTGCCTATCCCTGCTTTAAGGCATGTTATTTACCTGTAAAGCCCCAAGACTGCTGCTAGGTGCTGCCAACTTGGATGTGAGAGAACAGAAGATTTCAAATAAGGGCTCGTTCACATTGGGCATTGTCACGGATTACACACTCCCATGGCGACTAGCTAACCACGACATGGTTCCCTGACTGGGGATATATGAGGGAATAAGAGGGAACTCATACTAAGCAATAAGATTTTGCTGTACTTTCACAGCCTGCGCTATCTTTGGCCACCACTAGGAAGATTCCAATCCAGCTGGCTGACCACACAAAGAAAGATATGAATCTTACAAACAATCTGGTGCAATCTAAGGGTTGGAGAGCAGTCTAGCAATTAGTATACACTTCCAGGGTTTCTCTAGCTATCCTGCAAGCTAAAACCCTGGTGCTAATCACTCTTCCCACTATCCACACACCCCCACACCAGACCCACGCCAAACAATAGCCTGCCACCATCCAACAGTTTGTCCGCAGACTGGTCTGCTGGGCCACCACACACACACAGATCTCTATCTGGCAGATCTGTTAGCGCACAATCTGCATGCATTCTGTCCACACACAGAGCAATTGCATACCGATTGGCACATAGCTTAGACCGAATATTTAGGCACTAAAATGCAACAAAAATCTCTCTAGAGATATGAGTCCTAGGTTAGTACACAGAAGTCACTTATTCATTTTAACATTTCATATCCTGAAAGTGGGCAGTGCATAAGAAATATATACAAAGAAAAAGTAGTTACAAAAAATGTAAAAAGATAAACAGACAATACATACAATTGGCAAATCACTATGAAAAGAAAAATGGATAAAAACATAAATAAACTTTACCAAAGCTTATCCCTGGACAGAAGTATGTTGGAGAACTTTATGGAGACTCCCAGTTTAGAACTGACTTTGTGGAAGCACCCCGTCCATATCTAAGGCTCCCCAATTTAAATATGTTTGTGGGCTGGACGTTAGCCCCTGGCCAATCAACCCGGGTGTTCCCGTCCCAGCCCACAGGATGTTTTGTGTTCTGAAGTGACTAGCGTCAAATTGTATCAGAACAGTGCTAATCACTGGGTCATGGATAGGATTTGCAGAACCAACACATTGCTCCGATCACGACAGTACCAATCACGGTCTACCTGCAGCAATCCAGCGCCATCTAACGGTTTTGCATGATTTGCTAAGATTCTACACACGCTATGAATACAGATTGAAATGTATTTGTAGCCCAATACGTGTACGATCAAAAGGAAATATTTTAATCTCTCTGCCACTCATTTTTCAGCTTTTATGAGAGTTAAAATGTATTCTTTTGAATACATCCGGTTTTGTGCTGACTTTGGGTGGAGGGGCTTGCCCTGCCCTTTTCTCAGCGTAAATGGAGGATTTTCCAAAATGGAGCAGATGTGCTTGGTGCATCACTGCGTCGTGTCACTTCCGCTCATTGGAATGTGGTATTTCCCAGCCAAATTTACCAAAGCTGACGCATGGGCATTCTTTTATGTCACCAGAATCCACGATGGCTGGTGTCCTGCTCCGTGCTGATCTTGGGTGGAGGGGATCCTCTGCCTTTCCTTCGGTGCGGGCAGGGGGCACTCCAAAATGGAGCGGATGTGCTTGGCACATGATCACGCCACGTCACATCCGCCCTTTGGGATTGGAGCGTGTGCTTTGGCGCCTATACTCATGTCCGCGTCCCGCCAGTGACGTCAGAAGCTAGCGGGACGGAGGGGAAATAAGAGCGGCAGTAAGCCGCTATTCAATCTGTGTCTCCACTCTCCCTCCACAACAGGCAATATAGGCTTCCTCAATAACAAGGTGAAAATGCTTTCATGGACTATACTTAGCGTGTATTGACTGGGTGGCGTTGGGCTGGTGGGGTACTGTGTCCCCTGCTGGGACATCAGAATACTGATATGACTTGGGGGTCACTGATCACTCCGGCCTTTGCTCCATACTGGTCCCACTATTTTGTGATTTGTTCATGTAACCTTGTTCATACATGAATGAACTAGTCATTATATATATATATATATTTTTTTTTTATATATTCCTCTTTAGAGCAATGGAGACCCCTGACATATTCCTGGTCGGGGAGGAAGGTGTCCTATCCACTCTGTGTGGTTTACCAGCTAGGCATCTACCCATTCGCCCTCATGGGCCCTACTGAGGGGGTCTTTTCAACCTATTTGGAACCATCACTCAAACAATTTTGTTTACCCTGTATGGCCCCTCTTTCCCCCACATACCAGAGCTGGGGTGGCTCTGTCTGTCCTATTGTGAAACAACCTGTTTTCAGATACTCTATTTTCCCTCTATGGTCATAAATTGCCTCTCCGGTCCTTGAGTTGGATTTCACAAAATTCAAACTTGCCTTTGCATTTTACCTACTGTAACTTTGAATACCTCAAAATATCCGGTGAGTCCATTTTGTTAAGCTATTGAATGAACTACAATGATGAAAATGTATTTGTATTGTTTAAATTGAAGATGTATAGGGGTTGTTTTACTAAAGCTGGAGAGTGCAAAAATCGGCGCAGCTGTGCATGCTAGCCAATCAGCTTCTAAAACCTTGAAGATGATTGGTTTCTGTGTGGAGCTGTGCCAAATTTTGCACTTTCAAGCTTTAGTAAATCAACCCCATAGTGTTCTATACCATATCATGTTTTTGATGCATTGTGTTTTCTTCATTTATAGTATTCATCCAAATACAGCTCCTTTTAGTCTCCCCAAGAAGCCTATCCTGGCTAAATATGTAGAGCATGTGCAGCTGTACAGCTGTATGACGATATTGATATTTGCTATGACAAACTTGCTTTTATGAATTTTAAATGTGAAACTAAAAATGTATTAAATTTTATATCTGAATAGAATGTTTCTCTCACCTTGGCACCTTTAAAGTCCTATTCCATTTGTTTTTTCTGCATGGATATTACATTAAGAGCAGCAGCTATGTCCATGCAAGCACTCCATCCCACCTGGCAGCTATGGGACTGCCTGCAAGGGGATTCAAGCAACACCCAAGCATGCCTGTGCAGGTATACTCACAGGGGCACAGCTGCATACGACAAATGTGAATGAGGTGTAAAACAGCAGTCCTTAGAATATGGGCTGATTTAAAAAAAACAACAACTAAACTTAGGCTTTTAAAGTTCCTAAAGGGAAAGTAAAGCCTCGTACACACGGTGCGACGGTCGTATGTCGGCTGTTGTGCGTACCAACATGCATTAAGCGATCGTACGACCAAGCAGAATGTAGTGACGTGTTACGAGCGTATGAAGAGGAAGTCCAGATGCATGTGATTTGTGAATTAGGAACGTAGGTTTACACGAACGGACACTTCCGTGCGTTCCTGACTTCTGAGCATGCGTGTTTTGCATGTACAACTTGTTGGACCAACTTCTCTGTACAGACGGCACAACAGTCGTACAACCGCTGTACAACCAAAGTTTTCTAGTCTGCTTATCCAACTTCTGTTGTACGACTGTCGCATGATGGCTGTTCTAATCGTGCGTACTAACAGTCGGATGATCGTACAACAAATGGTTGTAAGACCATTTTCATACTACAGTGTACGGGGCTTAAGTCTGTATAGGGGAGTTTTAGTAAGACAAGCAGGTCTTGTTGTCCATAAGAAGTGCAACTGAGCTGCGTAAAAGTTACCTTTAAATTGATGAATGGTCAGCAGAAGATGGGCTAAACTTTGGTTTACCTTCCATTTTCAGCTGGCTGTATTTTAACAGAACAGCAAAAGTCAGTGCATGTTTGTCCCTAAACTCTGTATATGACTTACCACCTTGTTCTGCTTTGCTGTAAGGAACCACGTACTGCCATGTTCCATATGACGGTGATTGTTAGTTCTAGCCAAGTGCACCAATTCATAAAAAAAAAGGAAAAAAAAAAAGGCAAGATCCAAGACATGTTTAATTACCAACGAGCAACTCTGAATCGATGAATCCCTCAGCTCACATTAGCATATAGGAATTCATTATTGCCTCATCTCACACATAAAAGAATAGATTGATCAGTCAGTGTAACTGCCCACACAAGTACAGATAGATCAGTCAATGTCCTATTTCCGATGATGCCTAGTAAACGTACCCATAACGACTTTGGCTCATATGATGCACACAGTAGGTACCCAGACCAATCATTGAGGCCTGCCTGCTTGGTGGAATTACTGATAATTCCCAAACATACTACTCTGGTGAGGAAAGGGTATTCTAGGCACATTTAGCTATTCTTTTTTTTTTTCATTTTATCTTATATCTTTACTTGGAATGTCTCTTCTTTAGCGTTCCCCACAGGATAGCTTTAGATTTAGGAGCTAAAACCTACACAATACTACTATGTGGAATTGACTTTTACTTACAAAATTCCACACAAACCGATAATATAAAATGCATACTGTAAAATTGGTCAGATGTGGGTAATAAAACCTTTAGTGAACAGAAAAAAAAAAATGAATGTTAAAATGAAATTACATTGGTTATGCTTGTGAATGAATGCCTTTGTAAGCATGGCTCCCTAAGTGTCAATGGTAAACTCTTCTACTTGAAGCTGTGTTTGAGGATGGGCTCAGCTCAGAACAAATTCACAACACTGCTTTAGTCTCGGTTCACACTGGCGCGATGCGGAAACCAGCGTGATTCCTGTGCGGGTTCCCACATCGCATCTGACCTGCTGACATCTGCAAACTGCTGCGGGTATAATTAGAAAGTCAATGACAACCCAAATCAGTCCACAGAATGCAGTGTGAACTGTGGAATCGGATCGCGCAGGTCTGAACATCCATGCAATCTGATTCCAGTGCGGACCAAAAAAAGGGTCCTGCACTATTTTGGTGCGAATGCGATGTGATTTCAGCCATACAGACTATATGGCTGAATTTGCATGGCACAGATATGGCATATGATGTGCACAGCAATGCGGTGCAAATCACATACGATGTCTGAGATCGCACAGGTGTGAACCCAGCCTGAAAGTTCTGTATATGTAAAGCCAATCACTAAAACCTCATTTGTTATTTAACCGCTTCAGCCTCAGCCGCCGTCATTATACTGCGGCAAGATAGCTGCTTCTCGCAAATCGCCGTAGCTGTACAGCGGCGCCGGAACCCTCTTGCGTGGGTGCGCATGTGCTCCGACTGGCCAGCGGGGGAGCCAATCAGCGGGTTGGAGGGACTCAATGTTCACCGGCTACCTGCTATCGCTACACAGAGAGCCAGAACAGGGATCTGTCAATGTAAACAGATCCCCGTTCTGACAGGGAAATAGAATGAAATCTGTTCTCTCTCTACTCCCTGTCACTGCACTCCCCCCACAGTTAGAAACACCTCCCTAGGGAACACTTAACCCCTTGATCACCACTAGTGTTGACGCCTTCCCTGCCAGTGACATTTATATAGAAATCAGTGGCTATTTTTAGCTCTGATCGCTATATAAATGTTACTGTTCCTAAAAAAGTGTCAAAAGTGTCCGATCTGTCCGCTGCAACATCGCAGTCCCGCTAAAAACCACTGCTCACCGCCATTACTAGTAAAAAAATAAAAAAAATAATAAAAATGCCATAAATCTATCCCCTATTTTGTAGATGCTATAGAGTTTGCGCAAACCAATCAATATACACTTATTGGGATTTTTTTTTACCACAAATATGTAGAAGAATACATATCGGCCTAAACTGAAGAAATTTGGTGAATAAGTACCACCAAAAGAAAACTATATTTGTGGGGAAAAAAGGACATCAATTTTGTTTGGGTACAATGTCACATGACCGCACAATTGTCAGTTAACGCGACGCAGTGCCGTATCGCAAAAAATGGCTATTCCTGCACGGTTTAGGAGATATTCACCCTGGATGCAGCCGCTGACATCACAGGCGCATGTGGTCTGATGGTTCGGTATATCATGCCGGACCTTCAGAGCTTCTTGCCAGAACCTAGGGTTCTCATGTGCAGGAGTGATGTCTTTGTGGCCACTCACAGCGCCGAAGCCCATGAACCCGGAGTAAAGACAGGTGGAAGATGTCAACCCTCTCAGCGTTGACAGTGCACCACTGGAAGGGCTTCGTTCTAAGGTAAGTTTTTTATAATGTGCTAGTATGCGATGCATACTGCCAGCACATTATGCCAGCCATTGTCGTATTTTTTTTTTTTTTATTATTCTGCAGCGGTTTACTACCCCTTTAATTCATACAAAACTGTAAACACATGTACTACAGTAAATAAAATGTGCCAGGCAGATGGGTGCCTAGCTTATTGAGACACATCAATCAGCCTAGGTTCACACTGATGCGAGGTGGCTAACGCAGCGAATCCTGTGTGCTTTCCACACCACATTGAAAACGCACAGCGTTTATGCGATCTGCTGTGGGTGTCAATGTTAAATTAACGACACCCCAAAAAAGCTTGCAAAACGCAGTGCAAATGGCAGAATCGGATTTCATGGGTGTGAACATCCATGTGATCCAATTCAGGTGCGGCAAAAAAAGGGCCCTGCACAATTTTGGTGCAGATGCGGTCCGATTTGCGTGTGAAACACATGCGGTGTCCTGCACCGCATAAGTGTGAACCCAGGGTGAATGTTATATATAATCATATACCCACCAAAGTGCCTCCTCAATAATGCTAATCTGCATTTGCTTCAACCTTCCTTCTAATACTTGCTTCAAATACACCCCTTTTACCCACAATTGGGGGGGGGGGGTATACTTCTCTATTCTCCTTATGGGAATTATTTTAATAATTACAATTAAAGTAATATCAAAGGCTTTCTTTTTTCTAAATAAAAAATAACAAAAATGTCATACTTACCTGTTCTGTGCAGTGGTTTTGCATAGAACAGCTTAGATCCTTCTCTTCTCGGGTTCCTCGCCGGCGCTCCTGGCTCCTCCTTCCTGCCGAGTGCCCCCAGAGCAAGCAGCTTACAATGGTGGCACTCAAGCAGGCTTGTTCCTGAGCTTTGGCTCTGAGTGTCTATTTCTACACAGAGCCATGGCTCGGCCGTACCCTCTCTCTCTCTCTCTTTACTGGCTGTGACTTACATCAGTGGAGCCAATTGCTCCCAATGGCTCCCGCTGCTGTCTCAGCCAATAAGGAGGGAGAGTTCCTGGAGAGCTGCTGCTCTCGTGCACATCACCAGATGGAGATGGGCTCAGGTAAATATTAGGGGGGCTGCTGCACAGAAAAGGTTTTTTACCTTCAAGCATAGAATGCATGAAGGCAAAAAACCTTGAGCCTTTAGAAATACTTTAAATATTATGTATTAAGAAAGTAATAATTATTTTCTTAAATAGTATGTATATTTGTATATATTATATATACAGTAAATGTATTGTTATATATTATGCAGAATACGCATTTGCAAAACAGTTTACATCTACTTTTAGCTGGCTTGTGTCTGATCCATTATGTTCTTTATTGCAATTGGTTGAAGGATGTAGTCATCCAGGACATAAGTGTCTCCTGAAGGGTGAGCTCAGGTATGTTCAGCTACTAGTGAAAACCTACCTGAGGGATCCTTCCCGGAAGCGGTCACTGCACTGGGCCAGTCATCTGGAGCCAAGGCATCCTCCGACCCTGAGTCACACGTATACAAGGGGAATGTATGTGTGCAGCCAAGGGGCAGGGAATGCCACGGCCACCTATGATTGGCCCAGTACAGTGACAGCTTTCTGGCAGGATTGCTCAGGTAGGTTCGGACTCGGATCCAAACACGCCTGAGCTCATCCCTACTACTGGGTGTCTAGTAAATTGGTTGACATATGGAAGTATACCGATATACAGCTATACTGACCAGAACAGGCTACTTTTTCTCAGTTATGTTAGCGCTGTATTAGGAATAACTAAAGCAATTTGAATATTATTTCTACTCACAGATAAAGAACTTTGGTTAAAAAAAAAAAACATTTTCTTTCAAAACCTAAATGTTCTAGTTCTCTGATGAAATCACCAAAAAGCCTAAGGGATATGATTACCAGTTAAGGTTGCATGTAGTTATTTTGGTTAAGGCCATCCCAGCTATATCATTAAGAAAATGGCTATGTATTCAGCTACAGCAATTCAGATCTTCAAATCTTGTAATTCTACTCAGTTTAAATGCCTAGGTTTTTGGCCTTATGTACAGATAAACAAAATGAGAATTTGGGACGTGTACAACGCCAATAGAATACAGATGAAGGTTGGCTAGATGGCTTGCACAGCTGTGTTCAATGGGGTCAATAGAGTCTATTTGGAGGGATAGCCCAGCAGTTGGTTCTACAATAGAAAAATGTTGAAATAGTTCATAGTTTTCATATTGTACCTATAACTATGATCATATACAGGCAGATTTGGACACAATCTGTTTATGTCAGCATTAGACCATCTGATTTTCATTAGGTTTCTCCAGGGGGCCCCATTTACAACTTAGATGTCTCAGCAGTAAACCAGAGGAATAATGTTATACAGTAGATAAAACTGTTCACCTGTCTGTCAGTCCACAAGGGATGATGCACTTATAGACAGTAGGTGTGCAAAGGGACGAAACTAGCCAGTACAGACAATACAAATGGGATGTCTTTCTATAATTATTGCAATGTTGCTGCTATCTTGCCTAGGGCCCCTTTCTGCCTTAATCTGCCTGTGAGTGCACTGTATAGAGAAAAATAAAGCCACAGCTAATATGACTGCATAGTGTTTGTGTCCTTGTGTTCAGTCTACAATAGAGGGGAAGGAAAAATAATGCATACACCTCTATGTGTCATCTTATCAGGGGATAAGAACATAAGTTGGAGAGCCCCCCCCCCCCAAACACAGCAACACAGCTGACAGCTTGGGATAGCTGAAAGACTTGACATGACTGCCTTAGTTTGCAAAAAAAACAATGGTTTGGTCAGTTAAATTTTACTAATAATGAGGTTCAGCCGCTATCCTGTGTTTGAGGCAAATCTTGTGGGCTTGAGATCCGCAGTCCCAGTGAATGTATGTGCCGATTCGCCCAGGAGAATTACATGGCCTTCAAACTATGGACAGCAGGCTTAGGGGGCTTTTGCATAAGCCAGACATCTCACTAATACAAGTGGGGGCGTAGAGCAGCAATAGTGTCAGTGTATTGTAAGCTGTTGCAAGGAAAGCTGACATACTATGTAGAAAGAGATTAGGGTCACATTGGAAACCGTACTTTTTTTTTTTTAAAAATCTTTTTTATTAAATTTTCAAGACACAAACAACAGCGGCTGCTGCCACTACATGAATCAAACAAATAGCTGCATTAGGCAATATTACAGTTAGTGCTTAGACATTTCAGAATCATAGAATACATTGACTTCTGTTCCATCACTGTGTCACAATATCTTCGCCTCTATCTTCCCGCCTCATCCCAATCCCTCACCGTTAAGACGTAGAGGGTTCTCCCAGCCAGGTCTGCCAAACCTTATCAAATTTTGTTGGACATCCCCTTGATGCATATGTATCTTTATAGAGCGGGAGACAGCTATTTACTAACGCTCTCCACTGGGTCTGCGAGGGAGGAGAATACTTTTTCCACTGCATAGCAATCATCTTACGAGCATAAAAAAAGAGTGTTCCTAACAGTGTTCTCTTTGCAACAGTCGGTACCAGAGATTCAACCAGACCCAACAGGCAGCACTCAATGGATGGAGTGATGGACGTGGCCGTCACTGTATTAACCAGGGCCACCACATCCCTCCAATACCTCTGAATACTGGGGCACCCCCAAAAAACGTGTATAAAGTCGCTGACTTCCTCACTACACCACCAACATCCGGCTAAATGTGTTAGACCAGACCTCGTTCACAATTCCTGTAGGACGGCTCTTTTCGGCTGGAGTGCTAATATGAGGCTCAACCAGGAACGGAGCAACGGTGGAGACCTCGCCAACGCTCTCTCTACCGCCGCCCTACGAGGATTAGACCTGTTGCTACTGACCCTGCTATAAACCCTGAAGGGTAAGTCCAGGGACTAGAGGTAGTCCCTGGCTTACCACGTCAAGTTTTAGCACGTATCCCGGATAATGTGGGGAATATCTTATGTATTCTACGTAGGCCTTGTTGGCCGGCCTACAACCACCACATCACTCCTTCAGTCGCTGAAATATGTGCAAAAAACCCCCACGGGGTCATAAGTCTCCATAA